>JAQJVL010000165.1:632695-951035 GCA_035578905.1 Stictocephala bisonia | reverse complement strand
TTTCTTAAATTGTAAGTATATTATTAAAACACACTATAAATGAGAATTTCATTTGGAGTTTTCAGAGTCATTATGTTGTTATTTTTCAAAGCCCTGATTAACTTAACATAATTAACTACAAACCTTTAAACTTGATGAAAAAGCTGTCATTTTTAGTTGTTTAATGCTACAAAATGTACGAAATATGCTATTAGCAACTTTATGTCATATATTGGTTTTGTTTCCCTTTATTGTGAGGTTTTTATACTTTACCTACCTACATATAATTGTATAACTCTTTGATTTAATTAAACTCCTGTCTTCAACCTGGTTTGTTGAAGATTATGTGAGACAGAAAATATTTTTAGCTATTTAGGGAGAGCAGAGTTAATTCGTGACTTCTAAAAGAATTTTGATAGTGAAAAAGTGACAACGTTGCTTAGCAAGTTATGGTAACGATATTTTAAGAAAAATGTTTAAAAATGTTTATTTTACTATAGGACTTGGTACATAGCATGGTACAGCGAGAGCCCAGCAAGCGGGGCTCTGCGGAAGACTACTTGTCCCAAGAAAGAGGCAAAGTTTTCCCAGAATATTTCTACACATTTCTTCAATCTTACATGCTCATATTTTCCTCATCATCGCCTATATTGTCTCCAGACGAAAAAATTGAAAGGTATTCATCAATATCTCTTGTTCACTTATTTTTTATTGGAATGTGGGAAATAATATCATATGTCAGTAAACAAAACTTGATGGTGAGTTTTATTTAAAATATTACAACATTCACAAAAACAAATTTTAGGTTTTCAAATGTCTTTTCTTCATTGAGGTTTGTAGAAAGCCGTGAAGTGATAGTACAGCAAACCTCGTTTTATCCGGATTCTTATTTATACGGATCAGCTGATTGATCCGATGGACGGTGAATATTTGTTGTTACACCCCCATACAAACATTAAGCGTCATTCTCTCATGGCACCCCTGGCCATAAACTCATCACAGCCGCATTGCTTGCGTAGTATCATAGACATGCACATGTACAGCCATACTTCCCGGTACACAGCAAACTGTACTTACTGTATTGTATTTGGATTTGTTCTTGGGTGATCCACACGAAGCGCTAGCATTGCTAGCTGTCATGTCATGTGCTTTTTATTGTTTCTATTAGTTGTCGCTGAGTTGCGTACATAAACATTTAAGGTTATAGTACGGTTATGAATACACAGAATACTGAATATTACTAAATAAATAATTTCTAGTGTGACAGTATACGTTATTGAACGCTATTTTATATGGTACAAAGCTGGTTTATTCATATGACCTTCCTATCCAGACGTTTATCATTGTCCAGACCATCTTAGTCACAAGAATAGCCAACAAAATGTAGGCTATTGTATGGATTGCATCCTATAGATTCGGCTTTTTGTTGTTTATTTGCGTAATAACACTTAACTTTGGTCAAGTTTAGCAATGACGACATATTTTTATCGGGTGTTCTTTCAGTTCACAGAATATTCTCATGAAAAATTAAGCCATGCTGGACCGTCTGTGTGGCTCTGTGAAGCATACATTTCTTATTGTACCATGTAGGTGTCTTCTACCGATATTTACACATTTTTATCTTGTATTTTTTATCCGGATTTATATGTATCCAGATTGGGATACCGCGACATTAGTCTGGATAAAACGAGGTTTACTGTATTATTTACAGGAGTGCTTAAAATCTCATTTTAGTTGGTAATTTTTCATTTAGTAAATGTCAAGTTTGAATTATTTCAAAGAGGCCATTTACAGATCTTTAAAGCTATTATCATTATTTGAGTTTGAAATTTTTAATTTAACTTTTACATAATTCGATAAATAAATACCAATTCATCAATATGTGTTCAAAATTATTTATGTCACTATTTGTCAAATAAGTAAAAACAAAAGTTTTACAAAATTGAACTATTGCATATCATAAAGTATTTTCATTAATTTAGCTTAAAATAACAATTAAGAATAAATTGAAAAAAAAAACTAAAAGTGATTACTCTTTTACAAGTAATATATTGCGGATCAATCATCTTCCCAGAGCAACGCACAGTCAAAATATAAATACATTTCTTCGTTTAGGAAATCGGTATCATTTGTTGCTCATAGTTACAATAAAATAAAAAAGAAACATTACACTAATAATTAAATGAAACTAATATAATATGTACAGATAAATAAGTAAACACTTTTTTGCTAACAATAACACTTTCCAGAGTTTTATACAGCAGCTTCATGATATCGCAGCTATAAGTAAATAGTACATATTATTACTCCCAACAAAACTACTAGATTTAAGTTGAGAGTGAACTTTGCCCTGCCAACCAACGATCTATTAGCACAACTAGCGACAGACTGTAATATCACAGACCACTAAATAACGAAGTTGACTACTGAAGCTCAAGTATAATTTTATGCACAAAAATGTGCCCAATCGTCATAAAGAGAGTGATTCAATAATGACTTATAGAGGTTGTTTATGACATAATTCTAAAGTCTTACAAGTAGGTAGGGGTGTGTGCAATATAGCACATTTTTTTCGATTCGATGCAGCGATGCAGTTAAAATAATTTCAGTTTGATTTGATGTACAAATAAAGAATTTATGGTTTTTATTAAGTTTTAGAAGTGGTGTAGTAACAATAATACCTTTTGTAACAGGCACTGTATCTTGCTAGTACAAGAGAGATAATTTAAAACATTCATTTTTTGAACATATAAACGTTAGCTAGTTAATGTTACATGTATGGAGCAAAAATATAAAATTTAACTTTATATCAAAGTAAGTAGGTCAATTAAAAATAATTGACTGGGTTGAAAAAAGCAGTAGGCCTAAAGCACAATAAATCATAATTATTTTGAAATAGAATTTTAGGGCTCAATAAATTTGTTTACCACTAAGCATACTTCTGTAATTAACCCTTTCCACTCAAGTGGCGGGGCAGCCCCGCCACGCAACTTACCGCACTAACTCCAATGTCGGGCCGGGCCCGACGTCTCTATAACAACGTTCTATGATTGTATTTAGACTGACGTAGTTACATTATTGACCGCTAGGGTTGTTGTTTGATATGTGCTGCTACCTGTCGAATTTTTTCGGAACCGTTTGAGTTTAGTATCGGTAAACAAACCTCATGAAATGTAATGTTTGTCGTCTGTGGCTGCTCCGTAAACAGCTGGCTGACTGCAACAGCTATCTGCACTCACTTTGTTCCGTCATATGTTATCGTTCGTAATGAGCTTATAAAACGCATTGTTGTTGCTAGGTTATCGTTGTTGTTTTACTGTTTATTCATAATATTTTTATTTTACGACGATGATTCCTGTCGAATAAAAGAGCGTTGCAAGTAGGCTATTAGATTTTATCTGTTTTTATTTTTAGCTGATAACATGTTTTGAATTATTGAAAAAAGCTTTACTTACAAATTTGGTCTAAATTATGTACATTTTGACTGTTGCTAAGCAATAAAATAAAATTTACGGAGCAATTGTTTACTAGATGCAGTGAAAATAATTTTTTTGGTAAAAATGTTGTTTTTCAAAAAAATTCGGTTTTAGAATGATATATTTTTTTTATGTATAATTTAGTCCAAAATATTTGAAAATGAATTTTTTTTGTTTGTAAGGATACAAACAACAAAAAACAAACATCAAATACTATTCTTCCTATTTAAAATTTTTCAAAAATTCTTCTTGAATCCGTTTTTTTGTTAGAAATCCAATTTTGTTCCAATGAATATATATAATTAAAAAATTTTGAAAATAAAAATATATGTTTTATTTTATATTAATCTATACTTTAGTCATAGAAGAAACAAAGAAAAAATACATCAGCTTTTTGGAACTATCAGATATATGTTTTTCCCACTGAACAAATGTAGTAGGCAATCTTTGCTTAAAAGTAAATGGAGCTGATAGGGAAACTGGGTTCCCAGTAATTGGAGTGGAAAGGGTTAAGGACAAATATAGGAAAAGCAAGTAACAAAGAAAGTTGATGGCTCTCTAATAAATTAATGAAGTTTAAATGCCAATAGTTCTACTTAGCTGTTGTTTTGGGAGAGTAATTGATCAAAATTATCAAAATTTAACTTGTTACAGTTAAAATAATATATTTCACAGGCAAAAATAAGAAAGTATAAAATAATGGAAAACAACTTAATTATTGTTATTCACTATCATTGTTTAATCCATAACATCCACTATCCATAAACAATTTAATTTTCAACTGGCGATGAGTTGACTGAAATAAATATTAATGAAGTTACATAAGCAAAGATAAACAAAGCGTGCTATATCACAGAATTATTTTATGAAGCATTATTTTTATTTAAGTATACTAATTCATCATTGTTTAGGCAATATATTAAACTTAATAAAACAATATCAACAAACACAATAAAATTTAATTTATTGAATACATTGAGAGTTTTTATATTAGTTCTAATTTAAAATAATTTCCAATAAAAAGGTTGAAAATACACGTTAATAGAGTTGTTTTTAATAATTAAGGTTTAATTATACTTTTTTAATCCTCCAATGGTTTAATGTCGATTGCTCGACCTTTACAACATATCTGCCGTGGTTTACTGTTGAAAGATCGACCTTTGCTTTTACCATTTGTTACAAGATACAAGATACAAGATACAAGATTCTCTTTATTTACATAATCTTCAAGATTAGTAATGGCGTCAATACATAAATGTTATCTATCATTTGGGTAAAACATTGATTGTCATATTAGTTGAGGTAAACATTGTTTCCAGTTATAAAATTCTGCCAGGCTGTAGAAGGGACGTTCTTGAAGCCAGTTTTTCAGGCAGCGTGGAAACTTTTGTGCTTCTGTTTTCTTCAACTCTTCTGGTAGGGTATTCCACATTTTGGCGCCAGTGTATGTGGGTTTCTTCTCAGTACTACTGAGGTGGTGAACTGGAAGGTAGTAGTTGGTTGCGTGCCGGGTGTTGTAATGGTGAACCTGTGCTCCACGTATCACCACTTCTGGTGCCTTGATGTGGATAAAGGACACTACTTCCAGGATGTAGAGATTTATAACAGTGAGGATCTTCATGTTCTTAAAAGTTTCTCTGCATGATTCTCTTGGCTGGAGATCCCCTAGGATTCTAATGGCTCTTTTTTGTTTTATAAGGACTCGTTGCAGGTTGGCATTAGTTGTTCCACCCCATACAGCTATTCCATAACGTATGTGTGACTCAAAGAGAGCGTAGTATGCGGTCTTGGTAGTGTTGTTGTCACTTATACTTTTCATTCTTTTTAGTACATACAGTCCTGTACTGAGTTTACTACAGAGTGTGTTGATATGTTGGGTCCATGTAAGATCTTCGTCAATTGTAACGCCAAGATACTTGGCAAAGCTGACTTCATCTACCCCTGGTATTCGTGCGGCTACTTCTCTGTTCCTGCCCAGTACAAGTTGTTTTGTTTTCTTTTCATTAAGGACAAGTTCATTGTTATGACTATATTGAATGGCCATGTTGAAAGCTGTGTAGGAATCTATTTCGAGTTGTTCTGTGTTTTCTCTGCCAAGAAGTAATATTGTATCATCTGCATACATGAGACAGTTGCAATAGTGTTCAAGGAGTTTAGGGAAATCATTTGTGAAAAGTATGTATAGCACAGGGCCCAGAACCGATCCCTGAGGGACTCCTCTTATGATCTTCTTTGGATGTGATCTTACTTGTTCTACTTTTCCCTTATTGTTATATTTCATCTCTACCACCTGACTTCGATCTGTTAGATAGCTCCTAAACCAAGCTTTTGCAGTTCCTTGAATCCCGAGTGATGATAGTTTTTTGAGGAGTTGTTCGTGTTCGAGACAGTCGAACGCCTTACTATAATCTAGCAGAATAGCAGAGCATGTGTTTCCTTTTTCTTGTTGGTCAATTACAAATTCTACTAGGTTAATCAGGGCAGAGGATGTAGATTTGCCGGGTATAAAGCCATGTTGGTATTGCGTTAAAAGTTGGTTGGTTGTCAGGTGTTTTAAGAGACGAGATAGGACTATTTTTTCAAATACTTTTGATATGGTTGGAATTAGTGAGATCGGCCTATAATTTGATGGTTGGGTTGTGCATCCTTGTTTGTGCTTTGGATATACTTTTGAAAATTTTAGAGCTGATGGGAATATTCCAGTTGTAAATGATTTGTTAGCAATGTAGACCAGGGGCTCTATTAGTTCATCTTTACATAGTTTTAGCAGTTTAGATGAAATTTCATCATATCCTGAGGATGTTTTTTGTTTAAGCTCACTAATAACTTTGGACATTTCTTCTCTATTAGTTGGGTTTAAGACCAAGTTGGAGGTATTTTCAAGGACAGTTGGTTCTGTTGGATGGTTAATATTTGGGTTATTATGTAAAATTGTTTCATTGGCTGCATTGATGAAGAAGTTATTTAAATAGTCTACCATTTTTAGTGGTTCTGAAACTTTACATCCCTCTATGTTGAGTTGTGTTAGAGGCATGTCACCTTCTTTTGGTTTCCTTTCTAAATTGATGATGTTCCATATAGATTTTGTTTTGTTGTCTGCCGTTGCAATGGTTGCTATTGTGTCCTGTTTCCTTAGAAGGCGTATATGCAGGTCGTACTCCTTTTTCAGGAGTGTAGCAGCTTGCTTATGCTCCTCTCTGCCTGTGGCATTGTAGGTGTTTTGAGCTTCAGTGAAGTTCCTCTTCAGCTGTTGGGCAGTAGTATCATTTAGGATAAAAATCTTTTTCCTTCTTCCCCGTCTTGATTTTCTTTTTGGGCATGCTTGGTTAAGAGCAGTCTGAAGGATATCGCTAAATGTATAGTATGCTTCATTAACGTCATTGTTATTGTAGACCTCTGTCCAATTGTGCTGCCTTAGGAGTTCTTTCAGAAGCATAAGATTTTCATTGCTCATATTTCTTATTTCCATTACAGGGTTAGTGTGTTTCAATGGGGAGGGTGAATTGTGGCCTATGGTGCATAGTTGTCCTGTGTGGTCTGATATACCTGTTTCTATTACTTCTACATTTACGGTACCAAGTGGAATATTGCAGCATACACAGTCAATTGATGTCCTTGAGGTTGGTGTAATTCTAGTCGGTGGAAGGTCTAATCTATATATATTGTGGCTTGACAGGGTTTCAGTTAATAGTGTAGTGTCATGTTTCTTATTCAGGGAGTCGATGTTTATGTCCCCCATCAAAATGACTTGACGTTTGTGTGTTTGAATACTTTCCAAGACATTGTGCACTACTTCTAGACCAGTCTCGAGGTTGTTTTTTGTCCTGTAAACACCTATAATTGTTGTAATACTCTTATCCATTTTGAGATTTATAGCGGCGACTTCACATATGAGTTCAATAGAGAAGTGCTGGATCATAAGAGCTTCACTGATATTTTTAAGGTCATCCCTAACGTATATTGCTACACCTCCCTTTAAGTGATTTTCTCTGCTATAGTGTGTCACCAAAAAGTAGCTAATTATTTTTGTATTAAGCATTGTTTCTTCCTTTTGGCCATGTTCAGTAAGAATTAGTACATCAGGATTAAGGGTTTGCAGGAGAGTGTTTATTCTGTCAACTTTATTAGCAACTCGGTCTGTGTTTTGATGTAGTATAGAGAGAGATTTTTTATTTATGTTGTGTTTTTGAGAGTGTGACTGATCCCTAAAAAAGAGTCTTGACTAGTTTTCAGTTCTGGCTGGATCGGTTTGTATTTATTGTTGGTTGTGTTTGCTTGTTCTACTGGTAGATCTTCATTTATAGTGCTCATGTTGTTCATAACAGTAGAGAGGTCATTATTTTTACCCAGTATTTGGCAGTAAAAATTTATATTCCTTGAAAAAAATTCCTCTATACTTTGATTTTCAGGTTTCACTTTTGCATGTAAAGGTGTTTTACCTAGATTAAGTTTTGAATTTTCTTGTGGATTCGGGCTTAATTTGTTGGCCAGGCCGTGCTGGTTCAAGCTAGTTGTAGCTGCACTTTTTGCAACTTGCAGGGAGACACTGAAAAAATTTCTCTTATCACTTGTTTTAGACATCTGTTTTGTTCTATTAAGTGACAGTTTGTGTGTTCTTTTTGTCAAAAGATTATTCAGTTTGGGTGTAGGAGTTTGACTGGCTCTCTCGGTCTCGTAGTAGTTCAGTTTTTGTGTGAGAGTTTGTCTGGCTCTCTCAGTCTGGTGATGGTTCAGTTTTTGTGTCAGAGTTTGTCTGACTCTCTCTGTCTGTTCATGGTTC
The DNA here is from genome assembly GCA_035578905.1 of Stictocephala bisonia. Taxonomy (NCBI): domain Eukaryota; kingdom Metazoa; phylum Arthropoda; class Insecta; order Hemiptera; family Membracidae; genus Stictocephala; species Stictocephala bisonia. The sequence goes on along the minus strand of JAQJVL010000165.1, from coordinate 942,800 downwards.
AGTTTTTGTGTCAGAGTTTGTCTGGCTCTCTCGGTCTGTTCATGGTTCAGTTTTTCTGTCGGAGTTTGACTGATTCTCCCCATTATATTATGTGTCAAGTTGTGAGAAGGTAAGGTTTTATTTTTTATGTCATTGCTAGTTCTAAGAGTAGGAAAGCTAAGACTTAAGGCTGACTTTGAAGCCTTTAGAAAAGACTGTAGATGTTCTTGAGCCATTTTAGCCTGCTCAAAAAGTTTATCAGACAGTTTTTCACAGCTTGCCGATATATTGTTTAGCATATTGGTTTTAGTCTCTAGATCGATTTTTAGTAGTTTTATGTTGTTTGTTAGGTCATCAATTTGTTTTACAAAATTTGATTTTTCTAGTTTTACTTGTTCTTCAAGTTTTTCCTTTTTTTTAATAATTGATGAGTTACATGAAGCCAGGTAATTTATTTGCTCACAGAACTGATTTTTCTCCAGCTCAGCTTGCTCAATAATTTCTTGTTTAAATTCTTGTTCAGCACGAAGCTTATTTTCCAAAAATTCTATTTGTTCTTGTAGTTTAAAATTTTCGGCTGTGAGATCCCTATTTAATTCTTCTACTTCTGTTAATTTGTCTTCTAACTGTAGATGATATTCAGATTTCCTTAGCTTTTCTTGATGGAGTTTTTCCTTAAGTATTTTATTTTCATTTAGCAGTGCATTTCCAACTTCTGCTGCTATGGTTAATGACGTCTCATGGTCAAGGTTGTCAGTTTGGGAAAGGTCTTGTATTTTGGTTTCTAGCTCTTCTATATTTATTTTGGAAGTTTCTGGGTCATGTTTACATTTGTCACATACCCAAGACATGATTTCTTCATCTGTAAATTTGTTTAGCTTTTTGTCAGGCCAGTTTAAACATTTAGAGTGAAACCACAAATTACATGGTCCTGTACAAAGTATAGCTTTGTATTTAACTCCAATGCTACAAACACCACACGGGTGCTTAGACATGGTAAAAGTGAGTAATGGTAGTACAATGTGGAATGCAGTACAAGGTGTCTGCTGAGCAGTGCAGAATAGTGCTGACGCTGGCTATCTAGGTCAGAGCTCTGCCACACATGTAGTGTATTGCTACTTGACACACACTGTTGCTGTACTAATATCAGCTGTTATTAATGATGTCACACATTACAATTACGTCAGTGCTGTGATGTCACTAGTATCACTAGTTATATAACTGTGTCAATTTTTGTTGATATTTGAGAATAATAAAATGGAAGACCCATACACGAACAGTGGTATTGACACACCTGCCCACCCATACACGAACAGTGGTATTGACCCACCCGCCCGCCCATACACGAACAGTGGTATTGACCCACCCGCCCGCCCATACACGAACAGTGGTATTGACCCACCCGCCCGCCCATACACGAACAGTGGTATTGACCCACCCGCCCACCCATACACGAACAGTGGTATTGACACACCCGCCCACCCATACACGAACAGTGGTAATACAAGTGTTCATTGTTCACCAAACATCGTATATAGGATTTCATTTGAAACAGCTGATTCCACTGTTCAGTCTGGTGACAGTTTTATTTAGTTGGCGTTGGCCTAGATTAAAAAATTACAACAATGAACTTGACATCTGTGATTGTCAGTGTCCTCATTTTTGTTTACTACTGTGTGCCTGTATATAGTTTTTTTACATAACTTTTTATTTTAGTGATAAAGCCCTTACAAGTATATATTTTCTTATTCAATAATAAATTCTCCACAAAATGACTGTCTTGGAATTTGTGTAAAGTATATAGTGAAAATTGTGTATCTGTAAAGTGTGAAAAACATTCTGGATTTTCTTTTTCCTCTTCTTCTCTCCAGAAATGAAAATCTCAAACTACTTGTTAAGTCATTTTGAAATATATAGTATAATACTATATGGTTTTACGAACAAAATTATGTATAATAAGTCAAATTGGGATAAAAAATCAATTTTTTACAGATTAAAAAAAGGCTGAAAATTGGCCAAAATAGGCTGAACCAGCGGAGGTAAAATGTGAACCATTGGAGGGTTAAATACAAAAATATTCTTGAGTAAAGTATTTTAGAACACAGTGCCAACAATGAATCAAAATTGTTTTTAAAAATGCAAAAGTTTCAATTGATAAAAATACAAGATAGTACTGTGTTTTGATAGGAAAATTTTTGTTAAAAAGATGGATAGGCCAGATACCAGAGTGTATTTTAAAAAAGTTTCATTCAGCGACAATACACATGCATTGACTGCATAGTGAATATCACTATACCAGACCTTGATCACAACAAAGTAACTCGTTAATTCTAACATTAATGAAACCTTAGTTTATGCTTTTTACAAAGCTTAAAAAGCATAATAATTTGCATGAGGCCAAATTTTTAATTTAGAGGAACATCACTTAAATTGATAATTTTGTCCCTAATAATTTGCCAGTACTAGCTACCTCCCTGGGTGACAAAAACTTGAAACTAGGTGACACCTGTGTTGCCCAGTTAACATGTTGTTTTATGCACTGCCAGATACCCTATCACACAGGAAGTGATAACAAAAGTCACAATAACGAGTGGACCGATGTTATCTGCAATATTTGACTGTTATCAGCAATATTCATACTGTTATCATTAAGCAATTCATGCTTAATTTTATGGAACACATATATAAAAGTTTGAATAAGGGTAAACAATGTGCTGCTCTGTTTATTGACATAAAGAAAGCATTTGATACTGTAGATCTTGAAATATTATTCACCAAGTTATGGCAGTGCACCATCAGAGGATTGCCTTTAAAATGGTTTAAAAGCTACTTACAGGACAGAAAACAATACGTTAGAGTAGGAGCAGATTGTAGTGAATTGGGTAGTGTCAAGTATGGAGTGCCACAGGGATCAGTACTTGGCCCAATACTATTTTTAATCTACGTCAATGACCTGTGTAACGGAAATTTAAAAGGGAACATAACAGCATTTGCAGACGACACGGCCTTGACATATGAATGTGATGATTTAGAAACTATGTATGAACACATGCAGCAAGACATTAGATTATTGCGTTGTTGGTTTGAAAACAATTTTATGGTTTTAAGTGAAAAAACAAAGTATATGATATTCAGCCTGAGAATGGAAAAGCGTTTTAAGAACCCCCTGAGGTATCATGAAATTGATTGCATGAACATCACAAATTGCAACTGTCTAGAAATAGGTGTAGTTGAACAAATAAAATATTTGGGACTTGTAATTGATTCTAATCTATCATGGAAGGGGCACATAAAGAAACTAAAAAATGAATTGTTGCGAAGTGTTAGATGTTTCTATTTATTAAGAGACTATTGCCCTAATAAAGTATTACTCAGTGTTTATAATGCTTTGATTGGATCTAAACTGAGCTATGGTCTGACATGTTGGGGAGGGACATATGTTTCAGCGTTATATCCTATCTCAATCCTTCAGAAATCCTTTTTACGCATTATAACCTTTTCCTGCAGGACATGTCATTCTTGGCCAATTTTCGTAAATCTTAAAGTACTTCCAATTAGACATTTGTACATTTATAAAGTTTTAAAAATCTTTTTTATAAGAAGTTCAACTTGTTTTTTTGGCGTATCACCGATATATGATCTGAGAAGAAAAAACCTAGAAGTTCCAAAATCCAATTTTACATGCTCCCAGCAGTTTTATACTTGTATTGCTCCTAGATTATACAATCTAGTTGCGAAGCAATTAGGGGAAATTCATCTACTCAATATAAACAAATTTTTAAATACGCTAAAAGAATTTTTGTTTTCTTTAACTGATGTTGAACACTTTATTAAAATACAAAATTAACTTAGGAAATATATTTTAATCGTATTTGGAAGGGTTCTGACTGCTTAACAATGGAATTTAATCAAGTATTTAGTCTTTCATTTCATTTCTATAGTAAGTTAATTGTGATTGTGGAACATCATTATTTACATTTTAGAGTCAAGGGTATTTATGAATACAATTATGTTTTATATAAGTAGCTGGCACTGTCACTCCTAGTCTTATTTTAATTATTTAAAGTGAAGGAAATCCCACTACAGGCTAGGCCTTTGGGATCCCTACTTTATTTCACAGATGTTTGTTATTTTTATTTTTAAGTTTATCATTACCAAATTGAGTTTGCTTTGTATACCTTATTGTATTATACAAGATGTGTGTGAAATAAATTTCTTTTGAATTGAATTGAATTGAATTGAAAATTGTTATCAGAATTATTCGAAAATACAATAGAAGAACCTAATTTATTTCGCTATTCCAATTAAATACGCAACAATTCGTATTAATTTTGTAACAAATACTGATCTCAAAATAATTGCAGACTTACTGAATCAGATGGACTGTCTATATGGGAATACTCATTGCTTGACGAACTTATATAATGTTCATATCAGTTCCAGTTATATCTCCCGGTCGAACTCTGTATTTGTTATTGCGATATAATCTGGTTTGTGTCCGATTGTGCTCATTCCTGTCCACTCGGAATGAAAACAAACTCGAGTAATATTCGTTTTACTACTATTTCCTTGTAAAATATTTTATTCAAAACATTAACGTACTAGTTGTTCTAAAAGATGCATCGTGTTCTAATAAGTATTATTGATTAAAAAGGCATTTGTTCTTTATAATTCGTCATTTTGGCGCATCAGAATAATTCTGGGACATCGATATTGCTTATGCATCATGGCACTATCGATGCATCGTGTTACTTTTGATGTATTAAGATTTTGACTAGTCATGAATCGAATAATCGATTTGATCCATTGATTCGCATCGATTTTTCGATGCATCACACATCCCTACAAGTAGGGCTTTTGATTATTGAAAGAATACTTAGAAAATCAAATATTTTCAGCAAAAATCAATTTTAATTCCGTTATGACTATAATACTTATAAAGCACTTTTAAATTACTTTGAATTCTGTTTGGGTGGAGTTGGAAAAAAAACCTGATACAAAGTAGATTATTTGATTTAAATAAAGAATTTGACACAATATCTCACTAAATTTTATTTAAAAAATTTAAATATCGATTCTCAGACAAAACAGTTAAATTAATATAATCCTATCTCCAAAACCGATATAAGTTTGATTTGTTAGGAGTAAATACTCAACAAAATTACTCATTAGACATGGTGTTCCACAGTGATCCATTTTGGGACCAACACTATTTATTATTTATATAAATGATTTAGCAAATTGTATTACAGATCATTATACTAAAATCTTATGATATGCTGATGATTTGTCATTTATTGTGCAAGGCTTAAATTATAATTATTTATGCGAAGAAAAATCCCAAATAATTAACAAGTGGTGTTCATAAAATAAATTAACAATCAATACAAACAAAATATAAGATGTAGTATTTTCGTTGGATAAAATAAAAACAAAAACAAACAAACAAATTAAAGAACTGAAATTTATAGGAGTAATGATTCACCCTCATATTGCCTGTGAAGCATACTGGACAGAGTAATTTAGAAAAGCGTTATTTTAATTTAATAATTCTCGGAGACTTTCACTATTTAAATGAATTTTGAAGAAAAAAAGGTTTGATCTCTACAAAAAGTTACGTTAATCGTGAATTCCCACAGTACCACGAGACAAAATTTCTGAGAAGCAGCCATCTTTGATTAACGATTTTACAAATCGATGTTAATAGAATGAAGGTCGGTTAGAGAGAAAACGAGAAGCAGGATTGTAGCGTTTCATATTCCTGCAAACCAAAATGAGCTTTGCACTGAACCAGCTGATAATACAACAAGACCAATTTACTATCGGCCACTAAAGTAAAATAGTTAGCCGCTCATTATAGATGTGATGATATAACTACATAACTCTGGCCAATCGTCGCACCTGGAACGCTCAAACTGATTATATATCCAAAAAAATATCAAAAGGAATCTGCTCTTAGAAGAATTAAATCTTTGCACTTGTAGACAATTCTCGTGGTCGACAATTACTGTACTTTGTGCACTCAATTCATGATGAACATTAATCCTGTTGTCTCCTATACTACCGAAGAGATTGTCTTTGTAAAAATCAAAGGTTATCCCCACTGAGCCAGCGAGCCGCTAGAGTTACTAATTACACACTGAAGTTTACATATTGTATATAATCACAAACAACAGCTGAGTAGGGATGAAGTACAGAGCGGCGAGGCTACACCTTGCTGGGGGGGGGGGGGGTCACCTTCAGGTAGTAACTAGGCAGTTTATATGAGACTTACTTCAGTTCGACTGAATATACAGTATAATAACTGAAAGAATAACACAGTTAATGGCACAGAAACGTAGTTAAATACAAGATATAATAATAATAATAATATTAATCTCAACATGGGGTCGATACCTTCTTACAACAAACATTTCATAAAATCATCTGTTATCATTATTGCAAATGGTTTTCGGTCTATTTTTTAACAAACTTCCTCTATAACAACAAACAACTCTTAACTCTTAACAACAAACTCTATATATATGGAGATATAAAATTACACGTACAAAGGCAATGACTCACCAGCCCACCCATACACATACAGTGGTATTGACCCACCTGCCCACCCATTCACGTACAGAGGCAATGACCCACCCGCCCACCCATTCACGTACAGAGGCAATGACCCACCCATTCACGTACAGAGGCAATGTAGGTTTCTTAATTTTAGAGAGAGAGTATGTTTGATTGTTTTAGTGGAAGTTCTCTTTTGCCCATAAAAGACAAAAAGCGAATGCTTTAAGTCTGTGTGAATGTATCAGCTGTTAAATAAAATTAAAACATTTGAAATTACATAATTACAACAAAGTGTGTTTGTATTTAGACTGTTAGTGCAGATTAACTCACTCATACATTGTTTCTGACGCACTCAACCATACATGTACAGTGACTGGTATTGACCCACCCATACACGTACAGTGGTATTATAAACACTGCGATGGATAGAGGAAATTCACTATATGAGGTTGAATTCTTTGGAACGCGAAAAGTTGCCACCTGCAGTTCACGCTGTATGTTTTGTTTCGAACGGACTAGCTTTCGGCATGCCATAAAGATTTATGGCATGCCGTAAGCTAGAAATAAGTCTTTTAATGCTGCTCTAGTGGAAGCCGCGAACTATTGTAATGGTGTCAACTATCAAACCAATTGAAGATGTGCCTGAACAATTGAATATAACACCTCTGGCAATACCCAATTTTTCTTCTCACAGTCTTCACCTTCTGAGACTCTGTGGAGAACTCTTTGAATGTCAGCCCAAATAACTCAGTGCCCAAACTTCTTAATATCACTGCAAAAAATGAGAGCTTGAAGCAGGAATTGCATGTTCTTAGAAACAACTATTCTCTGGTGTAGGAATCCATCGAGGACAAGTATATTGAGAAAATATCTTATCTCAATCAACTAGTGAGTGAGTTGAGGGCTGGTAACAAAACTCTCTTAAAAATGGTGGATGATCTTAAGCACTGAAAAACTGCTTCTGACTTCCAACTGCTTGAACTCGAGGATGAGCTTGGAGTCCTAAACGATCAGGTTGCCTGCCTAAAATCGGATTCTACTAAACTTTTGAAGGAAAAAGAAACTTTGAGAAATCAACTTAATGATTTTCTCTCTTCAAGAATCGGCTCGTCTGTCTCTACCCAGACTACTGACATCATGCATGTCAATCCTAATTCGAGGAACCTAGCCCCCTCAACCAAGGACTTGTGGATTTGTGATTCGTCATTGATGGGTTTCAACTCCTTTGGAATGAATCCTGCTCTTCAGAACTTGGTACTTTTTCCCGGATCAGCTTTAACTCAATTCACCAAGCATGTAGTCCAGAAAGATGTGGACTAAGAACTGGAATGTATCAAGTTTTCTAGTTTTAGATTCTTTTCTGTTGTATTAGCGATAGCCTGGATGCTAGTAAGGAAGACTCTGGATCGTATTGGAGCCTTTTAGTTCTTGATAAGTTTAGCCAGTATGCTCTCCATTTTGATTCTGTTACTGGTATGAATTTGAGAAGTGCAGAAATATTTTTGTCAAAGGCTAATATTGTATATGATCTGATTGAAATGCCTTGTTTTAAACAACTGAATGGCTTCAGATGTGGTATTGATGTTCTAACAAACGTAAAACTCATTGTTGAGGACTATTGTAAACCCCGTTTTTATGATGGCTTGTTACTCAGGGATTGGTTTGTTAGCCTACTATCTCTTAAGCCCATCACTGACCCAAATCATATTTGTAACACCATCCAGCATCCCTCAAAATCCAATGCTGAATCCCAAACATGTAAAACTGTTTCAAGCCAGATTGACCTGACTGAGGTGGACCATAATATGGTGTCTTCGTGGTCTGTAGTGTAGGGCAAAGGGAAACGTTATAATGCACTCTCTGTAAATAAGCCTACCTTGAATATTAGTAATAGTTTTAATGTATTGGCTGATCTTAAGGACTTTGATCTAGACTCTGCCCTCGTTTTCAAAAACCGTTCAGATAAATGTATTAACAAAAAAACTTGAACCAAAGTCATAAATACATGTCTAAAGCTGGGAATAGAAACCACAATAGTATCAAAAGCCACAGGTACTATAGACCCTGTCCAAGAGTGAAGTCTTTTTCTTTACAGACTGCTGCTAAAGCTAAGCCTCTTCCTGCTAAAACTAAACTTAAATCATCCACTGAAAGGCCTAACTCTAATGGTTCTTTTCTTTCTGTACCGGCTGGCCTCAAGTTGCCATCTAATCTTAATGTGAAACAAAAAATCAGGGTCCTCTTAGACAGCCATGGTCGCTCTTTGAGTGGCTTGTTACATGACAGATTGTATGATGTGGTTGATTTGTTATGTTAATGTTAAGGCCAGTGGAAGGATGTGTGATGTCATCGAAGGGATAGATAGGGTGTCTGATTATATGGATTTCAATGACTTTCTGATATTATTTGCTGGAACACATGATGTGGAGTCAAATATCGTTGGGCTCCTTGACTGTGTCAAATCTTTACTAAAGGTTGCTGAAAGGACTAATTTTGTCTTGGTGCAATTTCCATATAGACATAATAAGCCTTGTTTGAATGATCTAATTTCATCTTTTAACACCCAAATTCAGAACCTTGTCTCCTCCCTTAAGACTATAACTTTCTTATCACTCAATGCTATCAAGGGACTATCCTATTACTCTAGAATGGACCTACACTTCAATGTTACTGGTAAAAGAATGTTCATCCAGCTTATTTTTGAGTGCAATCCAACAGATCCTTGAACTGGGCTTTTCCACTTCCTCTGATGCCACACCTGGGAATATTTAGGATTCTTTACTTTCAAACTCAATGTCAGGTTGTTTTCCAGCCTCATGCTTTTCCCATATTAATTGATGGCCAAAACCATTGTCTCCCTTCAAGAAGCTTTCTCCAGCTGGCTTCCCGTGACTCTTAATACCTTGCCTCACATCCCATCCGAAACCAAAAGCCTTTTTTAGAAAGGAGTGCTGTAAACAAAAAGTTGACCTAAATAAGCCTTCTAAATACTTCAAAATCTTTCACCAAAACGTTCAGGGATTGAAGAAGCTGTGCCAGATTGAGGTATTGCTTTACTTTCCGGAGGTCCTATGCTCATCTGAGCATTTCCTCAAACAATCTGAACATGATTATTTTGTAACCCTGGATATAGTGTCTCTGGTGGATTTTGTAGAGCCAATATGGAGAGGAGAGGTGTTTGTATTTTAATATGTGACTCATGCAAGGCATCTCCGCTTGATGTGTCGGGTTTTTCTGTTGAGGGTGTGTGTGTGAATTATCTGCAGTGAAAATTGAGATCGGACGTCATGCCTTAATATTGATCTGTCTGTACAGACTACCTGGTGATTTTGATTGTTTTCTGCTCTCACTACAGCGATGTTTGGAGTATGTAAATCTCGGTGCAATGGTGGGTGGTTGTAATTGGAGATTTTAATGTTGATTTTTCAGTTATCGGTGGGAGTGCTGGAAAAATCACAGAACTTGTCTCTTCATCTGGTCTTTACAGTTAAATTACTTTATTCACTAGAGAATACAGCGGTTCTTGCTCGCTTATTGACAACATATTTACGATTATCCCTAGACAGCAGGCTTCATCCTCTGCTGTTATCACTGGGATTTCTGACCACCACGCATAATTGGAGAACATCTCTTGTGTCATATTTTTACCTCAGCACATTAATTTAAAGTTTAAAACCTGTTGATTCTTTTCCAGTAATAACATCAACATCTTCACAAACTATATTCAAAGATAATCCTGGAAAGAAATGGTAGCTGGAAGGGATGTAAACTATAAGTTTGATTGTTTTTATCTACTGTGGAATTCTACTTCAACATTGCTTTCCCAGAAGAAACATCCAAAGTTAGGACAAGGAAATATTGTGGCAGGGTGAAACTTAATGAAGATCTTAAGAACCAATGTGATAGATTGTTGTTCCTCTACTCATTGTCTAAGATTTGCACTCTACTCATCCCCTCAAGATTTCTTTCATTGAGCTTAGAAAGGAATTTAGAAGATGTGTACACTCTGTCAAGGCTGCTGCAATTACAAGCCATTTACAAGATGCCTCTAACAAACAAAAAGCATCTTGGAATATAGTGAATGACATGATTTCTGAGAAAAGTCAATCAAGGCTTTCAAAGAACTTTTTGTTGAAGACGAGTAGGGTAAACTGCTGAAGAATCCAATGGCTGTGTCAGACAGATTCAACACGTTCTTCGTTGAGTTGGGCAAACAAATTGAAGGTCATGCTAACTCATTTGGGCCTATGTCTGATCTCTATTCCCCAGCTGAAAGAGTGTGTTCATCAATGGTTCTCTTTCCTACAAATCAAGGAGAAGTCCTTAAAGTAATCAAATCGCTTATCCTTTGACCTTTTGATGGCTTATCATAGTTGTTTTTATCCTTATTTATCTTATGCAGTACCAATTTGGGGCCATGAAAGTACCAGGACTTAGTATGTTTTCACGTTGCAGAAAAGAGCAGTTCGAATAGTTTTTCACTTGGCCAGGAACCAGTCATGCAGATCACTGTTTTCAGAGAAAGGCATTCTAACTTTCCCATCAATTTATTAACAACCTGACATTCCTAATAAAAAAAATTTGATTTATTTACATCCTATATTTCGAATAACCATAGATACCAACTGCGTAACAAAAACAACATAACCCTACCTTGCCATAACACCACTTTTTTTAGAAACAAAACATATCATTGTTTAATTCCCTACCACAGTACATAAAGAATATTAATGATCCCAACAAATTTAAAAGATAATTTAAAAAATGTGTAATTCAAAAGGAGTACTATAGTGTCAAGGACTACTTACTTGAAAAGAAAGAGTAGTTTTAATTTTAGATGTTATGTTGTAATTGTATTTGTAGTATTCAATGTTAAAGTTAGTACCGTAATTATAATTTTACTTTAATATTTGACCTTTGCCTGTGTAATTTTTTGTATTGTTTGTGGCAATAAATGATTTGGCTTTGACCTCTAATATGCATATTTAAATTACTTCCCTGTTAAACTAATGAAGAAAGCAAATAATCAGCAATATTGCAAAGTATTTACTTGAAAATGTCTTTACCATTATGACGCCACACCACATAACCTTGCAGAAGCAGGAATAATATTGCACAGCTGATCCTGCAGTGCACTTTTTTCTGCTATACATTTGAATGTGTGCACCACTATTAGGATGACCAAAATTAGTTATGGTTTACCTTATAATGCTCATAACCTAACCTCAGGTACCTTCATACGTTTACATTGGTTTGGTATTCATATAACAAAAAGATCTGAATTTGCACCGGTGAACCTATTTTTTCTTTTAATTGTAGTGAGTAATAACGGTGAGTATTAGCCTTAAATGTGATTGTTTTGTTTTCAGGATTAAAAAGGACAATCTAAGAAATATGGTAGATTTGATGAAATCTGGAGATTCAAATGAACTTCAAAATGGGGAGAAGAAATCAAAAGCAAATGATCCTTTAGTTATCATAACGACTTTAGTTACCTCTTGCATCAGGTACATACAAAAGCTATCGTTTAACTGTCAGGGTACTATGAATCTCTGTTTTATAAAATCCTTATGTTTAAAATTAACTGTAATTGTATTTATATGAAAGTTCAATTTAGTATGACAGTTATTAGTAATTATTACAAGAAATGTGATAATTATGTACTGTTATTTGGGGGGGGGGGCTGGGAAATACTTTTTTTTAAACTTTATGCCTTAATCCTTGTAATTTTGTAATTCAGAAAATTTGTATGTGTATCATCACGTGTATGGGTGGGCAGGTGGGTCAATACCACTGTATGTGTATGGGTGGGCTGGTGAGTCAATACCACTGTACATGAATGGGTTGGTGGGAGGCCATCACCCCTGTGTGTATGGCTGGGTGGAAGGCTCATCATCTCTGTACGTGTATAGATGAGTCATTACCACAGTCGGTTTATGGGTGGTGGGTTAGAAGGTCATCACCACTGTACATGTAGGGGTGGACGGGTGGGTCAGTCCCACTATACGTATATGGGTTTATTTATTTTGCACAAAAGACAAAATGGTTTCGAATAAAATTTGGCGAATAGATAGTTTATTTGGTTCTTTGATTAGTGTGTGAACAAGCTTTGTTATGCAGAAAAGTGATACCAGATGAAAGCAGACCACAATGTTTGTTTTGAGTCAACCACTGTAGGCGTTAAAGTGTATGTATCCGTATTGATAGTGCACCTCATTTCATGAATTCTTGCATTTCCCCTTTGAAAGCCCAGAAACCTTTTGCCATGAGCTTTCTGCCAGAAAAATATTGCCAAGCTTTTATTGGTTTGTGGGGTAATTCTGTAAGAGCTCACACCTTTAACTATTCTTTAGTCTCAGGATTCAAAAACTTCACCCAAGCTCTGGTTTTAATTCTCTTCAAAAACGTGTCTCCCTATTGGTCATATAATGAATAAGAAAGTTAAAGCCATGGCCATTTGTTGTGTTTTATGAACTTTTGAACAAATTTTTGGTACTCGTTGAGCTAAAAACTCCATTTAGCATAGCTTATATATATCATTTTTTGTTTCTTGTTAGCTAGTATGTACTGTCTTGTACACATTATAAAAGCCATAACAGGGATGGCTTTTATACAATTTAACTGATGCGAAAATTACCTGATGCAGAGACCACCTGATGCAACAGGAAATGGATACTCCATATATTCCGCTATTGGACTGCTGGACGTCGGTTATGTGAGTCACATATATATCACGACTCCAGCGAATGGCCTCAGAAACACATCTTCTTGAAAGGGTGGTCCCACCCATACCGCTTAGAGATATTGAGGTTATGTAAAGTCTTCCAGTTGTAACTGTCCCAAGTGCCCAAAGCACCAACGACTAAGGCATCCACAGATACTTTAAAACCTTCCGCCGTTAGGACCCGGGCAAGTGGGGCGTACGCGGCATACTTATTATTTCTGGCAGCTTCAATGGCCTGCCAGCCATCCTCATAGGCCACGTACAGTGTTGTAAAACCCATGTACTTGGTTGTGGATCAACATAATTTGTGTAAACTATTACCAACTCAAAGTAAGATTTGTCTAATAGACTCTCAGGAGCACATAAATCGTATATTTTCTTGTGCAATTGTGGTGTTAGAGCATAGAGTAATGTGTACACTTTATCTTTAGGTTGCATTCCATGGCCATGTAAGTGAAGAAACACTTCAAGAAGTCTAATACAATTTTTAAAAGTTTCGTCTTCTTGAAAAGTCATAAAAGACATCGCGGATGTAGATGCTCTCAATTTCTGTTCTTGTGATTCTTTTGAGCCGTAATCCTTTTCTTGAATATTTATTTGGCTTTCTATCATAAGCTGTTCCAATCTCTCTTGTAAACAATCTAGCAGTTTGTAATATTTGTTTTCTATGTTTACCCTATAATCTATCTCCTTGTCCAGTTCGTTCTCTTCTGTTTTGATATCAATTAAATGTTGTACTTCATTGTATCTGCTCAAATAGTCACCTACAACACTTATTCTTAACTTAATAGCTTCTCTTGATAGATCATGTAATACTAAAGATGTACTATCTTTACTAGTAATCTCTCAGCTTTGGTTAATTTCCCTTTGATTACTATTCTATATCTTTTCAAATCAGACATAGTGAATCTATTGGGATATTTACATCCATTATGTAAAGAGCAGAAAAAAACTATCAAACTAAACAGAACTACCTGAAAAGAACAAAAAATACTTATTCTCGTTTGGCCATGTGGATGGGTCAACATCACTGTACATGTATGGGCGGGCGGGTGGGTCAATGCCACTGTACGTGTATGGGCGGGCGGGTGGGTCAATGCCACTGTACGTGACCTTTCATTTATTTCGTTCATAAATTGGAAATATTCTTGTTGAAAAAGTGGCGAAATATAAGTTTATATATCTTGAGGAGGTTGACTTCATCCGGAGAAAACTCGTTTCTTACTGAAAAATCGGAAAACTAGTTTTTTAACTGATAGTGAAAAAAACCCCTTTTTTTAAATCTTTATTTTTTGACCAATGCTTTTTTTCATTTCACATGTTTTTTATGCTGAACACTTTTCATGCTATAAACAAATATATAATTGGTTTTGCATGGGTGGGTGGGTGGGTGGGGCCAGTTTTTCTTACAAAGGATATGTCTTTCATAAAAAATTACCGGTCTAAAGTTACCCGAGATTCCATATTCTTGAAATCCCAGGCTCGTTTCTGTTGAGTTTTAACGAAATTCCTTCATGAATACGTTTTCTAACTAAAAAAACCCCTGTAGTATGAATTTACAATAATTTTCTGTCAAACAAGAAAAGCCAACCCACTTATTTTCCTGAAATGTTCCTTATCAACATCAATTATTAAATACTACATTTTAATCTGAACAGAAAACTGAACTGTTTTATTCCCAAAACATAACTTATTGTTGAACAGAATCAATTTTAGAAACATACACATAAATAAATAAAATAAAATAAATAACAGCTGATCAAATGTTTTTAAATCAATATTACACACATAACAGTTTTAATCATCATTTCTCCACGCTTCTCCCGATATCTGTGAGTAGATGGGTATTTGTGGATTATAGATAATATCATATGATAATCAACAACATTGGAATATCTGGTGCTAGAACAGCTGTAAATAGTGTTTACACAGTTTGATTTTTTCATTGAAGTTTTTTTTTTATGTAAATATTTTTTATATAAATTATCTATATTTATAAAAGAGGATGTTTGTATATATATATATATATATATATATATATATATATATATATGTGTTTGAAGTTTATGCGCTGCCAAACCATCCAACCGATCGCCATGAAACTTTAGGATGTTGTCCTGTATACTCCCGAGATGGTTTCTGTGAAGTTTGATGCAGATCCGTCCACAGGGTCCCGCCGCACGGGCTCCTAAAGATCCCATGTTATTCAAATGGAGAATCTGAATTGTTTACAAAAAACATATGACTGTGTGGTTTAATTTAGTTTCACATGCCATAAGCAGATTGAAGTTCTCACAACAACAGTACTGTATATGTTTTGATTTATTGTAGTTCTACATTTCACCTTGAGAGTGTAGCACACACTACTTTTACTTGATCAGGTGATCTGTATTTGGTGTTAACCTTTTTTCCTCGGTAATTAAAACATGTGGTGAAACGTGAAAATAAAAAATAAATAATTATTTGTTTTGCAGTTTACTTTTTATGACATGCCTCCTATAAAATCTAATATTGGTAGAAGAAGCAAAAATGCTCGAATTCTTTCAGCTATTAGGTTCTAAATCAAACTCAATATTATGACCGGCGAAGTGGGCGGGTACAGCTAGTATTTTATAAATGTGAATAACATTTAGAACAAATTGACTATTTCAGAATGTTTGCATTGTAAATATAAACATTTCTCAAGGTAGCGTGAGCTTGTAAATATGTTTTGAAACAAATTTTTTTTATCTTGTCTTGACCTCAAAATAAATAAATCCACTTATCTTTTGCATGTACAAGTTCTATATAGTTTTCCAAATAAAATTATATATATATATTATGACATAGTTATAATATTTTTAATATTTGCTATGATTTTTTTTTAATTTTATGCTTACATAAGTGGCAAACATTGCCTAACATTATAGAAACACATAGTGAACAGTGGGAGTGTTAATCAGTTATAGAAATATTTCAGCAAAAACAGCCTTAGTGACCTAATACATGAGAAGGCAGTCACAATACTATCGCCCGTTTTGGATCTTACCCTTACTTTGTGAATATATTAGTGTAAGGTGCCTCTTCCAATTAAATTCTATAATTGCTCTGATGAATGCTGTCTTGTTGTCTTCATGTGTGTTCAGGCTGTTTACAACTTTCACTTAAAATCCGTGCAGCTGAACCTCAACTGCATGTGAAGAGGCAGTGCTGTCATATGCTTAATAATTAGTTCTGTAGAGTAATAATACTACACCTCTACAATGTAAACATAAACACATGATAAAGTAACGTTTACCTGATGGTTTGTTGATGAAAGTGGCCCGCCTCATGCCACATTAGTTATAAACATGATTGAATATATTTAATATTTATCTGTATTTGAAATTCTCTTTTGATTGTATTTGTTTTTAGTTATTATTGGTCCTCGATGTTAAGTTTTGACGTATCGAGGGCAAAACAAACTTTAAAATAGAAAATAAATAAATACTGCTAGTATTATTGATTTCTTTTATGTAAAAACTATTTCAATATCATCAATAAGATTGTTGATTGTGTGTGTTTGTTTGTAATATATATATATATGGGTACCATGTGTCATGTATCCATAGTCTTATTGTTTGATCAGTGCATGATGTATTGGATATAATGCCATCTTATGCTTCTTCTAAATGTGATATAGGGGTCTGCATTTGGCAAACTCCAAGATCCAATGTCTGGAGATACTGTTAGAACTTGCCATTCACACTTCTGCTGACACCGTGCTGGATAGGATTCTTCCTTACATTGTAAGTACAGCCTATCAACATTGTCTACCAGATTAACTTACACTGGCATAAATGGGTCTAGAAGGCCGTGTTCTGAGCCTCACTCTACAATTTGATTTTTACACTTCTAACTTATTTTTTACTGTATTACCTGACTAAATGCCTAAATATGATTGTGTTATTAGTTATATGATATAGTAGTAGTAATCAACCTATATTTATATTGTTATTTTCATAGAGTTGCTAGTATTTTATAAAAACGTTGAAAATGTAATTAAAATAAAATTAGTTTATTTTATTACGAATGTTAATATAAATTAATTATAGTTAACTTCTTCTTTAACAAAAAGATAAATAAAAACACGATTAAATTGAAAAAAATGTATTATAATAATTAAATTTAGACTTAAAATTTATACATTTTCAAATGTAAAGTCAAATATAAATTTCTCAAATTCAAATTTGTATATTAGTACATTTAAATGTTATTTATAAAAACAATGAAATTTTGATTTATACAGTTCACTCTTGGTCTGCCTCATTATCAACCTGGATTACTTGTACTTTTTCCACACACTCACTGCAGATGTGAGCAACAACAGGTCCCAAACAAACATACTTGTTGCAGCGTTTACAAGTGAATCAAGTTGGCCTATTTTTCTTCCGATCACAAAAACTGCACCATCAGTGTGTTCTTTCCTCTTGATTACCAGGCCTTTGTGGTGGTATTTCAGGAAGGCCTAAAATTTCACGCACTCTAAGCCGAATTGATACTGGTATAAGTTTGTCATTGTTACTCTCATTCTTAAGACGCCATCAATGAGTTGTTTTGCTAACTGCATCAAGAAGTCATTTCTAGTCAAAGTTGAATTGGTGTTGTTCTTGAATACTACATATGTGTTTATGCCAGCAATATTTAGGCATGAGAAAAAAGTAACAAGAGTCCACCTTCTTGTAATTCTTGCTATAGAATAAGCAAATTTCATTTTATCAGCTTTGTCGACGCTGGATTTGGTGGCATTGTAGAACGTGATTATTGAGGGCTTTTGTAGGTTTCTAACATTTTCAACGCTGGGGTCTTCGTTATGGAGGGTTGACAGCACCAAAACAATTTTGTTCATTTTTGGTTTGAAAGATACCAAATTCACATCTTTTCTAAAGGCAAAAATAATTGATCCTATGGGACGATCCTTAGCTGATTTTAAAAATTCGGGTATTCCTTTGCGGATTTTTTGTTCCCACCAAAGTTAGGCTGTGTCCTTAGATCAGGTCTACAGCCAGTTGTAGTGAAACAAACCAATTATCACAAGTTACATTGCGACCACTATTTTTTATAAGCTCTACAAGACGTTTCACAATATCTTCGAACTTGTTACTGCCTTTGTTTTCGGGTTGAACACTAAAGTATTTTACTTCTATTGTAGGTTTTAGCATCTGTAAGGGCAAATATTTTGAGCCCATATTTGGCCGGCTTGCTGGGGATGTACTGCCCAAATCCACAGCGGCTACGAAATGCATCTAACATCTCATCTATGGTATCAGTTTCGAATAAACTGTAGTGCTTTTTACAGTTGTCATTAAAACCATCAGCTAAGAACCTAACAGCAGCCAGATTGTTTTGTATCCTTTTCTCTGTTCTTGTATGAAGGTCATCAAATCTTAAGCTCTACAAAATAAACTTAAAACGGTTCTTACCTATGGTAAGTCTGAATAATTGTATACCCTGTTTTGCATGTACATGTCTGTTTTCCATAGGTCTTCTAGTTTAGTGTGTGACATTTTCATCACTCCACCTAAGAAAAGCAGCCCCAAGCATGCCTTTAATTCTAATAAATTTGTGTCTGCTGCATCTCTTTGTCTAGCATATTTATTGCGAATATTAGCAAAATAAATATTCATGCAGGCTATAATCTCCTCCAACATTTCATCCGAAATAAAGAGGCTTAGGGCTTCTATTGGATTACGAGCATTCTTTGCTTGGTTACCCCTTGTGCCAGGAAGATACCTTACTAAAACACAAGGACATCTCCTAGCTCTTAGATTGGCTTGAGGTGACATTAGCCATTTAGTACCGTCTGTCCGTAGCTATGTATAAATCATTAGTGTTACCTTCGAATTCATCCTCAAGAACAGGTCCTCCTATAGCATCATCTTCACGTCCTTCACTTCTCTAACATGAACTTCACCTCGCTCCTCTTCATCTGAGCTCACTGTCCGTATCGTGATCACTCTCTTCAACATGGTCCTCATCAGAATCGTCCGAAGCTCCAATTTCATCTTCTAAGTAACGCATGACTCTTTCCTCTTCTTGTGGATTAATTTTATCTGAAATTAAAATGAAAATATCGTAACAAATAAAACCATTCAAGGCTGAAAAAATTATTGTAAGCTATTGTCATGATTAAATAAAGTAATAGTAGTTAAATTTGTAATAAATTAACTAAAAAGAAGCTGAATATACAGTATATAGATTAAAATTATATTTACCTTAGATTTCTTGTTTACCAACAGACGCACGCTGAGTGTTACCCCGCAACTCAACAAATACCAGGACCGAACGCGGAGTGAGACTCCGCAATAATTTTTTAAGTCTAGTCTGCAGACTTCCAGTCCAAAGAGACCGCTAAACTGTTGCGCAAGCACTAGCTCAAGGCAAACTGGGAAGCTACTGGGCAACTGTTTGACATTGCAGCGCTACCAACCTCATGAAACAAAAAATCCCTAGCTGCAGAGTGTGACTCCGTGGCGCACGCGATGGAGGGTTAAGCAATTTTTACAAATGAGGTATCATTGGAAAGGAAAAATTAATTAAAAACTGTTTTGTGTTCTACATAATTTTTGTTAAAACAGTGGTTTTTTTAGATATTTGTTAAGATTAAAAAATGAAATAAAATAACAATTTATTTTATTTATTGAATAATGATAATTTCAAAAATATTATTGTATAAAATACTACCTTTTAACATGAACTCGTTTACGAAGTTTTGTAACAATCGTAAAGATAACAACAAAGATATAAATTGTTTTATGAAAAAAACAAAATGGCATCTGGCTGCTAAACAAAGCGGGAATTAAAAAAAATATTAATCTTTAGCATAGAATCTGAAAATACATAGCTAGCCAACCTTTTTGCAACACCCTTAATATTTTACGGTGACAACCGCATCAAGGTGCTTTCTACACTATATACAGGATAATCAGATGTTTCGCCTGTGCTGTTATTCTGAGTTTAACTAACTGTATACCAGAGACAATGTCTTATATCTGTCTCATATTTCTTCTCTACCCTATTAAACTTTGTCCCTCATCCTCGATGTTTGGAGTATTGTTGTGAAAATTGCTACCTAAATTATGTTTGATTAATCAATCCATTCAGTGCGGAATGCGTATCTTACCAGCTTCATTGAATCCTATTAGACATGATCCTCATCCAGCCTCGTCACCATCCCTCTCTGTCCTTTATATCTGTCTTCTTTTACCACCCTTCCTAAATCCACTCTTTGAGTGTTGACTTATTTTTTAAACTGG
The DNA here is from genome assembly GCA_035578905.1 of Stictocephala bisonia. NCBI lineage: Eukaryota > Metazoa > Arthropoda > Insecta > Hemiptera > Membracidae > Stictocephala > Stictocephala bisonia. The sequence goes on along the minus strand of JAQJVL010000165.1, from coordinate 922,265 downwards.
TTTACTGATTTCAGTTGCACTTGATTCAAGATCCATCTCATGGAGTAAGAGTGTGTGCTATCCATACTCTCACCAAGTGTCTCAGTCTCGTTAAAACGGTACCTCCTAGTGATACAAATGTATTTCCTGAGTACATCCTTCCTGCCTTAGCCACAGTGAGTAAAATTCAATTGTTTCTTGTTTGATTATAATTATGATGTTATAAGTAGTTCTTAAGCTACATCTAATTAAAGAAGCAAATAACAAACAAATTGAAGAATCAAACAATAATATTAAAACTAGGCGTATGCGAGTAGTGATTTTTGAGTTCGAGCCGAGTCAAGTCGAGTAGTTGGCATTTTTTTTTCGAGTATCTGTTTTCAAGCAAGTCTTTACGGAAGGATTTCCTGTTCACCCAAGACAACTGTAAAAGACAGAAACCATCCTAAGCCTATGTTAAGTTTGGCCAGATTCGTAAATATATAGCCTACATCTAAAACTGAACACAATAATTTTGATTTGTTGTTTGTAACTATAACATTAATAAATAAAACTGTTTACTTCCTGCCTTCCAACATTTTTATGTGGCATTGTTTTGTTTAACCTTTTTCCTTTTTTCATAACTAATATGAATAAAATAAGACGTTTGATAAGACTTTGATTCAATAAAAATTATTTTCCAAACCTCAAAATTCGTTGTATTTTGTTTAGAAAAGGTCTTATACATGTTTCTCCCTCACTTAGGTTGATTCATGATTGTTTTACAGTTTACATTGACATGGACGCCAATATGAAGAGAGAACCGTTCAGTGAGTTTACGAATCAAAATTATCGTATTTTACCACCTTTTACACTCTAACTGTGTTATTGTCTAACCTAGTCAGAAAACCTTTCAACAATTTGACAGAAAAATATTGTATGCGCAAATGTTACATACATATGTAACAAAAATATACAAATGTTTTGTAACCTGTATGTAACCATGTATTATGGTGAAATCGATCACCATTATATTCGTGCATTTCGTACTTGTATTGTAATATATTTGTGCATTTTGTGCTTATATTGTAATAAATTTGTGTTTTGTGACGTTTACTTGTACTGTATATGTACCAATACGTATTATGCTAATTAAAAACTATGCTAATTAAAAAACTATTTACAAATGTTTTGGCGATCTAAGGTGCTTACGGAATAATAATTAATAGACGTTCGCCACGGATATATATATATATAAATATTTTTTTTTACTCGACGGAAAATAAATCAATAATGTTATTGATGCTAGAACGCCATTACCATATTTTATATGATATGGTACAGTATTTTCTTACGTCAAATCATTGGACGATTAAAAAAATCCTGCTCAGATTAAAAAACAACATAGACCTCAATTGACTCGCGAAAAATATACAATCATTTCAGTTCCAAAAAGGAGCTGAATGGTTCCTTGCATGTATACCACAACTGAGATGGACTTTCGCCTAGAAAAGATTTGAAGTTTGGTTCCTGGGATGTAAAGTGACCTGTTCTCGGAGCCCTTTTGAGGCATATTTTCCATGGCGTACGTACAGACCATTCGATTTGTGTCGGTAACAGGTCTTTTTGAGCATGTTGACCCGGATCTCTCGTCCCCTTTCTTGAGTTATAAAGACACTAACCAGCACTTCTGTTTTATTCACGCTATTTTAGGTAAGGTTACAAGTGATTAGTAGACTCAGACAACCAACATGATCGCTACCTTCCCAGCTCTGTTATTCACTTTGAATTGAACTAGTTCAAATCATAATGAACGAACTCGTTCATTATGTCGACTAGTTCATTTGACTGTCATTGTGTACTACCTTTGTATAAAATGCAAAGAAGAGTACATTTTTCATTCATAACTAATAAAACTGTTTACTCCTAAAACTAAATTAGAAGTAAATCTAATATTTTGTGAAATACAACTACTCGATCGAACTTCGAATAGTTTTTGAAGCTTTGAGCCGAATTCGAGTAGTAAAATACTCGATCAAATACTCGCAAGTTTCCAGTACTCGCACACCCCTAATTAAAATTATATGAAATGTTATTGCGAAAGTGCGTCAAAAATGACTTTTGACATTGTATGGCAGCTAAGTTCCAAAGATAACATGACTGAAGACCTAGGGGAAGTAGCAAAACAGTTTAGTAATTATTTTTGTATGGCAGATGCAACACTTTCACATAACCAGTGTCAAAGTGACTCTTGTTAAAAACATGATTGATTTGTGTTCAGTAGAACTTGTAGGTTAGAATGTAAGCCAGCCACACCGAAAGAGGTTTAAATGTAAACCCATCTCTTAACACGCTCGCTGTTGCGGAACCTGAGGCTTACCTTGTTACCTATGCTGAAATTTGTTTTGCATTTGTTTATTTTAATGGAAAAAGACAGTTTTTAGAGGAAAACCAATTTCAATACTTTTTAGATGATAGTATGACATCATAAATTCTGGGACCCTATGGGGTCCCGCAGCACCGCTAAAGAGTCCCATTGTAGAAAAATTTTACTAATTGCTATTTATTGTCATTTATTGTAAATAATAATAAAATATATCATTTATCATAGAAAAAAAAAAACAGTTTGCATTCTTATCAGCTGATATTATAACGTCATAACTTCTAGGACCCTATGGAGTTCCACAGCACCTCTAAAGAGTCCCATTGTACACAAATTGTTCTTATGTATATTTATTGTTATATATAGGGAATTATGCAAAAATATCAACTTAACCATTACAAAATTCTCCAAAGCACCATCATGAGTCGCTCCAATTATCCAAAGTAGTGAGTAGCCGATAAGATGATTCACGTTCAACAAAAGTTTTTTTTGGAATCCATAGTTTTTCTTGCCTACCACTAAACTCATAAAACACTACTAAATGGCATTATAAACTATTTACAACCCTCCTACATCCTTTATTACATTTCAACCTATATGCCACTTTTCAAATACTTTCTTATACCATCTCACACTTTTATGCTCGATGGGATAGTATGATCGTTGACAACAAACTAATTTGGACACCACATGTTGACCAACTGTGTAAAAAACTCAGCAGCAGTCTGTACGCTCTAAAAAGAATTAAAAATATATGTAACCTGGACGCAGCAAAAGCAGCTTATTTTTCACTTTTTGACTCGCACCTCAGGTATGGACTAGTGATCTGGGGTAACTCTTCCATTGGAAATCTTAAACGTATGCTAATACTCCAAAAAAAGCAGTGAGAACTCTAGCTGGTCTGGACCCAACGGCTACATGCCGCTAAGCCTTTCAAGAGCTTAAAATATTGACTGTAGTATCTCTGTATGTGTCTGAGGTGATCTGCTACACTGTCTCACAAAACATTACAAAGCTTGGACAGATACACTCATACAACACACGCAACGCCACTAACTATGCCATACCATCCCATCACCTCTATCTGACCGAGAAGAAGCCAAGCTATGCAGGATCAAAACTCTTCAACATCCTTCCTGACACCTTGAAGAGAACAAGTGGACAAAAGTGCTTCAAAATAAGACTAAAAGAATGGCTCCTACAACGAACGTTCTACTTCCTTGAAGAGTTTACTAACTGGAGGAATAACTGACTTATATAACATTATATAACATTGATATCTCTATGAGAAATATTGTAAAGTAAATGATATTCTTATATTATTTTTAATCTTGACGCCAACTCTTTTACTCTATGTACATGAATAAAGAACTTGTATATTGTCTATGACAGCATTTGGTCATGGTGATCAACACTTTTCATATTTGCATTATATTTAATGCTTGGTGCTTGTCCTGCCTTACACCTCTTTTATTCATTGACACAGCCATTTCATTTTTGAACTCTGATTATACTTAGAGTACCTGCCGCGTATCCCGCCATTTACCTATCATTATACCTCGGCGCAGCGTTCAATTTTTTATCCTTCAAAAGTTAAGCATTTTTGACATCGTCAAAAGTATGTAGTCTGTTACTTCGAAGGGTACTTGTGCAGTATGTCTTGTTTCTCAGTAATTCAGAAGCAAGCGCGAAACTGTTCTAATAATTGTCCATGAAAAGTTAGTTTATGGCCAACATTCAGTTTCCCAAGCATAAGCTGACAAACAACTTTCCTGGCATGCCCTTTTCCTACTAGTTCCACTCCTTTTCCAGAATATATACAGAAAGTCACGCATAAGCCACCCGTTTTGCACAATGAAAATAATTTTATACCATAACCGTGTGTCTCTTCCTTTGATATATTGGCGGAACAAAAGGCGGCCTCTCCACAAAATCATATCTTCATCCAGTGTAAAAGCTCATGGCTAGGATAGTAAATATTTGTCATTTTACTGTTAAAGTATGCAAAAGAAGCCTGATTTTATCAAGCCTGTCATCTGTTCTTTTATCATTCTCACTGAAGTGTAGACACCTAAGTATGAGTAGAAACCTATCAATGACTCATTTGCCCACGAACAAGTCCTAAATTAAATAAACGGCTCTTTTTCCATTAGTCGTTGAAACGATTTAATCTGACAGTACCCCATATGCCACAACAGGCTTAGCAAAAATTTTAATTTGTCAACAGTTGTCTCGCCGTTTATTGATTCTTTATTTCGGTATCAAACTGTGCTATCAAAAAACTACCCATGCATAGGCATTTGTTAGATTGACATTTCTCTCCAAAAGTACAATGTCAAACAACAGCATGACCCAGTCTAGGGGCCAATTATCACCAGGTACAGGGACTAAAAGCCTATTTTGGCAGGTAAATGGTATGTATCTCATACCTACAGTGTTGTAACGACTCCAAGTAGGGTTGTAATTACCCGGATCGTCGTCATCAGACTCACTTTCGTTGTCTGTAGACATCTGTTCGCTCTCAAGGTCAGCAGCATCCACGTCACTCTACTCATCACCGGAAGTACTCTCCGAGTACTCGCCAACAACTTCCACAGTCTTATTTACACTAACATCCGTGTCTCTAAATGTCTAGCCATTACTATATAAAAATAAAACACTACAACTATCATTAACACTATTCACTAATAAAAACTAATCAATACTGTACGGGCTCCGGTAATTGAACTGAGAAACTATCAAGGCATGAGATGCATATGTACATACTGACCACTCTGCAAGAACTGCAGCCATCTGAATCAATGTTCATTGGAAATTCTGACATGAAACGAATATGGGTGGACATGCCTGAAAGGAGCCTGCTGCAGCAAACTAAATTACATAATGCCTTTAGGGGGAGGGGGTCTTCGGCAGCATTATACATCGTTATGTAGAAGGGTTGGGGGTTTCTACGCAGCATTATGTAACCCCCCGCAAAAAATGTATTGACCCACCCGCCCGCCTATACACGTATAGTGACATTGACCCACCAGCCCACCCATACACGTACAGTGACATTGACCCACCCGCCCACCCATACACGTACAGTGGTATTGACCCACCTGCCCGCCGATACACGTACAGTGACATTGACCCACCCGCCCACACATACACGTACAGAGACATTGACCCACCCGTTCACACATACACGTACAGTGGTATTGACCCACCCGCCCACCCATACACGTACAGTGCCATTGATTGACCCACCCGCCTACACATACACCTACAGTGGTATTGACCCACACGCCCACCCATCACGTACACGTACATTGACACCCATACACGTAGTAATTCATAGACAAAATTTGACCGTTTTTCCTAAAAATACAATATTTTTTAAAAGATTTTAAAGTTATTAATATATTATCCCCCTCATTAAAAAACAAATGAAACAAAATCAAAACAATGACTATCATAATCATAAATGATAATTTGCATTAAAGTAGAAACAGAACTGGATGGGATCAGCTCAAAGCTATTAAATTTCTGCAATAATGAAATTACCTTTCTTATCTTAGATATTAATAAGTCCCTGATTCAAGGAGTATTTCCAACTACTTTAAAAACATCAAAAGTCTGTTTTATCGCCAAAAGGCAATAAGGAAAAGTTGCAAATTTCCTTGGTCCCTACTGTTTCAGAAATAATTAGTAACATCCCATCTTTTTCACCATCTTGACACCAATCAACATATTCAGAAAGAGGACATGTCTTCATACCTAGTACATCTACCATCAGTGCACTAGAGCAGTGGTTCTCAACCTTTTCACCACTGAGGACCACTTGTACCTTTCAGAATTCTTGGCGGACCACTTAGATATTATTATTAATATTTCCCAATAATAGGTAAAATGAGATGAACACTGAAGTTTTACTAATGAATTTATTATTTATATTTTACATAATAAAAAAAGAAAATACATAGTGAAAGACAAAAGAAATATAAAAAACAAAATAAAAAGTCATAGATAGCGCCAAATTAAGACGTTAATGACTCCCTTGGTCTTGCTTCTCACTTGAAAGTTTCTCAATATTTGGCTCGAAAGAAGTTAACGCCAGTCTCATAGGAGCATTCAAATTTAGCAACCTATTTCTGTGTTTATTCTTGATGACACATAATGTTGAGAGTGCTGCCTCACAGAGATAAGTGGAATGAAAAGGAAGAAGTTTCAAAGCCTTTTCACTTAGCAGTGGACTTTCATCAAGTAATCCTATCCAAAAATCTTCAACATTTTCGCAGTGAGATTTTATCACTTTTAAATGATCATCGGATGAAATTTCAATAAGCTGTTCATTTTCCTGAATAGACAGATTATTATCGTGGGTAGCTGAAAAGGGATCAATCTCACACAGATTATTTTTCCTCACATCTGTATCAGCAGGGAAGTACTTCTCAAAGTAATCTTGAAGTGATTTAATGTAGGACTTAACCAGTGAATGTAAAACATCCTCATTTAAGCCTTCATTTTCAGAGATAAAATCTGAAAACAAGTTGAACATTTCAAACGATCCTTTTCCAGCTTCGGACTCCTATAGCAACAATTTTTTCTTAAATGAGTCAATTATTTTCCAAAGATCAAATGCGGTTTTAGATTGTCCCTGCAGGCCTAGATTCAATATGTTGAGCTGTTCAAAAATATCTGCCAAAAAAGCTAACTGGGCCATAAATTCTCCCTCATGCAGTGTTTCCGCTAAATCAGGTTTTTTTCCATCAAGATACATACATACTTCTTCTCGAAGTTCATAAAATCTGCCTAAAACCCGGCCCCTGGACAGCCACCGAACTTCGGTATGTAGAAGGAGATTGGAATGAATGGATTTCATGTCCTCGCATAACAATGCAAACAATCTCGAATTAAGAGCATTACTTTTTATAAAGTTCAAGGCCTTTACCACAGTAGTCAAAACCTTGTTTAGGTCGGGAATTAATCTTTTGGCAGCAAGCATTTCACGATGAATAATACAGTGTGTTAAAACAATATCACTGTTTCCTTCTTTCCTTACTAAACTCGGCAAGCCTGTTTTGTGACCTGTCATTGCCGCGGCACCATCAGTACAAAGTCCTACACAGTCTTTCCAAGAAAGGTTTTTGAGTGTGAAATATCCGTCAATGGCTTTAAAAATGTCTTTTCCGGTTGTGTTACCTTGCAACTCAATCGAGGTCAGGAACTCCTCAGATAATTTTTTGTTGTCTTTATCTATGAATCGTGTATAAACAAGAAGAATAGCTTTATTGGTATTATCTGTAGATTCATCAAGTTTTACAGCAAAAATCTTTGAGGAATGAATTTTCTTTAGAAGTTGGGTTTCAACATCTGATGCCATATCTTCAATTCTCCTACTAACGGTGTCATTGGAAAGAGGAATATTTTGCATTTGTTTAGCGTATTTATCACTTAAAATTGCTTTAGTTGCATCTACGATACATGGTAAAACTAATTCCTCACCAACAGTAAAGGGTTTCTTGGTTTTTGCGATTCTAAGTGAAAGTTGATATGACGCCTTCAAAGTAGCTTTATCATAAGTTGAGTATGACTTAAGGATGTTTTTTGACGATTTTAGTTCCGTCTCCTTCCTCTTAAAGAAATCTACATGTTTTCCGGCAAAATTGTTATGCTTTGTTTCAAAGTGTCTAGTTAATTTTGCCGGCTTCATTGCCTCATTACTTAAAACCTCCGCACAAATTACACATTGAGGTAACTGAACACCAAATTCTTCAATGAATGTAAATCCACATACTATGTAGTCCGGACTGTACTTACGATTAGCAGCCTTTCTTTTAGGACCAGTTTGAGTTAATATTGTGCTATCACTGGCAATATTACTGGTAGAACATCCTGCTTTAACGTTCTCACTATCCGTCTTCTTAAAAAAACCAGAAAGTTTCATCTGTTTGCTCATTTTAGTAAACTACAATCACCAAGCAAAAAACACGCACGCTCGTCACTTGAAGTTGAGTCAGCACTGAGTCACTGAGTAGTGGCGCGATCAAAGACGCCTGTACGTCACAACAGCGGCCGAAACTAAACGAAGTTAAACGAAGAGGCGCGTTTGGTCATCTGGTTCTGGTCAACACAATACTGCAAACGTTTTGAGTTGAAAAAAAATAGGCAGACACATTAATTTACATCTCAAGAGCCAAGATTTAAATTGATTATTTTATGACTGTTCACTTCGCGGACCACATGAATACCGTTCGTGGACCACAGGTTGAGAATCACTGCACTAGAGGATGCAATTAATTAAACGTCTTATTGAAATGATAGAGAAAGGAAATACAGTTACGTCTACTTTCCTGGACCTAAGTAAGGCATTCAACTGCCTCGACCATAAAATAATCCTGTCTAAATTAAGCTCATTAGGAATAAAGAGCACTACACTTAAGTGGTATAAGAGTTACCTTGAAGGTAAAAAACAGGTTGTTGAGCTTAAGCAATCAGTCAAGAGCTCTACAATTGTAGTAAGGTCTGATCTCATTGACATAGGAAGAGGTGTACCTCAAGGATCAGTTCTGGGTCCAGTGATATTATATTTTTTACCAGGGATTTTCAAGATTATCTAAGAGATCACTGTTCTTCAGTCTCCTATGCAGATGATACTAGTCTTATTTCAAGCAATAAATTAGTGAAGGAGTTAAAAATCAGTACTGTGCAAAGCAGTGGATGGATATTGTTTCAGAAATGATCTGGATCTGAACATCTCCTTTTTTTTTTTTTTTTTTTTTTTTTTTTTTTTTTTTTTTTTTTTTTTTTTTTTTTTTTTTTTTTTTTAGTGGAAGAGAGGACTAAATAGTCCTAACTTCGCCACAAAAATAAAGACATTTTTCATTTCATGTCAAAAACCAAGTGCCGCATCCTTCAATTTCATAAAGTGGTGTTCATACCACCTGGGCTTGAAAGGATTAAAAAGGTGAAACGTCTTGGAATTACTATTGATGATCAGCTATTCAAGAATTCCCATCTTGAGGTCCTGTTTGTGAAACTCAGCTCAGCACTCATTTTATTGAAGAGGGTGAAATCAATAGGTTCAGCTCTCACAACGAAAACAGCATATATCACACCCTATTTGAAATGCATATCCGATATGGAATAGCTTTTAGGGTGGATCATTGTCTGAGAATCTGCTAAGAGTCTTAGACTTGCAAAAACATGCTATTCCTGGCAGACATAAATTCCAGAGAGAGCTGCAGGGAGGCTTTTAAAACTCTTGAAGATTGAAGATACCTACAACGGTGACATTATACATATGTCAAGTTATTTTTAACACCTACAAAAATACAAGAAACGGAGAAGTCCATGATCACCAAACAAGAAATGCCAATGACATCAACCTGCCAGATGATCAAACAGCCCAAGAATCTTTATACCACTAATCTGTCTTTTGAGGGGAGCCAGACCTTTTAACCTTTTACCAAGGAACCTTAAGGGATACAGCCCCTCTATCTTAAATATGAAACTAATGGACTGGTTTGTAGGTAAATCTATCTACAGCCTTGGAAGAGTTATTGACTGCTTTAAACACAGCTAACTGAAATTATGTAACGTTGTAACAAAATTGAAGCGTATACTGTTCTTTATGTTCATGTAAATAAAGTTTACTGTCTTGCCTACTGTCTAAGATTTACACCAGCTAATAATAGTAACATTACAACATCAACACTCAAAAATTAAAAAATGCTTATCAGTACAACAAGAATTTCATAATGTTTAATTCAAAACGTAATATTTAAACTTATAAATTTATTTAACACACATTATTCAACCTTTTCAATATAAAAACTGGCTTTTGTCACATTTTAAAGTATAGAAACTCCCTAATATGTCACTGCAGATATCATGAAAGCATACTGTTGATCATCATCATCATGTATGTATGTCAGTTTGCCACAGATAGTAGGTTAGCAACCATAGACAGCTAATTTATTACAATATGCTGTTTGGACCTTTAGCTTTGTTTGTTCAGTTGCCCGTTCCGTTCATTGCTTGGAACAGACAACTTTGAGAGTATGCATAGAGTCCTAGTCTGATTTCAGATACCTTTGATCCAGATGTGTTTCATTGACATGATACATTCAAAAAGGACGTATTCTTTGATCTTGTCTATGTCTACAGTTTGTATAAGTGGCAATCTGTCAGTCCCTTAGAATTTATTTCGTATGCCAGTATAACACAACTGCCAGTTTGAAACTGTGTGCCAGCTTCCCAATGGTTTTTTTTTAAAGTGTTGTATATTTTCTATTTCAAAATTCACATGCATGTTTTTACTATAAATAAATCAAAAGAAAAATGTTACTTTGTATATAGAGTAATAAATTAACTTAAACTGTTGAAATCAGGCTGAAAATGTCTTAACAGTCACATCTTCTTATTTTACTTCTAACAGTGGCGTTTTGACAAATAGAAAGATATTTCATTTCTATAAATAACGAAATTATGTTTGTTTTTTTAATAAAAATAGTTCAAAACTGTTACACAGGCTGAGATTTGTGAAAGCCATTTAATGTTTAAACATAATATTTTAAACAGTTTGTAAATTTTTTTAAGGAGTATAAAAATTATATAACTAAAATTGATAGCAAAATTAATCAATAAAAGAATTATATATGTACTTTTTTGTTGTAAAACGAATCTTTAAAGGTATATATTTGTTTTCTTTAGGCTTAATGTGTAAATATTTGTACATTTCAACAACTAATTCTATGTAATCTGTTTCTTTCCTATATAACACAACTTACTTTAGTTATGTTCTTGCTACAAATTAGCAAGTTTTGCTTTAGTAAAAAATCAAATATTGTGTTGGTCTACCGTATGCTGATCCTTACTACAGGTGCATGTAATGCCGATTCTCTTACATTAGGCCTCTAATCCAACTGAAAGAAAGCGTTTCGTACAAACCACATTATCCAAAAATCGTAAATGGCGTTGGTCCCGTCAACTTCGCATAATGTCATCCCTAATGTACTAGCAAATCATTCTATTGTTATTCCTATTATATTCTAAAAAAAAAGAATAAAAACAGAATTATCAAATACCTAAACAAAAATAAAAAAAAATCAAGTAATTAGCTCCTTTTTAATCTATTAAGTACAAATTACATAGGAACATTGCAACAAACTGGCATAAAAAATTAATTTTTAACTCACATTAAAAGATTATACAAATATTTTACTCATCAGCCATCCTCATCTCACCTTTATATGAGATATGTATTTTTGTGTTTAAATTTAGTGGACTTAACTTTCAAGATAAGTGTAGTCCTATAACTTCTATTAAAGTTAATTCTATCATAGTGCACTTTAAAATCATATATTCTACCCACTGAAAATAAAAATAATAGCTAACAATGATTTTTAGGTTGCCCATGATGAAGCGGTTATAGTAAGAACAGCTTTTGCTGAAAACATTGCAGAACTTGCAGCTACAGCTTTAAGGTAAAAAAGTCATATTTAAATGAAAGTTGGATTTATAGAGTTAATTGTACAAACAAAATCAGTCAGTAAAAAAAAATTAATGAAAGTTCAGTATACTCTCTGGTCATTATTCTTTATTTTTAATGTTACGACTGTGGATCAGTCAATACTATTTTTATCATTTCTATATCAAACCAGTCTTAAGTTCATTTTAACGTCGCTTTGTGAGTGAGGTAAGAGGGATGTGTGCAGTGGAGGTGTGAGCTGTACATGTTCTTTCCAACGTTGTGACCTTTCGACCGAACAAGTGGACTTTTGCAGTCTAGCCTTCGCCTCTCAGGTCTTCGTCGTTCGGTTCCAGCAGTGCTATTAATTTCTTGTGTCGTGTGCGTGTGTACAGAATCCAAGGTGAAGAAATCCAGGTTCAGGAATTCGTGCCTGTGGTGAAGAATCCAAGTTGTGTGACGGGATCGTGGTAGAGGAATAATCGTCACCAGGATTACAAGAATACAGACTGATGAGTCGCCAGAGCATTCTAATTGTAAAGTGTGGCTGGAAGAGGCCACTCAACCCAGGACCTTCCTCTTCTACTTCGCAAAGCAAGGTTCTGTGTTGTCACTTTTATTAATTCAAAAACAGTTTTCAAGTATTTATGGGTTTCATACACCGGATTTTTTGAAAAAGTGCTGTGGAAGTTACTAGATGTGTTAAAATATTCTATTTAACAGTGAAAGTTTTTAATGTTTGACTTTGCAAGAACAGGGTCGCCATTTTTCGTAGCTTGGTTTCGTGCCAGCAAGCTTGCCGGTAGGTTATGCATCTTGTTTCGCGCATGCTCTTGCGCATCACACTTAGCACATGTTCTCATTGCTCACTTATTGGTGAAATTGTCACAGCCAGCTGTTGGACCATTATATATATATATATATATATATATATATATATATATATATATATATATATTATGGTTTGTTGTCAGTTACCATTTGTTAATTATAAAGCTGCGATGTATATTTGGATAAATATCCTAAAGTCATGATTATATATATTCATTGATTGTAAAATGTAAAGTGATCTCCTGTCTCAAAGCTAAGTCCAATCTATCGAGCCATCTAACACCTGCCTCACTGAATTTGTGTATGCTGTCCAATATTTATGCATTTCAATATATTTATTGTTGTTATTGGCAATAAGAGAGTAGAACTCAGTTAATTGTTACATACTCTGATCTTAAAAAAGAAAGATGATAAATAATAATAATTAATTGGCCAGGCCTATATTATATTGTTAGTTCGTATGCAATATCACTGGTTTATTTGAATCTGTACTGAAATATTATGCTTATAGATTTTATAGTTAGTTGGAATTGTTCATTTTCTTATATGGCTTTAAGTTTATGGCACTTAAGTCTTAGTGCAATTTTAGAAGTAGCCTACTCTCTTTATACATAGTATTGTTCTAAACATTCTTAAGTCAATTGTGTTCTAGTTTATTATTGTTTATTAGTGTCACTGTATTAATTCTTAATAGCCTACCATCATTTAATAATGGCACCAATGTACTTTAAGGCTGAAACTTATCGTATCTACTGATCTGATTAAAAGTCGTTTTAACAAAATTGAGGAAGCTGTAGAGAAAGTTGTAGCTTGTGATGTACCCCTTCATACGGTTAAATTAAGACATACATACATACATATCCTAGTCCCGTTCCAGTTTACTGGGTCTGGGTGTTGACAAGCACTCTCCATCTTCTTCTATCAGACCAGATTCTTTCTTCCTCAATCTGCTCCCATCTGTACCCTCTATTTCCGATCTCTTCCTTAACACCTTCTAACCATCTCTTTCTCGGTCTACCTCTAGCTCTCCGTCCCTCTTCTTTACTTTCCATCATTTTCCTTGGCAGTCTGTTTGGATCCATTCTTTTGATGTGCCCATACCACCGTAAAATATTCTGACCTATTTTTTCTCTTATACTTCTAACTCCTAGTTTCTCTCTTATATCTTCATTCCTCACTCTATCTCTTCTCGTTTTTCCACACATACCTCTCAAAAATTTCATCTCTCCTGCCTGTACTCGGCTCCATTCTTTCTCATTCATAGTCCATGTCTCCGATGCATATGTAATTATTGGGGTATAATATGATTTAAACATTATCATCTTTGCTTTTGTGGGTACACTTTTGTTCCACACCAGGTGTTTTACCGTTTGGTAAAATTTCCACCTTTTTGTAACCTAGCTGTCACTTCTTCTTTCAATTTCCCTTCCTTCGATATTAGTGCTCCTAAATATTTAAAATTTTCCACTGTCTTCAGCGGTTCCCCTTCTATGGTTATGTCTGCATTTATTGTTCCAGTCCTTCCAACCACTAGAATTTCACTCTTTTCTTTGCTAATCTTTAAATCATTTTCTTTGAGTTGCTTGTGCCTATCATTTAAACGCTCTTGAACTTCATCTACAGTTTTCCCCCATATCAATAGATCATCGGCAAAAATCATTGTATTCAACTCTCCCTTTACTTTCTTCTTAACTGCTCTTGTAATCTTTTCCATTACTATATTAAAGAGTATAGGTGATAGCACACTTCCTTGTTTCAATCCTTTCTTTATCTCAAACCAGTCTGTATCGCCTAAATTTGTTCTCACACAGCATTTATGTGCTTTGTACATTTCTTTTACCCATCCTATATAATCATCATCTATCCCTATTTCTTTCATACTGTTCCATACTGACTCTCTCTGTACAGAGTCATGCGCTTTTTCAATATTAATAAAAACTAGTATCAATTGTTCATTGTACTCCCATTTCTTTTCACTCAGTTGTCTCAGTGTAAAAATAAGGTCCACAGTGCTTCTATTCCTCCTAAAGCCATGCTGTTCTTCACTTAATTCTTCTTCTACTTTTCCTTTGATTCTATTTAGAATAATTCTTTCAAAAACCTTAGCCATTTGCACCATCAGTGTTATACCTCTATAATTTTTGCACTGTCTCCTATTACCTTTTTTAAACAGCGGGACTATCTGCCCTTTACTCCATTCATCTGGGAAGTTTTTCCATCCCAAATACCTTTGAAAATTCTGTACAACCATTGAACTCCCACTGGTCCCGCAGCTCTTACCATTTCAATTGTCACCTCATCTGGTCCAGGGGCTTTATTGCTCTTCATGCTTTTAATTGCATCTTCCACCTCTTTCATGCTTACATCAGCTACGTTCCCTGTTATTGCTATCTTATTTCTTGTTGCTTCTTCTTTATAATCCTTGTTCAGTAATTTTTCAAAATAATTTTTCCATTCTTTTTTAACTTCATCTGGGTCTTCCAATACGTTTCCATTTTCTAACTCGAGTTTGGTTGTTGTTTCAGTGTTTTTTCTCTTGATTTTCATCATGTTATAAAACATTTTCTTATTTCCATCTACATCCTTTTGCAATTCTTGTGTAAACTTTCCCCATGATTTTCTTTTTTCCTCTTCCACTATTTGTCTACATTCTCTTTTCTTTTGTAAATAAACTTGTTTATCATCTGCGGTGCCACTCTTACACCACTTTCTCCAAGCTTGATTTTTATTTTTTACTGCCTTTATAGTAATCTCATTCCACCAGTTTGTTTGCTCTCTTCTTCTCCTTCCTGTTGACCTTCCACAAGTTTCTTCAGTAATTTCTGCCATATTTCTTTTAAAATACTCCCATTCTGCATTTACTTCTCCTCTCTGGTCCCTTGGCACTTTCTGCATTATTTTACTGTTAAATTCTTGACAAATCATATTCTCTTTCAGCTTCCAGTACTTTATATTTTTCCTACTTTCCAGTTTAATAGGTTTATTCACCTCCAACTTGAAGTCTCCAATCAACAATCTATGATCTCCTCCAAGACTGACACTTGGGATCACCTTCACATCTCTTAATTTTTCCCCCCACTCTCTATCTACAATTATATAGTCTATAACAGATTTTTGGATTCTATCCCAGCTGTATCTGGTGATAACATGACTTTCTCTTTTTGTATAGTTTCCATTTCCAATTCTAAGACCATTTCTAACACACAAATCTAAGAGTTTCCTCCCCTCTTCATTTCTTCTTCCGAATCCAAAAGCTCCTAACACTGTCTCATACCCTTCTCTTTCTTTCCCAACTTGTGCATTAAAGTCTCCTATCATAATATGTACTCCTCTTAAATTATTCTCCAGCACTGACTCAAAAGCATCTTTTTCTGCCTCTGTGTATCCTACTTGAGGAGCATATACTTGTATTTTTATTTATTTATTTATTTTATTTTTACAATGCTACAATACAGCACAATTGCCAATTACACTGTAGCATTAAGAATATTAATAATAAATCATATCCAACATGCAAAAAGAGTCCAATAGTTCATGCACTGCAGGCGGTGATTCTAAGTAATAACACTAACGTGTAACATCATGAATTTTAACCATGATTATTGCTAGAGACTCACGTTTGCTTTTAAGTACTATTTTCATCAATCTTTCTGAAATACAATTTACTTCTTGAACTGATTCTCGTACATTATGACTGAGTATGAAAGCAACTCCATTTCTTGATCTCTTTCTATTTCCACTCCAGAACAGTTTGTAACCATCTCTAAGTTCTATCTCGCCTATTCCTCGCCATTTGGTCTCACTCAGACCCATAACATCTATTTTCCCTTCCTTCATAACTTCTACGATCTCTTCTACTTTACCTGTAAGCGTCATTATATTCAGTGTTCCAATTCTAAACCCTAGACTTTTCCGCATTTTATCCATTTTATCCGTCTTATTCCGAGGCTTGTCTACAGTTTTGAAAGCAATTGTTTTCTTCACTACCGGCTTGCTAGGCCTGACGCAGCTGCTTCACCAGAGCCCCGTTTGCCGTCACCGTTTCAGGGTTCTCATCAGACCGAGCCAGCAACCTTGGAGGTACCAGGGACATGTCCCCACTGGCATTCGCCTAATAAGCAATCCCGTACTTAAGTGCCGTTGCCCACCTCCCACGGCGTGGACGAGGGGTTGGACTTTGGGAGGCAGTTAAATTAAGACAGTTAAACTTGAATTAGATTAGAAAGAAGCGTGCTGACTTTGAAGGGAATTTTCAAAGAATCTTGGAATCAGAAACGGAAGATGATCCGAATACAACTATGTCTAGAGACACTGATGACATTAATGATCTTTTTGTCATTATTTCAAGTACTATTGAGGTTTTAATTTCACCTGATTTAAATTTGCAAACTTGATGGCTCTCCTTTATGCTGGACCAGTTTTATCAATTTATTTGATACAATACAATACTTTATTTCCTTCAACAATATACAAATATTGTAATGGACATCGTAAAAATTATGTTACAAAATATAACTAGAAAATAGTAATGTCAGCATATTATATTAAAATAAACTAAAGAGTAGGCTATATGTACATACTTTAAAATCTACAACATTAAGTAGCAGAGTCAGGAATATTTATATTAAAAGCATATTATATTAAAATAAAACTAAGAATAAGTATACAAACTTTAAAATCTGCAACATTAAGTAGCAACGTCTGGAATATTAATTTCAAAATATTCTTCCAACTTATAAAAAGGGTGTTTCGACAACCAGTTATACAGAACATTTGAAAAACTCTTAACTGGCATCTTTTGTACTACTGCTACTGGTAACCTATTCCAAAACTTAATACCTAAATACTTATAGTAACTCATAGATTTGGTAAGCCTACATTTTGGTAATGTACACAAAAATACAGCTGTACACAAAAATGCTACCATTTCTAATGTGACTAAACTGCAATATTTGATTAGTGTTTTATCGGGCGAACCCCTCAGCCTCATTAAAACTCTTAACTTAACAGCACACAATTATTTGATTGCTGAAAGAGCGTTACCATAATCCATGTAGGCTGACTACTTTACATCGGAATAGCCTAGTTGATTTACCGTCTATTTCACAGCATTCTGTTGAACAAATGCGAAGTTTTTAAATGCCCTTTATGAACATATAGAAGCGTTAAAAGCTCTGGACTGTGACATTTCAAGTGCTGCTAACCTTCTCTAATCAGCTCTTCTGTTAAGAAAATTGGATCAAGAGTTGATTAAAAAAAAATTGAAGTTTATAGATCATCGCAGGAATATGAACTGCATTCCCTACTGTCTGTTTATGACATTATACGGTTTTTAAACACTCAGTGTACTCATGTAGAGGATGCTAGCCTACATATTAAGCCCACAGATTCCAAAGGTGTTTCTTGTTCGTCATATTAAAAGCACGGCAGATCAAATAAGGCACACTTTTCACCTAAAAATGTTTCAATGCTTTCTATCAGCTCTAATGGTAAAAATGCTCTCTCCTCACATTCACAATCTGATTTAAACTGTTTTGCCTGTCATAAATCAGGTCATAAAATTTACCAGTGCCCACAGTTTAAATCAAAAACTTCAAATTAACGATTTAATATTGTCAAGAACAATTAGATATGTATTTATTGTCTTGGCACTCATATACTGCAAGATTGCAAAACCATAGCCATATGTCATACTTGTCATAAAAAACATCATTCTCAATTGCACTTTTCGCCCTCAAACAATAATAGGCCTATTCATGGACAGGCCTACCATCGAGAATCAGCCTCATCTGCTCAGTCCTCTTCTGTGGTGGCACATGCTTTACCCGCTCATATAACCTCTTCTATCCTTCACACTCACACAACAGTACTTCTAGGAACGACACTCATAAAGCTCACTGCTCCAAATGGAATTACTTATGTTTTTAAACCTTTCTTGGACAGTGGATCTATGACTGACTTTGTAATTAAGCGTGCAGCCCAATTGTTAGGCTCAAGACGCATCTCTTCTAACATTTCTGTTCTTGGACTATCCAGACTTCCACCCACACCAAAGGGCTACTGCAGCTGGATGTGGAATCTCTTTCGGGATACAAAGTTGCAAATTTGCACTCTTTTCATAGAAAAAAAATCGCTGTTGATCTCCCTAGAGTGCAACTAACTCAAGAAGTTCTAGACAAAGTCAGACCTTATGCATTGGCCGACCCGACATTCCATATGCCAGGTCCAATTGATGTACTTATTGGTGGAAACCTTTTCCTTAAAATTCTCACACATGAAAATCGCCCTGGTTACTAGTTTGGTTTTGTAATTACGGGTACGACCCTCTGCTCACCCCTAATACAGTCATTCACTTCTCTCACAATGTCTCTCCTCTCGACTACTACTGATATGGAGCTCCACTCGTCCCTTCAGCGGTTTTGGACTCAAGAGGAACTGCCCCCTGGTAATGGAAAGTCTGCTGAGGAAATTCAGTGCGATACATTTTTTAATTCCACACTCCAGAGACTGTGATGGTCGTTACATTGTTCGCCTCCCTACTAAAGGCGACATTTCTTCTATCGAGAGTTCAAAGGACAATGCTAAACTCAGATTTCAATCACTTGAGCACTAAACACCATCTCAAGTGTGTCATGGAAACACACACACATCTCACCTCATCTGACCTTGTCTCAGTTCATGACACTTATTAGTCATGTGGAAGCAATGCTGAACTAATAAGAGTTAGGCCACTCACTGCTCTTTAAAATGACCCAAATAACATGCACCCATTGACACCTGGACATTTCTTGATTGGCGCTCCACTAGTCTCTGTACCAGAAGAAGATCTTCTAGAAACTCATACAAATCGTCTTTCTCACCGGTAGTTGGTCCAGGCTTTCCACCAGCGGATCTGGAAACGTTGGCATAGAGAATATCTCCAGATCCTCCAGCAACGGCTGAAGTGGAGTGCTCCTACCCAAAACCTACAGCCTGGAGACTTGGTCCTGGTGCCCTGATGCTCATACTCCCCCTCTCTCATGGCCCCTTGCCAGGGTCACTGATGTCATTTTTGGGCAAGATAGAGTGATCCGAGTAGTCCACCTCAAGACACAAAACGGTACCGTATCTTGTCAAGGTGTTTCTGCTGCCTTTCCTCTATTATTAGCTACTTCTCTCTTCTAATTACCTTGTACATAGTTAGAGTTAGACTAAATTTAGTTAAGATTTTTTCCGTTGAATCCTAGAGTGATTTAATGCGGATGGTATGGTTAGTATTGTTTATTTTTAATATTAGGACTGTTGATCAGTCCGTGCTATTGTTATCATTTCTATATCAAGCCAGTCTAGAGTTCATTTTAATGTTGCTTTGTGAGGTAAGAGGGATGTGTAGCAGTGGAGGTGTGAGCTGTACTTGTTCTTTCCAACGTTGTGATCTTTCGACCGGACAAGTGGACACTTGCAGTCTAGTCATAGTCATAGTCATAGTCAAAACATGTTTATTCATACATACAACATTGTACATGAATACAGTCAACGACATCTGCTCTAACATAGTTTTCTGCAGATAAACCTAATATGGCTTGCCTTAACCTAAATAAAATTCCAATACCTAATACTTTATCACTATCCTATGATGCCCCTAAGTATATTCAAGTAATACTGAAAAATTCTTGAACTGAATAAAGTGGATGGTTAATTAATAAAGCTTTTAACTTATTACTGAAAACATTTATATTGTGTTCCTTTCGAATCTGTTCTGGTAACAAATTTAAAAGTTTTTTCCCGATCTGTTCTGGTAATTTTGCAAAAAGTTCTGTCCTGTGGCTATCAATTGTAAATTTATCTTTATTTCTCGTATTGTGGCTATGGACATCATTGTGCTTCTTTAATACAGAGCTGTTAGCTTTAGCATATTTTATTACTTGGAAAACATATAAACTAAATACTGTAAAAATTTTTAATTCTTTAAATTTTTCTCGGCAAGATTCATTGTATTTAAGTTTTAACATGATTCTAATTGCTTTTTTCTGAGCTACTAAAATACGTTCCAAGTTTAAGTGAGACGTGCCACCATATACTTGCAAACCAAATTGTATGTGTCAGTGCATATTTTTTCAAATCAAATATAAGGTAATTTGTTTTTGTAGCATTGAGGAGGAGGTTTTTATCTTTTAAAAATTGATCAGTAATAATTAAGAATTGTTCAGATATTAATTGTAATTCTATGAAATTATTATGTGAAATTTTGAGGTTTGCGTCATCTGCATATAAGCATACTTGATTCTCTATTTCTGTCAGTTGCAAAGTTGAAGCTAATCCTCTAAAGTAACAGATAAATAAAAGCGGCCCCAAAACAGATCCCTGGGGTACTGAGAATTTCTTTAGTTTTCTTATTCTAGATGCCACTTTAAAAATGATATTACTTGCTTGCTTTTTTAACTCTACAAATTGCTGCCTGTCTTTAAAAAATGTTATAAACCCATTTAAGATTGTTCCTTGTATACCACAACTTTTTAATGCTTTAATCAGTTTTTTATGACAAACCCTATCGAATGCTTTTGAAAGGTCCATCAATATTGCCAGTACCTTTTTCCTTTTGTCGATGTCTTTAATTACACCTTCCAAAAAACTTATTGCAGCTGTGACAACTGATATTCCCTGCCTAAACCCATGTTGCTCATCTTCAAATATTTTGTGCTTTTCAAGGAAAGTAGATAATCTGTTGTACATGCATTTCTCAAAAACTTTTGAAAATGATGGTTGAATTGATATAGGCCTATAGTTTGTTTTGTTTGTAGAATCGCCTTTCTTAAAAACTGGTATAACTTTTAAGATTTTAAGTTCATCTGGAAAATGACCTGAAATGAATGATGCATTTATAACATGTACTATTGGTTTTATTATGGTTTGTGCAACTTTTTTTATAAGTGAGATTGGAATTTCGTCATAACCGCTGGTATTTTTATTTTTAAAGCTTTTTATTATTTTAAGGACTTCTTCGTCACTTACTGGTTCACATCTAAATTTAGGCATGGGTTGAACTACTGGCACAGTAGTCTTCGCCTCTCAGGCTTTCGTTGTTCCGTTCCAGCAGTGCTATTAATTTTATGTGTCGTGTGCGTGTGTTCGTGGACTGTGGTGAAGAATCCAAGGGGTGTGAAGGGATCGTGGCAGAAGAGGGATAATCGTCACCAGGATCACAAGAATACAGACTGATGAGTTGCCATAGCATTCTAATTGTAAAGTGTGGCTGAAAGAGGCCACTTAACCCTGGACCTTCCTCTTCTACTTCGCAAAGCAAGGTACTGTGTTGTCACTGTTATTAATTCAAAAACAGTTTTCAAGTATTTATGGGTTTCATACGGTTCACTCTTTCTATCTGAGTATTGACTAATCAATATTCTAACTTAACTGAAGTAGGTCTGCATAAAAATTAAGTAAAATAAACATGCTCCTCAAAAAATAAAATAAGCAAGCTATAAGAGAAAATTTTACGCTAGTATATATTAGCCTCTTCATCATTTTAATGCAAAATCAGTAGTGCAACAACCAACCATTCAACACCATTATTGGTTAAATCAGTGGATAAATGTCTATTAAGTGAAAGAACAAATAGATAGTAATATTGTCATTAGTGAACAGGATATTGGGAATGATAAGAGCAGGGATGAAAGACCAAAACGTATATTGCACACAGGCAGAAAAAAATTATTGGTGCAGTACTGGTGTATGTAAGAGCAGACGGAAGCAATTTCCCATACATTTGACTCTTACGGAATGTTGCAGCAAGTAAAGAGAGGAATAAGCTTCAACATAAAACTGTTGAAAACTTCTTTACCAAAGCCTTTGAGTATAGAAACAAACAGACTGTCCAAATCAATGCATTTGCTGTATGGGAGGAGTGGGAGGGAGGGAGGGAGTGGGAGTGGGAGGGAGGGGGTGAGAGGGGGAGAGAGAGAGAGACCGCTGACACTACCTGTAAAAACCAAACAAGAACCAATTTCAAAAACCAGGAAAACTGGCTTCACGGGACTCATATGAACAGATAGTCTTCTTATTTCTATAGTCAGTGCTAAAACTTAAAATTAAGCAATGTTTAACACATTCGCTGCTGGTGGAGCCTTACATCGTCACGGCTGTCGGTGTGCGCAGTCATTAGGCAATCTGAACTGTTCTGTTTCAGCGTGAGTGTAGCATTACATGGGTGACTGTTGTTCGTTCGTAGCGTGGTCCAAACATTGCATATAACTTTGCTGTATTGCAGTTTTGGCGTGATATTGTTATTGATTTTTGTTTTGTATTTGAAGTGTACTTTATGTAAATAAGTGTCAAGTGTGTATATTTATTATTATTAGTGTTTTGTTTTTAACATGGCTTTTCCATCTAGACGAGCTGTTATTGGCCAAAATTTTGACTATCATTTTAGAGTTGGAAGATAAAACGGGAGATTTAAATTTGTTTATTACGGTTTCTGATGATGAATAAATAACTGGAATAGAATTAACTGGTGGGTTGAAGGGGATAAAATTTGTAAATACCTAACAAATTAACTAGTAAAAATATTGCATTGATTGCTCATGTATAAATTTTACTTGTCACTATGCTGAAATATGTCAACACGCGGCCATGGTGCAGGCCGGGCAAGACAGTGCCACACCAGGCGTTACACTACTCCATGCGCCACCACAGTGAATGTGTTAAATGAACTATTATAGCTTTTTTTAAAAACATATATTACATTAAAATAATAGTTTGTAAATGTGTTTAAACAACTTTTTTGTGATTTTTACTATTATGGGACTATTTAGGTCAATTGTAGTTGTTCTGTTTTAAACAAGATTATACTTTATTTGCAAAATATCTTAATATAAACTGTGGGGTTAAATACAGGCTACGAATGTATTTCACTGTATGTAGGTTCCTGGAATACTGCCAGGTAGCGGCATTATCATCCAATGAGCCTCCACGCCAGAGCTATGAAAGTGAGCTGTCCACGCTCCATGAGATGGTGCAGCAGTCTGTCTCTGCACTACTCACAGACCCTCATAATGTCGTCAAACAAACTTTAATTGAAAATGGGATTAGCAAGCTATGCGTCTTCTTTGGAAAACAAAAGGGTGAGTTAGTTCACGTTATTCTGAAGATCATGGCTAGCTACTCTCCTGTAATTTTATAGTTTTTAATTGACAGTTATTGTATTTTTGTCCAGTCAAGAAACCATTAATCTATTATATTTCAGTCTGTAATCTGTTATGTCCATGCTTTATAGATAGCTACGTAATACAGTAGAGCCTCTCTGACGTCATAAACGGGCCGTGATGAAATTGGATAACTAAAAATGTCAAATAGTAGGGAGTGATCATACAAAAAATTGCATTGTAGACACTACAACTCTTTTAAAGCCATTTCACTAGGCCTATGTTCAATAAAACTACAGTAATTTATAGCGAATAAACAAACATAACTTAAACTACGATACTGGACAGTCACTTATACAATTTTGTTTTTAAACCTAACTTAGCATACACATTAGTGTGACAAATCAGCCTGGCATGGTAAAAAACGCATAAATTGCTGGTCAGGAAACTACTAAATATAAGTTACGTGATAATTATTCGCTCAGCATGAAAAAAATACAGCAAGTAACAAAACAGGTTTGGAAAACCCTCACCAAGTACATACAGTTTTTGTCATTACAGAACAATAATCCATTATACTATTTTCAGACAATTTAAACTAATTAAAAGGCAAATATTACATTCAACAGTAAAACAAAATGGATTTTCTGTTAGTGAGATCAATAATACTATAAAAAAAAGCAGCTGAGGAGGAAAAAACAAGAAAATAGAATAGAAACGAGACAAGATAAAGAGTACTTAAAAAAGGCATATCAACCTTACATCAAGAGAGCATCGAAAAATATTGGTAGGATATTAAATAAAGAAACTATAAAAGCAATTTACAAGCAAACAAATTGAAGTATTTTCTGAGACCAGTCAAAAATAAAATGCCATTAGCTATGCTTGAAGTGTATGAAATACATTGTAGTTGCGGGTCAGACTACATAGCAGAAACCAAGAGGTTTATTTCCACTAGGATTAAAGAACATGTATGGCATACTAAAAATTAAGAAACAGAAAAATCTGCAGTAGCAGAACATAGTACAAAAACTAGTCATGGAATTTCATTTGACCAAACTAAAGTCCTTGCCAACATACTGCATTACTACCCGAAAATTGTAAGGGAAGCCTTATATATAAATGAGGAAATAATTTTAATGAGTATGAAAGTATACAGCTTCTGAAGGCATGGGAACTCAGTTTAAGTAAATTAAAATAGAATGAAAGGCGCAACCTTATCGATTTTCTACAGCCAAGACACTGGTCATATGGGTTGTGTCTCCGCCCCTCTCCAGCGTACCTGCCAAACCAGTTCCCACTTCACCACCACGAATTGGAGATCATTCACCGATCTCAGTCTCAGCAATACCACAGAGGATGCCACATCACAGCATGGGCAAAACGTCTGGTTATCTTGTAAGTAGTTTAGATAGCATATTGATGCAGTTGTCATCAGAAAATATTGATTCTAGTTGGAACATTTTCGTTAATAAAATTCTTGCTATAACCTTAAACTGCCAAAAATTTGGTTATTGGAAAAAGATTGTTTTTTGAGTTTTATCATGCATGTACAGGATGTTAGTGAACTCTCTTTAGATAAATTGTGGGTATGTTCCTTGGGTCAAGACAAACAAAAAACATCATACAACCTTATGTCTAAAATGCCTAGATTTTTGTCTGTTGGTCTGTATTTGTTTTTTTACAAATGACTTTATATCTTTTACAAATAACTTTTAACTCTTACAAATAATGTTTTACAAATAACTTTATAAGCATAAAATACCTTTTTATTAAATGATTATTAAGTTGTCGGAGGGGAATAAAAGAAAACATTGGATATGCTCAAAGGACTTAAGATTTGGAACTTGGAACATTCGCTCGCTTGCTATTCCAGGAGCAGTCGATATTGAGTGAAATGAACTAGAAAGATACAACATGGACATAGTGGCTCTCCAAGAAACAAGTTGGCCCTTTAGTGATATAATCAACTCTGGAAAATATTTTATACACTACAGCGGAAGAAATAATGGCGGGAAATGGATTTGCTATTAAAAAAAACTCTGTTGGAAGCTCTTAATTAATTTGAGGCTGTGAATGACAGGATGTGCCTGATTAGACCAAGGTGTAGATTTAAGAACAAGACTTTGATAAATATGTATGCTCCAATGGAGGATAAAGAAGATGAAACCAAAGATTAATTTTATGGACAATTAGAAGAAATGATATATGACATCCCTAATTATGATATAAAAATTACATTGGGTGATGCCAATGCTAAAGTCAGAAGGGAAGATATTTGGATAGATTATGCAGGAAAAGAGAGTTTACATGGCGTGTCCAATGACAATGGAATAAGACTTATCAGTCTCGCATGTGCAAGCAATCTCGAAATTAGCAGCATCTCATTTATACATAAAAACATACACAAAGAAACATGGGTATCGCCTGACGGAAGAATCAGAAACCAATTTGATCATGTGTTAATAGACAGGAGGCATAAAACTCACATATATGACGTGAGAAGCTTAAGAGGTGTTGAATGTGGGACTGACCATAACTTAGTACTCGTTAAGATAATACAAAAACTGAAATGGGAAAAACGAGAAAAAGATATAGTGGAAGTACGGTGGGACACATCTAAACTGAAAAACACAGAAAATCAAAAGAAGGTGGAACTTAAACTAACAAACAGATTTCAGTTGCTACAAGAACAGACTGATGAAATTAATGACATTGATAAGTATTGGGGGAAAATAAAAGAAATTATTACAGGAGTTTCGAAGGAAGAACTAAAACCAATACAAAGGAAACAGAAGAACAAACTTTGGTTCACCAACACTTGTGAAAATTTAATACAGTTGAGGAAGAACAAGAAAAATGATCTTCTCAAAAACAATTGTAATGAAAATAGAGAGGAATACAAAGAACTCAACAAACAGGTAGTTACAAAACTAAGAATGAAGAAATGTAAATATATCACAAACCAACTGAGAAAAGCAGAGGAGGACAGTATTCATAACAACGCAAGCGAATTTTTCAGATCAATAATATTTTTTAAGAAGGGATACATCCCAAAAGCAGACAGCATCAAAGATAAAAATAGAAACCTGACTTGTGAAGAAAAAAATTTCTTAGCATATGGAAACAATATTTTGAGCAACTACTGAATGCTGATAAAAGACCTGATGAAGAAGAAGGAGCAGAAGATGAAAATAAATTAATTTTCCAACATGTGCAACCAAAAGTGGGTAAACCATCGCTTAAAGAGATGGAAGAAAGTATAAGACAACTAAACAACAATAAAGCCCCAGGAAATTATGGCATTCCAGCTGAAATATTCAAAATTGGTGGAAGAGAGCTATTAAGTTGTATGCATAGATTAATATTAGACGTCATCACCACTGCAGAGTATGGGTGGGCGGATGGGTCATCACCACTGCACATGTATGGGTGGGCGGGTGGGTCATCACCACTGCATTGTATGGGTGGGCGGGTGGGTCATCACTACTGCAGAGTATGGGTGGGCGGATGGGTCATCAGTCATCACCACTGCACATGTATGGGTGGGCGGGTGGGTCATCACCACTGCATTGTATGGGTGGGCGGTTGGGTCATCACCACTGCATTGTATGGGTGGGCGGTTGGGTCATCACCACTGCATTGTATGGGAGGGCGGTTGGGTCATCACCACTGCATTGTATGGGTGGGCGGTTGGGTCATCACCACTGCATTGTATGGGTGGGCGGTTGGGTCATCACCACTGCATTGTATGGGTGGGCGGTTGGGTCATCACCACTGCATTGTATGGGTGGGTGGTTGGGTCATTATGTATGAGTTATAATGAATTATAATATTCATTATAACTCATACATATAATGAAACACTCTCAATAGTTCAAAGTTTCATTATATGTATGAGAACTGTTATATGTAGTTGTCTAAGTGTATGTTATCACAGCTTCCAGGTTAACGGGTCACGAATGATAGAGGACAATCATTTTAAGAAAAATGATTTTGACGAGAAAATCATAGCGATTTGCACGTCTATGATACGTTGGTTTTAGAGTGCCCTAGGCCCTGGAAGAGAAACAAAACCCAATGATTGGAACGAAGCACTAATAACACCTATTTTCAAAAATGGTAATAAGACAGAGTGCAACAATTATAGATGTGTGTCTATTCTAAGTTCAGCATATAAAGCATTATCAAAAATCCTCTTGAATAGACTGAAAAAGTATATAGAAAAAAATATTAAAGACCATCAAGCAGGATTTGTTCAAGGTTGCTCTACTACAGACCAAATATTTGCCATAAAACAATCTCTCTCAAAATATTGGGAGTTTAATAAGGATGTTCACCTTTTATTTATAGATTTTTAAAAAGCGTATGACAGCATAAATAGGATGAAAATGTATGAAAAAATGTGAATGCTTGGCATCTCAGACAAGCTTATAAAATTGACACAAATATGTATTGATAAATTAAGATGTAAAGTGAAGGTAAATGGAGAATATACAGAGGGCTTTGAAGTTAATACAGGAGTTCGTCAAGGTGATGGGATATCCCCTCTACTCTTCAACCTAGTCTTAGGAGATGCACTCAGGAAGACACAAGATTTAAGGGCTGGGATCTTTGTTGGATCAAAAATAAATGTGTTAGCTTTTGCGGATGACGCTGCTCTTCTTGCTGAAAGTAGAACAGATCTGGAAAATTTAGCAAAAGTGCTCATTCAAGAAACCAAAAGGTGGGATTAGAAATAAACCAGGATAAGACAAAATATATGCATATAACCAGAAGACAGGGAATGTATAGAATACAAAATATTAAAGTGGACAAGTGGGAATTCGAAAAAGTCTAAGAGTTTAAATACCTTGGCATAACTCTAGCACAAAACATAAAAGAGGAAAACAAAATCCAAAATAGACCTTAGCCTCTAGGACCTATTGGGCCGTGGAGAAATTACTTAAATCCAAGATATTGTCTATGAAAACTAAGATCAAAATCTACCATACAATAGTCCTATCTGTGTTACTATATGGAGCAGAAACATGGACACTGACAAATGAATATGAGAAGAAGCTTATTGTCTTTGAAAATAGAGTATTAAGAAAAGTGTTTGTTCCAGTATGCGAAGTAGATGTTTGGAGAATAAGAAAGAACAGAGAATTAAGAGAAATATACACTCACTCAGATATAGTAGCATTAGTGAAAAGTAGAAGACTAAGGTGGGCTGGACATTTGTGAAGGTGAGAAAATACCTCCATTATTAAATATTTGAACGATCAAACCCAGAAGGTAGAAGACCCCTTGGCAGGCCAAGACTTAGATGGAGAGATCAGGTCCTCAAATATATTCACAAATTGGGGACTACACCTGAGGCAGCAAAGAACAGAGCTGAATGGAGAGGCATTGTTGGCGAGGCCAAAAACCAACTTAGGTTTCAGTGGCCAAGAAGGTAAGGTAGATAATATATATATTGTTAATGGTTGATTGCCATTTTTTTTTTTTTTTTATATTTATTATATTGTTATTTGTTTTGTTTTATGTATTTTTGATGAATTTAAGTTGTTGAATTGTTATTGTTACTTTTTCAAAATATAGTATTGTTAAGTTTTGCTAGATGAATGTTATTGTTATGGGCAGAGATATTTATAATTATAGTCCTGTAAATTAAAAAAAAAACTTGCATCATGCTGATTGTAATTGTTAGTTATTAGGTCAGTCCCTAAAGTCGGTTATTGACAGAAGAACCGAAACCGAGAACCGATGGGAAAATAACAAATAATAAACAGAACAATCAACCGACAGTCCCTAAAGTCGACAGTCCCTAAAGTCGGCTATTGACAAAAGAACCGAAACCGAGAACCCGATGGGAAAATAACAAATAATAAACAGAACAATCAACAAGATAAACAATCCTTATCAGTATGTGGTTTGGCCATGAGATAAACAAAATATTTAAGTCAGAAAATATTCGTCCATAGTCTGGCCACTTCCTTATCAGCACGTGAAAAGAGACAGATAACATTAATGAATAGGAGTTCAGAGCAAAGGCAATGAATTAAAGCCATTCAGATTTTGTTCAAAAGTCCAGTCTTCCTTTCCACCTGAGCTCCGCCCTTGTTTGTTTATGGACTTTATTATCACTTCCTGCCTGATAAAAAACACCTTGTGGAAACATTCTATTCTGTTTACAAAACATCTAATTAATTCAGCAATTAATTATGCTCCTAGTTTTATTATGAATTTTGAAAAATAAAAGGTTTTTATGATGAACTTATGATATTAGAGTTTACTTATTTAGACTTGTAATGAAAAACAACAATTCATTCTAGGGAATTGGATTGAAAAATAAATTGTTAAGATTAATATTGTGTAAAAACTAAACATAATGAGTCTTTATCATTTTTATTAACATAGTTAAATTTTACTTTGTTAATTTTTTTGTTTTTACAAAGTTTTAAATTGGATTAATGTTTTAAATTGCATTGACTTAACATTTGCTGACCCAAAATAGTTTATCATTTCTTAAATGTAAAACATAATGTATACTGTAATTTCTAAAAACATTTATGGTATTATTGGCTGTATAGTTTTTTATGAATGTGAGTAGCATTTATATTTTCTAAATTCAGTATTATCACCAATTGAGAAAAGAACCAATAGTTAATAAAAATAGTTTTTTTCAATAGTTAATACAATTATTTTTTTTTAATTAACTATACTATTTGGTTTTGCTGTTTATTTTTGACATACTACAATTACATCAACTTCATAAATTTAGTTGTGGTAATTTCACTCAATTGTGATTTGTTTTATTACTAAATCAGACCTAAAATGGGAGGTTATTTTTTAGTTTTCTCTAGGCTTGTAAGTTTTGTAATTTACTCAAGGTAAATTTTAATTGCATATTAATTTGAGCATTATATTCCATTTAGCCAAACAAGAGAATAAATAAAATATTACCAATTCCTCTAGTTATTGGTAATAATGGTAATATTGTATGTCATTTTATAGATTTATAGGGTGTATTATACTACATATTGGAGAAATCACCAAAATACTACGCACTGTTTTTACTTACTGATTCCACATAACTTATTGATTCATTGGCGTAAAGGTATTAGAAAAAGTTTCTGAGACTTTCTCAAAAAGTACTCAGAACCGAGAACCGATTTCAGTAAAGAACAAACCAGAACCCAAAAAAAAAAAAAAAAAAAAAAAAACAAAAAAAAAAAAAAAAAAAAGGAACCGAGTCATCGCTAGTTATTAGTGCTAGGTTGTAATTGGGATTTTCCTGTGATGTAGCATTATGTTTATAAATATATTAACTCAAAATCTATTTGAATTAGACACTTCGAATTTGGGCTTCATGTACAACTGAAACTTTAGTAGATAAAATGAACTGTGCAATTTAACTGTAGTAAGTAAAATGAATCTTTAAAATTTCTTTGCTGTAACTAAAGCCGTTTCGAGATGGTGCTCATTAAAAATTTATAATGTGAAATTTCATGAAAACAGTTACAACAAAATTTGTTTAATTGACAACATTAAATGTTGTCGAAAGGTAAACAATGTAGAGTTTAAAGACAAATCCAACGATACCTTGTTTGATATAATCGAATGATAAATAACTGATTAATCAATATTGTAAATATTAATAATTATGGTACAAAACAAATACTAAACATTATATTTTTTTTTATGAAAATCCGTTTATTTCAGTAAAAATTACTAATACAATAAAGAATACACATGAAAAAATAACTTGAAAAATTCCCCACATGGGCAACAGCCTGTGGGTGGTGAATGAGCTCTATTTCAGCTAATAAATTTAACAATTGTAATAATTTGAAAAGGATATTCAGTTTATAAGTAAGTATCTATTTAAAAACAATAATAATATTTATATAATAAAAACATAGTTAAGTGTCAAAATTAAACATATGTATATAAGTTAGAGGAATCTCATGTTTAATTGTGAAATAAAATCCATCTTACAGAGATTTGGATACGCAAACATGAAACATACCCTACTCACACTCCATACACACTTGTATTTACTCCCATATACACACACACATCCAGGCCCTACATACACATGTACGCTCTATACTCACTCACACTTTACGGGCAAAAAAAAGGGGGGACGTGCGTACATACATTTTATGGGTTATTTATTTCAAAAAAAGAATACATAAGCTTATAAGTAACTAATACAAGAACTAATAATACTGAACAATAAAGTAAGTCTAAAACTCCAATGTGTAAGTTAAAATATAAATTTTCACTTTTAATTTAAATCCATCAACAATCAATCAATTAACAGCTGACACTTATTCATTTTAATAAGGCTAATATTTGCTCGGGAACTATACAAATTGGAAAACAGAAAACCAATATAAGTAGTTAAACAAAACACAAACAATATTTAATATATTCAAATTATAAAATTTTCAATAAAAATCAAATCAAAATTTATTTTACTGAAAGGCGGTACAGAATTTAACAAAATACAAATGTTATTGAAATAGTAGGCATATGGGCTCGTGGCCTGTGTGTACCTACGAGTTCTATCCTAAGTATTAACTTTATACAGAATTAGCAGCCGATAAAATTAGAAACATGTAATAAATAAAATTTGAAAATATAAATGAACACTCCACTAAAAAAACAAAAAAAATTCTAACAACAAAATAGAGTAAATTTGATACACAACATAACTGGACACTAATATGAGTTTAGACTACATAAAATAAGAAAATAATTTGGAACATGAGTTTAAATAAAAATCATAAAGGAGACAATCTACCAAATATCAATATACGGCAGGACATAAAATATTATTCTATCGTGTAACTTGAAGAAAGAGTTACAAGTTTAGTCACAGTAAATGGGTGTAAGGCGTGACTCAGGGCAGTCAGAGCCGACCAT
Organism: Stictocephala bisonia; assembly: GCA_035578905.1. Taxonomy (NCBI): domain Eukaryota; kingdom Metazoa; phylum Arthropoda; class Insecta; order Hemiptera; family Membracidae; genus Stictocephala; species Stictocephala bisonia. Next base: position 889,604 of record JAQJVL010000165.1, on the reverse strand, counting down.
TCGTAGCCAAGTTGTAACCAGTCGTTTGAATACGCTAACTGGTTCATCCTGCAGGTCCCTTTTCATTGGGGGCAAATGCCTGTAAACAGTATTGGCGATAAAATATGCATTGGTCAAGTTGATCGCTCTTTTTTCAATGATTAGGACCCGCACACCCCTACCACCCCTTACGCTCCTTGTCTGGTAGCCCCGTGGTTGATAGGGGTAAGAAAGACTTCTTTATGTGTGTAGGTATAGACCAGCAAAGTTCTTATAGATAATTGCTTAATAGGTAGTAAATCTGACTCTGTAAATAAGAGAGAAGGAAGGTACTGTCTATTTTTATTTAAAGCTGATTTAATAATAGATTTATGTATACTGTTTAAAGGTTCTAAAACAGTATTGAGGGCTCCTCCCCAAGAAATAATGCCGTACAGGAGATGAGATTGAACATGTATACAATAAACCATTTCTAATTCATTATAATTCAATATTTGACTCAAGTTTTTAAAATCATTTTTCATTTTCCTGACTTTAATTTTTAAGTAGTTAATGTAGGTTCCCATCTAAGCCTAGTATCAATAATTATACCAAGATACTTGTATTCCCTACCCTCACAATGGGCTGGCAAACACAATCCGTTCCACCTGCACCGTTACTACAAGAGTGCAGCACCAATTGAAGCTCTGCAGGTGGTTTGCTCACTGGCCGCAGGGTGATTGGTAAAATTTTGGTTTTAGATAAATTCATTGTTAAAATATTTTCATTAAACCAGATTTTAATAATGTTCAACTCCATAGCAGCTAATTCAAATACTTAGTTCCAGGTCTTACCTTTGAATATAACTACCGTATCATCTGCGAATAAATGTATCTTACTTGATATAATCAGTTTATCTATATTATTGATATAAACTAAAAATAGCAAGGGTCCTAGAGTACTTCCTTGAAAAATCCATAGTTTATCTTTTGAGAATCACTTATTTTGATTATCAACAGATACAACTTGAAACCTATCGGTTAGATAGCTCTTTAACCAATCCAATGCCACACCGTCAACTCCAATTAATTTTAATTTTTTTTAAATAATAAATTTCAATCAATACTATCAAACACTTTTGCTAAATCTATAAATGTCAGTAGTATTTTATAATTATCATATAGTGAATCCATAATTAGTGAATTAATTTTATATAACACATCTGAAGTATTCCTTCCCTCCCTGAACCCGAATTTAGAATCTGAAATTAGATTGTTTGTTTCTAAATAGGATTGAAACTGCTCCTTTACACATTTCTCTAACAATTTTCCTATTTCACTAAGCAAAGAGATGGGTCTGTAATGATTCAAGTCACTCTTGCTCCCATACTTATGCAATGGTATTACTTTAGCTAATTTTAATTTACCAGGAAAAACACCAGAGTGGATACTTAAGTTAATCAAATGTTTTAGGGGAGGAAGTAGAAATGTAATATTCTTTTTCAATACAGACGTAGGAATATTGTCGCAACCAGGAGCTGAACCACCACGCATCTCGGCCACACACCTCTCCACCTGGCTATCGGTAACTTGCTCCATTCGGAACACATGTCTGGCTCGATACACGGCGTCGTCCACCAGAGGCGGGCCAGCCAGGCCCGGCAACCCGCTCCCTTGATTTAAACCTACTTGAGGAAAGAAAACGTTGAAGGAATTAGCCACAGCCAAAGCCCCCCACCACTAGAGTCCGAAGCCTGTAAAAAGCTCGAATAAGAAACAAATCTTTTGTTTTTTGCAAACCAGTTATTTCATTTATAATTTTCCAAAACATCTTAGGGTCATTTGATGACTTCAATGCTTGTTCCTTGTATGATAAGCAATTTTAGTAAGTTTTATTTGATATGTTAAATAGTTACGAAAAGTAATGTGATAGTTTCTTAGATGTTCATTAAAAGGTTGTTTTTTTAATGTTTTACTTAACCTATCCCTTTTCCTAATTCCTCTAATTAAATCTGTTTTAATCCCAGGTTTAAGCTTCTTATAATGAGAGCTTTGTCTTTTGAGTTTTATTGATAAACGTTTTAACAATTCCAGCGTATCTAGAAGGGCGTCGCAACAAGCATTAGTATCTTGATGAGCCAGAACATGATCCCACGACTGAGCCTCCAATAGTCTGTGTAGTTCCTGTTGGTTTAGGTACGTAAGGGTCAGTGCGGGCACTGATACGAGAGGCGTCATGTTCCACACCTATCATCACCGCGTAGTGGTCAGACAGGTCCATACATAGTACACCTGCAGTCACGGCCATGTAATCATATTGTTTAATAAAAATATGGTCAATACAAGTCCTTGAATGTTCAGTAAGTCTGGTTGGCCTGTTAATACATTCTGTAAGACGAGCTTCATATAACACACTTGCTTTTGGATCCAAATAGCCTTTTAAAATCTCTACTAATGTCTCGTAAGTTTTACTTGTAAGATTGTCAGGTGCACATAAATCATATAATCTTTGGTGGGTAAGGGTTGTCAATGCATGTAGAAATGTATATATTTTAGGTTTTGCATCTGTAATATCTTTAAGAATCATGAAAACATCTAAACACTTAACCCTCGAGCGGGCGCTTCACTTATAAAACGGGAGCGGGCGCATGCAGAGTTTTATTCCGCAACACTAAATTGCACAAATTTTACCCATTTTACTTCTGGTTATAACGCAATATTTTATTTAAATGTTGAATAACTTTATTAGGAACCAAATGGCATTGTTAATAACATTAATTGTTCAACTAAATATAAGTAATATTTTAATTAAACAAACTAAGTAATTTTCTAGTATAAAGAGGGTAACACTGTTGGTGTTATGTGAGAGGGCGCAAGCGGAGTTTTGCTCCGCAATAATGCAATTATACATCTATGCAAACAAAATATATTTAATAATAATTATAAATTAAATAATAAATAAAAACACACATATATTTTGGTATATGTATAAATATACACATAGTTTGGCCAATTTGACGTGTTATGAATATAAATAACATCGCGTGCGCACTAACCACTTACGCGATAGGGCGCACGCGGAGAAAACCTCCGCAAACTGACACTGCGTCACTGAATTGTAACTGACAAGGAACCAAGGGGGAAGGAGGGGGTTAAAATCGCTTTGGGGGATTCCCGGAATGAGGCTCGTGAGGTATGTAGCCGGACACGAATGCCGACACCAATTGTGCATATTTATTTTAACAAAAACTAAACGTGCGGAGGAAAACTCCGCAAGCGCCCGCTCGAGGGTTAATAAAGTTAGAAAAGTTTTCTCTGTCATCATATGGAACTAGGTTCATGTGAATATTGCTTTTAGGTGTACTAATATTTGATGATCAGATGTAGACATACCCTCAGTTAAAGATTCACTATGCTCCAGAAGATCTTGTAATTTTACTGTCGTACTTATCAAGTATTCCTTAATTTTTTCTCTGTATTTCATCTCTTCATCAATTTCATTTTCAGAAGTAAGAAGATTAATGGGGTCTTGTATAATTTCGCATTTCTTTGAAAGTTCTTATACATACTCAAGCCTTGTTTTGGCATCGTTGTGTGTAACAGCACTTGTTTGAGTAATGTATTTGTTCACCATTGTAAGTTGTGATTGCACTGTTCTTCTGATACATTTATACTTGGAGACTTTTTATTTGATGTCCAGAATTGTATTAATTTCATCCATTGACCTCGTCGCCATTATTAGATATTAATTTATATTAATAAACGAACTCTAGAATTAACATAACATCAACTGTGTATTTTCATAATAATAGTAATATAACCAAAAACATGTATCATATCATTTAAATTCATAAATCTTAAATCTTTGAAAACAACAACACAATGGTATTATGATCATGGTATCAGTATTCATAACTACTGTGTTCATGAAATTTGACATTACAACTTTTAAATGGGCGCAATCTTGTAACGGCTTTAGTTACAGAAAAGAAATGTTAATGATTTGTTTTACTTACTATGGTACACATGAAGCCCAAATTTGAAGTTTCTTACTCAAATATATCTTGAGTTATGAAAACAATTGTAAAAAACACATACAGACTGACAACAGAAACTAGACATTTTAGACACATGGTTGTATGGTGTTTTTTTTACCCAAGGAACATACTTACAATTTATTTAAAGAGAGTTCACTAACACCCCTTATATTATAATTTACTTAATTAAAACATAACTGCACATAAGATTTAAATTTTAAGGTGTACATTTTATATGGTAAAAAATATTGTGTTTGCAGCCAATGATGTGCTTTTGTCACATATGATTACTTTCTTGAATGACAAAAATGACAAGCAGCTGCGAATGTCATTCTTCAGATGTATCGTTGGAGTTGCTACTTACATTGGAGTTCATTGCTCTCCTATTCTCTCTCCTCTTTTGCAGCAGGTCAGTTGCCATCTTCAATCTCTTCTTTGTGATAGGTAATCATTTAATATAATTAGCTGGTCTAGACAACATTTGTAGTTAAAATGTTAAAAATCGTGTTAGACCTATAATTTATTTTGTTAATTTCTTTATTATGTTTAAATCTTATATTAAATTATTTGGTACACTTAGCTATTACTGTCACTATAATTAAATATATCTTGGCCACCATTGTGATCTTGGAAACGTGTAACAAAAAACTTAAAATGGGGAACCTTACCTTGTTTTTTGAGACAGTTAAAAAAAATTTCAAATTTTAAATAACTTCCGCCATTTTTCAATGTAGTAGTCAACTTTAGTGTTCATATGGAACACCCTTATTTTATTATTGTTGTCGATAGAAATAGTAATTTTAAGACAGTTTTATTCTTGGTAGTTTTTGATATTTTGCTTAATAACTTATACATGACAGCAAAAATTGAGGAAACTGTGTTCGACCCATGGAAATGGAAACATTAACGGATGATGATGATTTAAAATAGGAGTTCTAATTCATATTAACTTTTGTACTAAGATAGGATTTTTTAATCAACTTCCCAGCCGGGTAAAGGGTTTATTTTTATGTACTTTTTTATCTATAAAGCCCACACTACACTACCAAGCTGAGTGCTGTCCTGTAACATTTATACATGTTACGGTAGTGTGTAGTGGATCCAAGGGCCAACGTGAGCATCATGGCAAGCAAAGCCCTGAACCATCTGTTGTTGGTTTTTTCCTGACACATAAAAGAAAAGTTACAGCTCATTGCTCAGCTCGAGGTTGGTAGTGTGTGGGATGTTTGTAACATCCTGCTGTAACCTGTAACTTCCCTCTGTTACACCAAAAAATTATTGTCTCAATTGGAGTTTTGCCAAAACTCTCACGCTAAATCCATCTCTTGGTTTACTGTATGTGTTTGTTAGTTCATTTTTTATAAGTTGTAATAAGTTAAGTGCATTTGTAATAGGTTTAGTGTAATTGTAATAAGTTAAGATACAAAGACATTTATCGAGGGTTGCAAAGGCAGCCTTGTGGTATGTTTGTAAGCCTGGCAACATGCTTGTAAAATGTTTGAATATATGCTTATGTGCTTCAAGTCTGGCAAGAGTGTAATACCATCATTTCTTATTTACAAAAGTTTTTTTGTCACCATCTCTTTCTTTTACTTAATTGTTGCTAGTTGTAGACTGAAATAGAAATTGTGAAACTGTAGAACAACTACACAACACAGCACTTGAAAATTAACTACATCACTGATCTGCAGTTATGTACTTTCCAGAGACGTGATTCGGCCAAAATGTTACGAGACAATACTTGGTTCGCTGCTTGGCTTGGGGTGATTAAGTTGTGACAAAATTGTCCCGTAACACTGAACAGAGTAGATGAGCTGTCAATTAGTGCTCAGCTGGGTAGTGTGTGGGCCGGCTTAAGTGCTAGTTCAAATTAATCACGTATCTCTTAACAAAGCAATGAAATTTATTGCTGATGATTAGGAAACTTGAAGCAAGTGTTCAATTTGGCACTCATTTTATCAAGAGTACACAATGCTGTTAAATCATGAAAAAAGAATAGCTAGGAATAATTTGTCATAATCTATGTTATTATGTTTGCAGATTATATTATTTTTTTTTTGCAGATTATAAAATGTTGTTATCTCAGTGATAACATACGTAATAAATCTAAACATTTTGAGCTATCAGTATTTTACATACAAGAGCCCAATTAAATATGTACCTTTGCAATGAGATAATTATGAATGCCCTTAGGGTTTGACAGATCCTGAGGAGTTTGTTGTGCGAGAAGCCATCAATGCTATGTCAGCCTTGACAGAGCTCAGCTTGCTGCACAAACCGGCTCTATATGATCTGTTGGGAGAGACAGCTTGCTTCTTGGTTCACCCTAGCCTCTGGGTCAGACAGGTGGGTTAATCTTGATGCCTAATGAATTTAAAAAATCTGTAAATTAATTACAGCAGATCCCACACTCAAACGATAAGTTTGTCGGCAAAATCTTGATACACTTAAAACCTATTTGTGCTAATATAAGACGACAATGAATTAATAATTATAATAATTTGTTATGTTGACTGATAAAATTCACTATTTATTTATTAATAAGATACTGATATCAAGATGTTGGAGAATGAGTGTAATGAGTGAAGTCATTGTTACTTTCTAATACTTAATGTTCCTTAGAAAAAGCCATTTATTATTAGCCAACTAGACAGGGCAACTAATGGACTTACAGCTTTAGTATGGAATCCAAAACACTTAGTATTGGTCTGATTTTCAGCTAACCGATAAGCTTGAAACTAGGGGTGTGTGAGTAGTGATTTTTGAGTTCAAGTCGAGTAGTTGGCATTTTTTTCGAGTATTGAGTATTTTTCGAGTGAGTACAGAAGGATTTCCTGTTCACCTAAGACAACTGTAAAAGGCAGATACCATCCTAAGCCTATGTTAAGTTTTGCCAGATTCATAAATATATACATCTAAACTGAACACAATGATTTTGATTTTTTTTTTGTAACTGTAACATTTGATCAATAAAACTTTTTACTTCCTGCCCTCCTACATTTTTATGTGGCATGGTTTTGTTTAGCTTTTTTCCTTTTTTCAGAACTATTATTATGTAAGAAATTAAGAAAATATATTATTATTAATTGAAACAACGTGGATTATAAAGATTTAGTCTGTTCACTCATATCACAGATCAGATTTTCAATGCAAGCCAATTATACTGCTTCACAGCTGGCCGATATGTTTATCTGGTGGTTCAGTTCAAAGTGTACTGCGAAAACGTAGTGAAGCTTGTTGGCAAAAGCTGCATCCAACCAAACTGATGCTAAAATTCAGGCATTATCGCCAATACGGTCATTTGCTTTGAGAATTGCCTCCTCTCAACAAAAAAATTATTTTGTACACACCAAGAAGAGTGGATCTGTATTCTGTAGGTATTTAATTCAGTAATAACAAGGTTACAACTAACCGGAAATAAGTTCTGAATTATATAATCAAATTTGAAAATCTGGATGACAAAGACTGTAGTTCAATCAATTGACAGTAATAACTAAGCAGGTTTACTAAAAATAAATTTTAAAATCGCTTAGGATGAATTAGTTTTTAAATTATGATCGGTAATGAAATATGTGCAACTTGAAACTACTTCGATACATGAGGCTACACTGAACAACAAATAAATAATTATGTCATAACAAGAAATTTAAGAAAACCTGGTCTAATCGAATGAAAACCATAGACGTAGGTAGTCGGCTAATATAATAGGTCTAGCCGATATTGGCGACGAGATGCAGTCTGAAATATCAGCTATGTGCCAACTAGTGATACAGTGAAGATTTTGGGCAGCTAAACTATAAACTTATGAATAAAAAGCGAGACGTTTGATAAGGTTTCGATTCTATAAAAATGATTTTCCGAATCTCTAAATTCGTCGTATTTTGTTTAGAAAAGGTCTTCCAACATGTTTCTCCCTCACTTTGGTTGATTCGTGATTGTTTTACAGTTTGCATCAACGTCAGTGTGAACAGGGGACCTTTCAGTGAATTTACGAATCAAAATTATCGTAGTTTACCACCTTTTACACTCCAACTGTGTTATTGTCTAACCTAGTCAGAAAATCGTTCAACAATTTGACAGGAAAAAATATTGTATGTGCAAATATTACACACAGTTTTGGCGATCTATGTCGTTTTCGGAATAATAAATAATATACGTTCACCACGGATATATATATATATATATATTTTATTTGACGGAAATTATATCAATAATGTTGTGTCAAACGCTGCTAGAACGCCATCACCGTTTTTTATATGATATGATACGGCATTTTCTTACGTCAAATCATTGGACGATTCTCTGCTCAGATTAAAAAACAAAATAGACCTCAATCGATTCGCAAGAAATATACGATAATTTCACTTCCGAAAAGGAGCTGAACAGTTCCTTGCACGTACATATACTAAAACCGAGATGAACTTTCGCCTAAAAAAGATGGGAAGTTTGATTCTTAGGATGTAAAGTGACCCGTCCTCGGGACCCTTTTGATTGAAGGGTATTATTGATATGAACGAAAATATGCATCATTTCCACGGTGTACAGACCATTAGATTTGTATCGGTAATAGGTCTTTTTGAGCATCTTGAACTTGATCTCTTGTCCCCTTTTCTTGGGTCATAAATACACTAACCAGCACTTCTATTTTATTTATGCTAGGTTACAAGTGACTAGTAGACTCGACAACCAACATGTGTGATCTCTACTATTTACAGTGATCGCTACATTCCCAGCTCTGTTGATCACTTTGAACTGAAGTAGTTCAAATCATAATGAACGAACTCATTCATATGTCGACAAGTTCATTTGACTGTCATCGTGTACTACTATTCTCAGGCGTATTGTTTAGTTTATTATTACACGTACCAAACTGATAACGTATGATTAAGGGTAAAATAAAACACAAACATTTTTTATTAATAACTTATAAAACTGTTTACTCTTAAAACTAAATTAAGATGTAAATCTGATATTTCGTGAAATACAACTACTCGATCGAACTTCGAGTAGTTTTAGGAGCTTCGAGCCGAGTTTGAGTAGTAAAATACTCGATCAAGTACTCTAAGTTTTGAGTACTCGCACACCCCTACTTGAAACTTAATTCTCTTCCCAAGATAACTTTTGAACCTAAATCACCACCCAATATGGACATTCCAGACTTCTCTAGTAGTGTCCATGTTGATGGTAACCATAAAGCAGACTAGGGGTGTGTGAGTACTCGAAATTTTGTAGTATATCGAGTAAATATATACTCGATAAAGTAGTATATATTTAAAATATAGTAGTACTCGATAAAAAGTAGTAATATACTCGATAAAGTATTTGATCGAGTATATTACTATTCGAACTCAGCTCGATGTTTCCGAAACTACTTTAAGTTCCGAAATTATTCCGAAAACTCCTTAGATAACCAAAACTGTGTGTAATATTTGCGCATACAATATTTTTCCTGTCAAATTGTTGAACAGTTTTCTGACTAGGTTAGACAATAACACAGTTGGAGTGTAAAAGGTGGTAAAGTATGATAATTTGATTCGTAAACTCACTGAACGGTCCCCTGTTCACATTGACGTCGATGTCGATATAAACTGTAAAACAATCATGAATCAACCCAAGTGAGGGAGAAACATGTTGGAAGACTTTTCCTAAACAAAATATGATGAATTTAGAGATTTGGAAAATTTTTATTGAACCAAAGCCTTATCAAACGTCTCGTTTTTTATTCATAAGTTTATAATTTAGCTGCCCAAAATCTTCACTGTATCACTAGTTGGCACTTAGCTGCTATTTCAGACTGCATCTCATTGCCAATATCGGCTAGACCTATTATATTAGCCGACTACCTACGTCTATGGTTTTCATTCGATTAGACCAGGTTTTAATGAATTTCTCGTTATGACATAATTATTTATCTGTTGTTCAGTGTAGCCTCATGTATCGAAGTAGTTTCAAGTTGCACATATTTCATTACCGATCATAATTTAAAAACTAATTCATCCTAAGCGATTTTAAAATTTATTTTTAGTAAACCTGCTTAGTTATTACTATCAATTGATTGAACTACAGTCTTTGTCATCCAGATTTTCAAATTTTATTATATAATTCAGAACATATTTCCGGTTAGTTGTAACCTTGTTATTACTGAATTAAATACCTACAGAATACAGATCCACTCTTCTTGGTGTGTACAAAATAATTTTTTTGTTGAGAGGAGGCAATTCTCAAAGCAAATGACCGTATTGGCGATAATGCCTGAATTTTAGCATCAGTTTGGTTGGATGCAGCTTTTGCCAACAAGCTTCACTACGTTTTCGCAGTACACTTTGAACTGAACCACCAGATAAACATATCGGCCAGCTGTGAAGCAGTATAATTGGCTTGCATTGAAAATCTGATCTGTGATATGAGTGAACAGATTAAATCTTTATAATCCACGTTGTTTCAATTAATAATAATACATTTTCTTAATTTCTTACATAATAATAGTTCTGAAAAAAGGAAAAAAGCTAAACAAAACCATGCCACATAAAAATGTAGGAAGGCAGGAAGTAAAAAGTTTTACTTATCAAATGTTACAGTTACAAAAAACAAATCAAAATTATTGTGTTCAGTGTAGATTTATATATTTACGATTCTGGCAAAACTTAACATAGGCTTAGGATGGTGTCTGCCTTTTACAGTTGTCTTGGGTGAACAGGAAATTCTTCTGTAAATACTCGCTCAAAAATACTCGATACTCAAAAAATTGCCAACTACTGAACTTGAACTCAAAAATCACTACTCGCACACCTCTAAAGCAGACACAATGTTGGTGTTAACCTCAGAACTGAAAAACATCAATTTTTGTTGTTTAACAGCTGTTTGTGTGATGGAGTTGTCGAAATTTGACATTAAAAATATTGTTTTTTTTAAAGTGGTTTCATTATTTGTGGATATTATTTAATTGTGTTACATATCATTCATAATGTACAAAAAAATTAAAAGTTAAATTGTTGTAACTCTGATACCATTGGAATACCAGTGAATAACATAGCATTATTGTTTGCTGGCCATTACTATTTAACATTGCTGACCAAACAGCTGAGATGTAAGACGGTCTATCTGAGCCGGTGAGACAGCTGTTTTGAGCTATTACAGATTCTGTAAGATATACACTTGTGATTGTAATCCTAATAAATATATTGAGTAGGAAATGTAAAATTATGGCATCTCTCACTTAGTTAGGCCCATCATTCTGGAATGAAATATGGGCCCTTTTTATGGGATTTTCATTTCTTTTTGGGACTCAGCCCCGGACTGCAGACTGTGTGTGGAGAGTTAAGAATGCTATGTGTGGCTACAATTGTCCCCTCACCGAGTCCAAGTTTCAGATCTCTTAAGCCATAGTTTATAATAGTATTCTACTGCCATTTTTTACTCAAGAAGGAGTTCATATTTTTCCTTCCGAGATCATGATCTTTCAGAAACAAATAGAGTGACTTGGCAGTTAGGCCTTAAGCACCAACTTCAACTGCATACAACTGGCACATGTATCTTTTAATCGTTATGTTGGCACAAAGATCAGCATACTTATTAAGTTCATGTTCATGCTGTCTAAGAATGTTTGTATACCACGATACAATTAATTCAATGAGAACAGCAGATTTAGACCATACTGTTCGGTCTGGGCAATGAGAAGTAACTGCAAGATATGTAGGAAAATCGTACTGTTGGTTTCCCTTATTTAAACATAAAATCCAGTTCGTACTCTACTGAAAGATTGATGGTTCATATTTCATATGGGGTTTTTTTTTACTTTTTCTCTAGACTTAATAAAGAGGATATTAGTTGTTTTTTATAAAGTATTTAGCTTTGCTCTTGCAGTAGAAAGTTGCACTGCCCCTTTTATTGTACCTAGAACTCATGTCTCCGAATAAATCTAAATTCTATTTTTTTAAACTAGACGAAATTTGAAAACCTTTGCCTATGTTGGAATTGTTCTCACTTTATTATTGTTGGGAGTTTACATCGTCCCTACTAGAAAAACCAAAACTGCAAACAAAATGACTAAAATTTTTTTAAAAAATGTTTATTTTAGAATTTTACTTACTAAGCTTAAATATTGCATGGGTTTTAGTGAATACAATGGTAGTTAAATTATTTCATTTGAATAATAGTTTTATTTTTTATGATCTTTTAAAAGCCCCTTATTAAGTGCCTAAAAAAGGTCTACCACCACAGGACAATATAATTTCCAGTTCTAGAGTTGAAAAGAATGATAACAGCCTCAAAAATCTCTTAGTTGCCAAGTATTTGTGATATAGTACTATGCCACCATGCCAACATATTACTGATCTTTTAGTTTATGCTAGTGAAATTTTAATTTAATTTAGATGTCTATATGTATTAGGGTCTTTCTACATAAATCTAATATCTATGTCTATGTTTTTGTTACAGGCAATTGTAGGATTCATTAAGGCTTTGGCAAAAACTCTAAATATTGTGGATGTTCAGTGTAAGGTGATGTCCGTTATTCAGCCTTACCTCAAGACACAAGTTATACAACTTGATAAGGAGGTCAGGGAAATACTTTTAACTAATATTAATTAAGGAAATATTCCTTCAGTTTAATGTATGAACGTGGTGGTGTATTTTTGTGAAGTTGTGATAATTATTTTCCAATGTTTCCATCGTAAGGGTCTCTGTTACATCCCATTAATAAGGTGTATGAGAGCTGACCCAATAATTCTATAGACTGTTAAATGACTAATCCATTTTAATTGGTCTGTAATAAGTTCATATTGGAATAGTATATAACTGGAAATGTAGAAGAGACTAAATATGGTCACTTAACCTAGAACTGCATTAATTCCAAGTAAAATAGCTAAACTAATCTCTTCTTAGGAAAGGCTTCTAAACCACTACTTTGTTCAGCCTTCTAAACCAAAACTGAAGAAAATTATATTCATTAATATAGTTACTCAGGCACACTGGACATTTTTTAAGATCGGATGATGTTTGATTAGCGTAATAGGTCCTGTTCTGGCATTTCAGACTTTCTCATCAAAATTTACTTTGTAGTGAAACCTATCTTTGCACAAACAACAGACCCTGACAAAGGTGGGACAGTACACCAACTCACGGGGAAAGAATAAAAATGATTTTATCTGAAAAAAATAGTTTTTATTGTAAAAGAACTTTGTATGATTAAAACACAATTTTAAGTCAGGAAAAACTAATGATGAAAAGCTGATGTTTAAACTCGTAATGCATCAAGAGGGTAATGTCAAATATATGAATTAAACATGTTTATTTATTTACAAAACAGCTGTTATTAATTCATTAACCCTTAAAACGCGGCATCCGTATATATACGCATGTTTACAATTGCCCGTAACGCGTTATACGTAATATTTCGCGAGCTGGTAAAAATAATCCTAGAACAGGCCTAATACAACGTAGCGAGTTCTAAGATCCAAGGTAAAGACTATTTTTAGGTTATTATTCATTATCGAGACCTTTGGACTGGTTACTAGGCAACGAATGTAAATGATATGAAGTTTTCATTCATTATTGCCTCTGTCGAGGTAACCGCTAGCGCTCGAAACGAATATATACGCATCTGCTAGTCACATGACGCGGCGACCGGCTGGCGCTCAAGTCAGTCTGCAGTTGTTTGTTGTCTTTCGTGCGTTGTACTAACCTCTGTTGTGTAAACAAAGTTTATTATTTCGAATTTACTCTATATTTTTCATTGTAAAGTCTAGTTTTATTTTTGTTGTAAATAGTGTTTTTCGTTTTTACAGTTTTGATAAAACTTTGTAATGAATAAAAAATGAATATAAAAAATACAATATCGTTATTATTATTTTTTTTACATTGTACTATCCTGGTTTAGATTAAAAAAAATAAAACTTTACAAAATCTAAAATTATATATATTCAAGAAAATTAAGCGTTAATGGAAAAATTACAGAAAATTGCTCAGCGTTTTAAGGGTTAAAATCAGCTCAATGTTATTCTTATGGAAAAAGGGAATTTGAGGGGCTGTTTGCACCCCTTAGGAATGGAATTTAGAAAAATCCTTTCTTAGTAGGTCCCTTTGATACTAAAGATAACTTCCTATAAAATTTCATGGAAATCCTTTAGGTGGTTTTTGCTCTCTCTCTCTCTCTCTCTCTCTCTCTCTCTCTCTCTCTCTCTCTCTCTCTCTCTCTCTCTCTCTCTCTCTCTCTCTCTCTCTCTCTCTCTCTCTCTCTCTCTCTCTCTCTCCTCTCTCTCTCTCTCTCTCTCTCTCTCTCTCTCTCTCTCTCTCTCTCTCTCTCTCTCTCTCTCTCTCTCTCTCTCTCTCTCTCTCTCTCTCTCTCTCTCTCTCTCTCTCTCTCTCTCTCTCTCTCTCTCTCTCTCTCTCTCTCTCTCTCTCTCTCTCTCTCTCTCTCTCTCTCTCTCCTCTCTCTCTCTCTCTCTCTCTCCCTCCCTCCCTCCCTCCCTCCCTCCCTCCCTCCCTCCCTCCCTCCCCTCCCTCCCTCCCTCCCTCCCTCCCTCCCTCCCTCCCTCCCTCCCTCCCTCCCTCCCTCCCTCCCTCCCTCCCTCCCTCCCTCCCTCCCTCCCTCCCTCCCTCCCTCCCTCCCTCCCTCCCTCCCTCCCTCCCTCCCTCCCTCCCTCCCTCCCTCCCTCCCCTCCCTCCCTCCCCTCCCTCCCCTCCCTCCCTCCCCCCCCCCCCTCTCTCTCTCTCTCTATCTATCTTTCTTTCTTTCTCTTTCTCTCTCTTTCTTTTTCTTTCTATTTCTTTTTCTTTCTTTCTCTTTCTTTCTTTCTATTTTTATCGAGAAAAATGTAAGCTCTTTTACATTTCTGGTCATCATATATCCATTGACGAAAGCACCATTTTGTTCAAAGGGTGGGTGGTACCCAAGGTATAAAACCCAAACAAACTGACTAAATTTGGTTTAAAAGTTTTTGTGCTTTCAGACAGTAGCAATGATTACATATTCGATTTTAAGCCCTATTTCGGTAAACAAGATGTGCTCTCTCATTCAGGACTGCTAAAAACTAACCATACTGTGACAACTTTGTGTGAGTCCTTAGTAAAGGATTTTCAAAACATACCATCAGGCCAGTATTTGTACGTCAATATGTACTACAACAGCCCACAAGTAGCAAATGAGTTATTTAAAAAAAATATTGTTTCCACAGGCACTGTAATGCAAAACAGGAAGGGCATCCTGACAATTGAGGTTAAAAAAATGAAGCGTTGTGATATTAGGGCTTATAGAAAAGGTAAAATTGCAGTTCTGTGCTGGAAAGACAAGAGACCTGTCATGCTTTTAAGTACAAAACATAAGGCAAGCAAAGTGGATCTGACTGCAGTTCCAGACGAGAACCCTTCTAAACATCCAATCATGAAGCCTAACATTATTATCGATTATACAAAACACATGGGTGGAGTGGATAGGGCTGACCACTATATTAGCAATTGCCAGTTTATGAGGCGTACAAAAAAGTGGTACAGAAAAATATTTTTTTTATTAGAGGAAAGCATAGTGAACTCATATTTACTGTACAAAAGTACTACAGAAACAAATGGATAACAGCCTATGAAGCACAAGGAGTTTAGAGAGAAACTAGGTGAAGAACTTGTAACCGATCATCTCAACCAAAACTAGCCGAAAGAAGACGTCAAAGACACCCTGCCCGTGAGCACAATTTGAAAAGACTCGACGGAAAGCTGCACATAATGGGCAAAGCGTTAATAGGAAATAGATGTGTAGTCTGCTATAGTAAAAAAGTAAGAAAAGAAACTGTTTACTTTTGCAAAACCTGCCAGGAAAAGCCTTACTTGCATTCAGAAATCTGCTTTGAGGCATATCATACTAAAGATAAATATTCTTAAATACACTTGTATTATCATGTTTAGTCATTAGATTATACAATTAAATGAAATTAACAACTAATTAGTATTTTATTTCATACTTGTCTAACAACTGATTTTAGTACAACAAGCTAATGTTGGGTAAAAAACGCACACCATTTGGCCGAATACCAATGAAAGATGTGGCATTCAAAAAATGGGTTTTTGGATGCCACACAATTTGCAGCTAACACCAAATAGCTTTTCACATTGTTACAGACGTGCAGCTGTATTATCAATTCCTGTCAATACCAAAAGGATTATAGATGTTACTGACCAACTTTAGTGCTATTTGTTGCTATTGACTGGCAATGTCCGTACTCACTTGTTGTTATGGTAGTGTAAGAAAATAAGTCGTGAAAATAAGCATGATCAAGATAATTGAACGATAAATGATAACAAATTTTACGATGCATCTAAATCAAAGGCTAAAGTAGTGGGGTTATTAATAAATTATTCTTTTGATAGTTATGAAGACAGTGTATCTTACGACAATTGTGATCAGGGTGACGTGACCAGTACCTTCAGAACCTACCATTCCACATTGTGCACTATGTACCCGTTCAATCCCCATCAAATGGTTTATGTTTAAAATAAGTGAACGCCATTTAAAAAATAAGTATATAAGTTAGTTCATATGCAAACAAAAGAGTTTCACTGTGTTATTGAACAGAAAATAAAAAAAATACCATATGATGGTTACCGCATATAGCTTCATATGTTGACGTTTTGTACGGCAAATGCCAAATGGTGTACATTGTTATTTTTTAACAAAAATATAAAAATACCTCACAACGAGTTTAGATTAACCTGTAAAGACATTTACTATAAATATTATCGTAAATTTTAAGAAATCATGTTCCAGCACACGTCATAAGCAGTAAAAATATTTCAGCAGTGAACTTGTTAAGACACTGAAAAAAGAATAAAATTGAAAGTATAATAAACCTAGCCTAGGTCAAGTTTAAACAACTAAAGTTCAAAATTTAAATACCTTAAATGAAAATTAATTTTTTCATTAACTTTATATTAAACTATAAGCTCTCAGTTTACCCTTAAAGCTTGATTGTGCAGAACTAATCACAAAAAGAGCACAAATTGCCTATCTATTGAATAACAGAAATTTGGCCACAGAGCAGCTTGTGAAATCCCTATTATTTAGAAACAATCATGAAGAACCATTGATGCCTCAAAATAACAAGCAGAATGCAGTACGAACCAAAGATTGGATTTCTGTCATTAAGGGATCTAGAGTCTCAAGGCATGTACAAAATGAAGTAATTACTTGCTCAAACAGATTTACTGTCCTGAGCAAGGACGACATAGTCTGTGAGGACAAAGGTCAAGAAATATTAGAAACAGACCCAAATTGTCAAGTTCGTACTGCAAATCGGTTCAACCCACCTAAGAAAAAACACAGAGTACTGCTGCTGGCCGATAGTCATGGCCGTAAATGTAGACAACTGCTGCAAGAGCGACTAGGAGATTCATTTTGTGTGTCCTCTGTACTAAAACCCAATGCAACCTTAAAAAACGTTATCTCAGATGCAGATAAACTAACAAGTAATTTCAGCACAAAAGACTATGTCGTGGTTATGGGGGGCACTAATGACACTGAAGATCACCAACCTACGACTCTAGATTTCTCTTTTATTGATAAAATATCAAAATACACAAACATTTTGCTTCCAGGGATTCCAAGAAGATATGACAGACCACAACTAAACAAAATAATATCTGAAGTTAATAAACATATGGAACATAATATCTTGGGGCTATGTACAACAAATAATATAATTCCAATCAATAAGTTTTTAATGAAAAGGGCAGACCATACCGTTCATGGGTTACACCTCAGGAGATCTGGGAAAGTCAAGTTATGTGATGCAATATCAAAGGCAATTGTAAGGAATATTTATCAAAGAGGACAAGGTAAACAACCAAAGAAAAGTGAAGAAGGTACTACTGGATCAGATGAAACTGATGAAACTGTGCACCTCCTAGCAGAAGTTAGTAACGCCTTTATAGATGACCTGGTACCACAGAGTGCTGTTCTCCCCCAGTCACAGCATGCAGTCCAGAAACTATCCCTGCAACAACCCCTACAACTGCAACAGGTATCTGGAGAAGGAGGCGAGAGTCCAGGCAAGCGGGACCTACAATCCACTCACTGTAGTGATAGTGAAATCAACTTGGTCAGTTGTGTGTCATGTTCACCAGCACTGGTTGAGGAGTCTTCATTGCAATTGTCAAGTCACGATAATAATAACTGTAATAACTCTTTAAACTCACAAGCATGGCCTTGGCTCCTTCTCAAGTAATAATATCTACCACTCAAAATGTTAAAACAATAGTGAATGTAAAGACATCAGATCATGGGGGGGAGGGGGGAGAAAAACGTTTTACGGCCAAATCAAATCTAATGTTATACCACCAGAATATTCAATACCTTCCAACAAGGGAAGATCTATTAGAAATTACTTTAGATGAATTAAAGCCTGACATAATAGCACTCTGTGAACACAGCTTGAATGAAAATGAACTATCCAGACTTAATATTAAGGGATTTAAACTATCGTCCTATTTTTGCCGAAAAAAAGCAATTCGAGGGGGAGTAATGATACTAGTAAGGGACCAAATTAGCTGCAAAAAGGTAGTGATACCTGCTGTAGAGGCTTTATCAGCTGAAAAAATATTTGAATGCTGTGTCTCAGAGATCCTTATCAATAACTTATCACTTTTGCTCGTTTGCCTGTATCGTTCTCCAAAGCGTTGCCAAACTAAACTCTTTTTGGAAAAATTAGACCAACTTTTGGAAATCTTAAATAGGAAATATAAAAAAATTATCATAGCAGGAGATATAAATATAAATGTGTTAGACGATGATCAGATTGTAAAATCTTTTAAACATATCTTAAGGGAATATGGTATGTACTATGCTGTTGACTTTCCAACCAGGGTAACTGATACCTCAAAATCCTCAATCGATAACTTCTTAACAAATTTAAATAAAAATAATATAAAAGTAGAAGGAGTAATAACAGCAATATCTGACCATGATGGACAGATAATGCATATTCCCATGCACCAGGGGAAAATATTTAATGATAAAACTGCCATAAAAGAAGTGAGGAAATTTGATAAGAGTAATTTTGAAACGTTTTTTAAATACCTGTTAATGAGACAATTAACAATTGTTACATTATTTAGTAACAATTGTTACTAATTTTGTTGTAACAATTTTGTTGTAACAATTTTGTTGTACAGTTGTTGTTGAATTTTGAAGAAATAAAAATTCTTCAAAAATAAAGAAACTTTTTATCATTGAAGAATTTTTATTTTAATCTCTCATTTAAGTTGTTCAACATATCAAAAATAAATAGTAGCTTAATTAAGGCTACATTAAGTGCGCAACTCTGCTAAATCAATGTTAATTTTCCCTACCATTTCCTTCAAGGAATTTAAATTTTCCTCGAGGGATGACACTTTAGCTAAAGCGGCTTCATTACTTACAAACAACCCTTTTAGACCCTTTAATCTTAATTCGTAATGAGCTAACTTAGCTTCAATACGGATTATATCACTTAAACATCTACTTTCCACCACACCCTCAATTCTTTCTTTCAGATTTTCCAAGTTTACTTTAATGAACTCATATTCCTCTCCACCTACTACATGGCCGGACAGGTAACCTATATTAGGCCTAACACCTAACTTGACAAGCTCTCTAAGTTTCTTTCTTAAATCACCCACTAGTATGCTGTCTTCTACTTCTATTCCTCTTAAACGTGCTTCATACATAAGTTCTTTCTTCAGTAGAAAGTCTACCTTGAGTGCCATCTTCTCAATTTATTTAATATTAAATTTTATTTTAATCTCTCATTTAAGTTGTTCAACATATCAAAAATAAATAGTAGCTTAATTAAGGCTACATTAAGTGCGCCACTCTGCTTGTTGAACAACAGAGAGACGTTTAAAAATAGAAGTGTGTGCTTATAACCAATTATCTCAGACCAGATTTTAAAAGAAAATTTAATATTAAATAAATTGAGAAGATGGCACTCAAGGTAGACTTTCTACTGAAGAAAGAACTTATGTATGAAGCACGTTTAAGAGGAATAGAAGTAGAAGACAGCATACTAGTGGGTGATTTAAGAAAGAAACTTAGAGAGCTTGTCAAGTTAGGTGTTAGGCCTAATATAGGTTACCTGTCCGGCCATGTAGTAGGTGGAGAGGAATATGAGTTCATTAAAGTAAACTTGGAAAATCTGAAAGAAAGAATTGAGGGTGTGGTGGAAAGTAGATGTTTAAGTGATATAATCCGTATTGAAGCTAAGTTAGCTCATTACGAATTAAGATTAAAGGGTCTAAAAGGGTTGTTTGTAAGTAATGAAGCCGCTTTAGCTAAAGTGTCATCCCTCGAGGAAAATTTAAATTCCTTGAAGGAAATGGTAGGGAAAATTAACATTGATTTAGCAGAGTTGCGCACTTAATGTAGCCTTAATTAAGCTACTATTTATTTTTGATATGTTGAACAACTTAAATGAGAGATTAAAATAAAAATTCTTCAATGATAAAAAGTTTCTTTATTTTTTTTTTTTATTAAATTCAACAAAATAAAATTGGATTTCTTATATAAATAATAATAAAAACGAAAATAAAGTATCTTTCTTTAGTAGATTAAAGGAACACAAATAAATTAAATCAAATATCTTCAGACCAGAACCTTTTTACTAGGCCAACTGTATCAATAAATCTCTTTAAATTCTCAATTTCAAAAATTTACTTAAATTGAAGATTTTCCTTAAATTGACAAATATTGCAAAATTCCCTCAAAATTCTTAATTTGAAAAATTGAAATATTGAAAACTGAAAAATTGAAATTGCCTCCGGGAGATCTGAAAAAAAATAAATAACCAGCTTTTAGTGACTTGAAACATTTTCCTTTCTACAAAATTTTTAAACAGAAAAACAAAGCACTCCAAGAACTGTCACTAGAAGAGTGACTACAAACAAGAACAAGTTTTAACCGCGCATGCTTGGTGGATCTTACCCTATCTACTAAAACCCTACTGAAAAACCTAACTAGAGAAAACTTGTAAAAATTACTTACGTAGCTGTCCTGGAGGTTTTACCCAAAACGTGACCACAAACAAAGCGCGACATACGCTCACACACTCACTAGCGACAAGGAAAATTGCCGATCCGGAAAACAAGACTCCGAACGGTTAAAATCGCCGTGAAGAACAAACGTGGTCACTCGCCAAAAGATTACTTCCAACTACTCGAACGCCCGCAAACCTTCCACCAACGGACTTACCCCCTCCTTACTCTAGAAGCTAAATCAACCAATAAGAACCCTCTAAACCAGGACAACCGAACAGGTAAGGCTCACCAAACATGTTGACTTCAGAAAACATGTCGCATGAAATTGACAGGAAATTAACAACGTGAATATACTGGTTATTTAGCTAATTTAAATGGGAAAAAACTACTTTTTTATTTGAAAGGGGAAGATTCTGAATTTTTCTCAAAACTTGGAGAATTTATATTGAAAACTTTTGGTAAAAGAACCAAACACCTAAATCTCTCAGTTCTTACAATATTTAACATTTTCTAGACACAATTCTCTAAAATCATTATAATGAGACAATTAACAATTGTTACACTGTCTAGGGAGTCATGGTCTGATGTCTATTATGCTCCAGTAGAGAACAAATATGATGTTTTTAATAAAATTTTTATGTATTACTATAATGTAAGTTTTCCAAAAGTAAAAATAACATTGAAGTCTAGGCAAAAGAAGTGGATTACAGATGAAATTAAGAAAGATAAAAATGAACTGGTTTTTCTGCAACGCTTGACAAGATCAGGCAACTTAAAATGTGCAGAAATTGTTAAAAATAAAAAGATAATTTTGAAAAATAAAATTAATAAAACTAAAAAAGAATTTTTTGATAGTAAAATAAAAAACTCTAGTAACGTAATGAAGAGTACATGGAATATAATTAATTCTGAAACAAATGGAAGTGATAAAATAAGGGGTATTTCTTTGGTTAGTAATGGAAGGTTGATTGGGGATCCTATGAGGGTTTGCAGCATTTTTAACAATTTTTTTACAACCACAGTTAAAAAACTAATCATACCAAATATTTTACAACAAAAATCAAAGAAAAATGCTGTTTACAAACCTTCTGTTAGTAATATTGTTAATAAAAAGTTTCACTTTGAGCAGGTGGATGCAAAGACAATTGATAGAGTAATTTCCTCTTTTCAAGATAAATTTTCTACGGGGATCGATGAAGTTCCTATCACTGTCTTTAAAAGGGCTAAAAAATACATTACACAACCCCTTGTACATCTCATTAATTCTTCTATGGTGTCTGGTCTATTTCCTAATCAACTAAAAGTTGCATGTGGAAGCAGTTCTAGGGCGAATGAGAGCTGGTCTGTATGCTATGAGAAAAATGTCCAATATAAGTAGTTTGGAAACTTTGAAAAGCATATACTTCTCCTTAATACAGTCACATTTTTACTATGGAATTTGTATATATGGGACCACTAAAAATGCTAATATGGATAAAATCCTAAAGCTTCAAAAAAAAGCTATTAGAGTAATGCTAAATTTAAAGCGTAAAAATTCGGTGAGGTTTAAGTTTACGGAACTTAACATATTAACTGTTTATAACATTTATATTTTAGAAACAATTTCTATTACATTGCGATTAGGAATTCAAACTACGGTTAATCATGATTATGGCACAAGAAATCGTCTATCAGTTGAAAAACATAATTTAGAATTTTTCAAAAAAAATTTCATACATGGGCTCAAAACTTTTAAATTTTATTCCGACTAAAATAAAAAACATAAGTGATGAAAAGAAATTCAAGAAAGCTTTAAAAGAATATCTTGTGAGTCATCCTGTATATTCAATGGAAGAATTTTTTAAACAGAATACATCTGTATGTTAAATCAGCTCTAGTTTGAATTTTTATTAAATACTTTTAATGAAAATGTATTTATGTACAGTAAATAATTGGACAAATGTAATCTTAGTTGTAGTTTAGTTTTACTATAGATTAGTGATGGTCTGTATTAAATACCATTGTGACACTATTCTGTCTGTATATTCCTGCAGCATATGAATAAAGATATTTGAATTGAATTTTTTCAATGAATTGAATTGAAAAACATGCAAATTGAACACTTTAATTGGATAATTGGACTTGAATTAGGCATTAAATTATATCAAATATCTTGAACTGCAAAATTATTTAGGCTGCTCCTAAGCAACTATTGAAGAATTTAGCATTTTATAAGCTGTGTATTTAAAAATGTCAAAGCTATAAGAATCACAGTAGAATGTTTCAGTTCTGATTCAATTCACTTTAGATGTGGGATATTCATTCGGGGTATCTAACACTTGATAATACAGAAGAAAGTAGTTAAATATTGTCAGGTTCAGGCTCTGTTTTATCTTATTAATCCACCTTAAAATAACTGAAAATATTAACTGTGGCGTTATTGTTGATGTCATAGGCTTTCTTCTTTGACAAATCTCAAAATATAACCAAAACAGACATGAGACAAGAAAGGTTTGCAATTTGACATTTCCAATCCATTTCTTCACTTTACCACAAATATTAAAACAACTAGTTGCGCAGACATAACACTTTACCAACTGCCCTCCAGAAAGCCTTTAATGCACAAAGTTTTTGATTACCTAGTTTAATCAGTTCAAGGTGGTTCGAGAAGAGATTTAAAATGAATCACACCTAAGGCTATTTTCACTCTCAACATCTGACAAAAAGGTTTTAAAAATTTAAAATTAAATGGAAGAAGGTATTTCGGTTGAGTACTCATGTGGTTGCTGGAGACATTTTAGCAGATCTTACATGGACATCTTTGTATAAGGAAGTTTATTACAAAGTGGTTTCCTGCTCATGATGATGTATTTGTTATCAAGCCATTTATGGTTGAGTGTTCCATCCATGTGTTGAATATTTTTTGATTTACCAAGACTTCAGTGATTTTGATGTTATCAAAAGTGACATCTTAATTGAAAAGAATAATAATTACAACAATTAGTTATGAAAAAAAATGAAGGGTGACCATGATGAACATGTTTTAACTTAAAATCTGTGTTTTAAGGCAGTTAAATTTATTTTAAATTCATTTTCAAACATGAAAATTAAAATATTTGCCTTTTAATATGAAACTAGGTTAAGATGGCCAAGCATTATTTCAACCAGTGATAAATCTGTATTTAGTGGTGTAAAGATTGTTGAGGTGGGTGGGTTATTTGAGTGTATATAGTCAAAGTCATGGAGAAATTAAAAGCACTATCACAACTTTAAGTAGTCTTTTGTAACATTTTAATTATTTAAAATATTTGTAATATGTGACTCCGAAATGAAAATTGTTTTTGTATGAAAAATGAAGGATATGAATGCAGTAAAAATGGTAACTTTGTAAGTCAAGTACATAAATTAAGAGATTGTCTATGATTTAGAAATTAATGTGTTGTTAAACCTATATTACTAATTTAAAAAATTTTTAAGTAAAATTAAAAAAATAATATAAAATAAATGAATTTCCAAGTTTTTATTTAAAATAAAGAGTATCTCAACAATATCACCTTAGAGGATAATTCCACTAACACAATACACAGGTGAACAGTACAAAGACACACAAAATATGGCACACATTTTAAATATGAAGCATGAAGAGTCCACATTTGTTGCTGGACTAACCCTCTAAGATATATTTGTTGATGTGTGTTGCAGGTACTTGTGCTCAGTGCCTTGCAGCCCCATGTGCCGAGGCTGGTGTATGATGTGGTCATCCACTCAGCAGACTTGGATCTGTTCTTACACACACTAGCCGAGAGGCAGAAGGCCAGACAGAAAACCAATTCGAATCTCTTGCCAACACCTTCAATAACATCATTATCTGTATCACCAAAGCAAAACAACACTATCAGAAATGTGAGTTATTATATGTCAGATCGCTGTGTCCGAATGTCATACAACTTTGCCAACTTATACAGCTTTGTTTAAAAGACAGTGAAGTACACTATGGACACATTTATCGGAATGGTGTTATCCGAAGTCCATTACATTTTCAAAACTACTTTTTTTTCGTAAACCAATTGTTATTAATCTAGCAATAACATCATTATCTGTATCACCAAAGCAAAACAACACTATCAGAAATGTGAGTTATTATATGTCAGATCGCTGTGTCCGAATGTCATACAACTTTGCCAACTTATACAGCTTTGTTTCAAAGACAGTGAAGTACACTATGGACACATTTATCGGAATGGTGTTATCCGAAGTCCATTACATTTTCAAAACTACTTTTTTTTCGTAAACCAATTGTTATTTATCTAGATCTGTTTTAAAAAGAAATTTAATTAACTAAATTAACTTCTGTATGAATTGTTTCTTTCATCACTACAAAATGAAAATAATTCAATCTCACTTGTTTATCGTGAAATATAAAATCTTGTATATAAATTTTAGCATGTAAAAAACTTGTTACAAAATGTTTATCATAATTGTACGAGGATACTACAAAACAACTATGATAGGTGGAGCTCTGCCATTGTGCAAGCGCCATGGAGTCAGCAGCCAAACTGTTTTGCCATCGACTGTATTCTATAGAAATTTTCTCGCACAAGCACCTTGGCCTTAACCGACAACGCACTTTAATTTGTAATTATTTTTAACTTGTTTTCATAGGTTTCATTTTTTTGAAACTGTGTCATTGTTTTATATTTTGTTAAGAATTGTCTATTGATTTGATTTCCAATATTTTAAAATAACTTTTGAATAAAAAAAAATAAAAGTTACATCAATTTGTTTTGTTTCTGCCCAAATTGTTAATTTAATATTTGTACATTTTAGCAACTAATTTTGGTATGTTAGCAAGTTTAGCTTTCATAAGGAATTCATTACAGTGTTGGCCTATAAATATAGTATACTGACTTTTTCTATTGGTGCATGCAGGTGTTTGTATATAGCCAATTATCCACTTTTAGGCCTATAAATTAACCTGAAGTGGGCTTTTGAATGTAACCACACTATGCAAAAATTTGTATCTGAAATAGGTTTGATCAACTTCGGATAATCACATCCCTTGTGTAATTTATGCTCGAGAATACACTTGGTGAATTTTTATCATGAACAAATTTTGCTAGAAATTGTTAGAAGATTAAAAAAGTTATCATATCAAACTTAGTACCCATTGTTTTCAGTTTAACATAACTCTGTTAGCTTGGTATTTATATGGATTAACGACCTTGTTATATTTTTGGCCGAATATTTGTTTCCATAGTAGATAAATAACTAAGAATTTTTTTACTAAGAAACAAAAACTGGGAAAATTGTGAAAATGAAAAACTCAGGAAAATAAATTTGCTCAGAAATATTGCATTGCTGGTTCTTAATTTGTGCAAAATTTCATCATGATCATGAATATAACAAAGCTTTTGTAATTGGACCAACATTAAGTGTGTGAACGCTGTAAAATCAACAGGTGGGTGAGGTATAGTTTTGTTAGGTTAAGTAGGGTATTTTTAGGTTTAGTTTAATAAAGTTAAGTTTAGGGTTTGTTTGATCAGGTTAGGTTTTATTCGGTTAAGATTTTTTAAACCAAAAATACAACGTATAATTTATGAAAAGTAACCTAATAAACTTCTCAACTTGCCTAACCTAATAAAACATCAAAATGTAGCATAACCTGACCTAATGAAAAAACTTTACCCAATGAAAACAGCATAAAATAATAAAAACCTAACCTAATCTAACAAAACTAATAAACTTACCTTACCGAAACTGGGACTTTTCTGGAGTATTTACACACTTTTTATTGACCCAATTATAATCTGATTCAGTACGGTTTTTGTTTTTTATGATTTGGGTATCCCAATATTTCAAAACAATGCAATATTTTCCCAAACTGTAGAGAAAAAATTAAAAGAATCTTACAAAAAACTGAAAACCAATGATTATGAAAAACGTCAAAACTTAAAGTACATTAATTTATTCATAACAGTAAACTGATAGCTTGACTGTTGGCTAAATCAATTATTTTAGATTATACAATTACAGTACAATTAAACATCACACAACACACATTAATTACAATATAAGCACAAAATGCACAAATATTATGGTGATGGATTTCGGTGAACCACGCTCACCTTCCTCAGACCAGAGGGATAAAAAAAGAATCTATTATACAATTGTATAAATATTTTATGATTTACTTAAAATTACTTTTATTTGGAAACATTTTGTGCAATAAGTTTTCGAGTCAAACAATAGTTTATTATTAAAAGCCAAATGAGCTCTGCTAGAACTATGCAAAATATAAGATATATGGTAATTTTCTTTTACTATAAAAAATTAGTTTTAATTCTTGTTTTGTATTGAATATTTTGCATTTCTCAAGTTGATCATGTTCTCCAGCTGTTTAGTCGTCTGATATCTGAAGGGATGACAGAGGTTGTGGAAGATCAGCTGCTTGCTATGGCCAGACACCTCCACAAAATTCATAAGTACAGCAACAGCACTGATACTTCATTTGCCAATAAGGGAAAAGTATGTACCTTGTTATCCTGATCTATTTCATTTATTTTTAAGAAACTAATGATCACCAAAATGTCTTTAAGTCTGCAGTTACGACTTCCTGCTTACAACTTGATCTAACATACATTTATATGTACAACAATTTGAGCTGCAACTACCAAGTTGGGGTTAACCATTTTAGGATGAAAGTTTTGATAATTTTCCGGTACACAATTTTAGTAGAGACTAGTTTTCATGCTGGGCTTACAACAAAATATGAAGATAAATTGGGAAAATTTAGTTGTTCCTTAGATAAATATAAAGTATATTATTATAAGCAAAAGACACAGTTTATTTATTAGTGTACACAATGAAACTGTCTGAACCATAGTACTATTGTTAGTCTTTTTGTGTGTTAGACAACTTTGAAAATTTAAATTTATTTAAATTTTTACCAGTTTTTTTTTTTTATTTGCTATTGTAACTTTTCAATAATAATAATAAGAAGAAGAAGAAGAAAATGTATTTAGCGACAAAACCTTTTTACTCCATGTTTTATTTTATTTACAATACAGTATTTCTTATAATCATGCATGTTTGATGTGTCCACAGAAGTATGTTATACATGTTACAAATATAATCATTAATATTATGTTCTATACATTAGAGTCTCAGTTATTCAAGTCCCAATAAAAAATAAAGCTCTTAATAATTGGACAACACAGCGTGATACAAGATTTATTTTGTCAAGAAGGGTTTAACAATCAGTGTGTTGGCTGTTGGTTCTAGTTCAAGGCACTGCAGGACAATACTTATTGTACTGTGTAGTACAAGTTCTAGGAATTATTTGCCAATATAAATGCATTCACTAGTAACTCATCACCTATTAATACTTATTTCGTAGGCTTAAGCTGCCGCCATCTTTACTAATAACTAAAAATTCCGGTAACGTAACATTTTCTTCGGTAAACATACTGAATCATACCCTACACATAACTAAGTGGGGAATGCTACCGTTTATGTACAAAATTCAACCTATTAACACCATCAACAATCGACTATGCGCTCCACTAAAAGTAGATGGTTTAGTTTGTTGACTTTTGTGATTTTATTGCTGTAATTTATTTTTGTTGCTTTTATTGTTTTATTACTATTTTTTTATATGTGTGAAAAACAGTAAAAAGTAATTCATCTTGAAACAAAACTGAAGTGATAAATCAATCATTGTTTTTATTCCCAAGCATGACAACTATGATATTGGTAGGATAATTTTGTTCCATTAAAATGTTAAATGGTCACTACACTAGTTAGTTGGGGTGTGCGATGCATCGAAAAATCAGTGTGATTTGATGCATCAAATTGAATTCAGGACTAGTCAAAATGTCGATGTATCAAAGTGCCACAATGCATAAGAAATATTGATGTCTCAGAATTATTCTGATGCTCCAAAATGACAAATTATTAAGAAAAGATGCCTATTTAATCAGTAATATTTATTAGTGTGTCATTTAGAACTAGTAATTTGATGTTTTTTTGTGTACATGCAATAGTACACATTGTAACGTCAACCTACTCCAATAAAATCTTCATTCACTTTTCCGCTTTTCAAAAATAAATCGTCACGTGGATATGACGAAATCCCTGTTAAATTGATTAAATTCTCAAGTAATCAACTTCTTAAGCCTCTCGTTCATCTAATAAATTCTTCTTTCATATCTGGAACCTTCCCTCAAGAACTTACCATTTCCAAAGTCATACCAGTTCATAAAAAAAGAAGTAAAAAAGACCCAAATAATTATCGTCCCATATCTTTACTTCCTTCAATATCAAAAATCTTTGAAAAAACCATGCACAATAGATTAGCTGAATATTTAGAAGAGAACAACTTTTTTGATAAAGAACAAAATGGTTTTAGGAAAGGAAGTACCAATAGCCGTGGATAGGTCACAATATGCAATCGGAGCTTCTGCGACCTATCAAAAGCATTCAATAGTGTCAATCATTCAATATTACTAAAAAAACTGTCCTATTACGGGTTTCAAGGTAAAGCGTTTAATTTATTATCATCTTACTTATATAACAGAAAACAAAGAGTAAAACTTGATAAATTTGCTAAAAGTAATTTCTGCAACATACAGTCTGGAGTACCTCAGGGGTCTGTCCTGGGACCACTGCTCTTCCTAATTTATATCAATGATCTTCACCTATCTGTTGAAAATTCTAAACTCGTCTTATATGCTTATGACACATCATTGGTAATAACATGTAAGGAAAAAGACATCTTACTATCTAATTTGGATGAAAGTATGCTCAAAATGATAAAATGGTTTGATGACAATGGCTTAAAATTAAACCCAGAAAAAACCAAAATTATCAACTTCTGTTGCAACTACAAAAAGTCCCCTTTCTTTGATAACTTTTACTTGCCAGACACATTGAAGTGTGTTGACTCTTGTGGTGTCTTTGGAGGAAGGCTTGATGGTGGACGGACCATATTAATAATTTGTTATCTAAATTGAACAAGGCATATTACGTATTGTTGACCTTGTCCAATTCTGTTGACTTGAAGACTCTGCTTCAGGTATATTTTGCTTATGTTCATTCCCATTTGAATTATGGCATCCTTTTTTGGGGTAATTCTAAATTAAGTGTAAAAGTATTTAAAAAACAAAAACAGATTTTAACCCTTTGCATGCTACATAAGAAATTTGCTATTTCTTTTAAACGTGTCATAAATTTAAAAAAAATATTTTAAAAATGTTTAAAGTTCTATTTGGAATTTTGTTATAAGGCCAACAACTGTTAAGAAAACACAATCCAAACTGGCATTTTTAAATCAATATTTAATATACAGCAATTTGTAAAATTCCCATTGCTGAACAATTATTCTGTTTATTTACTCATAAATCTATAAAAAAACTAAATTAGATTAAGCTAAAATATATATGTAATCATAATAATTATTTACAAGTTTACTAATATAGATGACATACAAGCACTTGCAAGTATCCCTAGAATGTTTTTTTTGTGTGAAATAACTCAAAACACTCATCTGGGTGGAGCGTTGGCGTTGACGCACAGGTCTTGCAGTAGTAGACTGTCTCTTTCCTTAGTCCTTTTTTCAGGCATACTACGCATCTCGTACCTTTCTTCTTTTTAGCTAAAAAGTGTCTTCCAACCAACCTTTCTTCAGGAGGCCCTTGAGGTTTTCTTCCAGTTTTATTTTTTGTCGATGAAGCATTTTAAGAAAACCAGAACCTTCACCAAACTCTCTCTGAACTCAGCATGTGACATTGGTTTTTGTTGATATTTTTCTTGCATTCCTTAATGCAGGAGATATGAATTTACTACTGCTACTTCTAAAATCCAAAAAAACATCTTCCTGTACCATTTCTTTGTTTTTCTCATGAATTGGTATGATGCTATGAACTGATCGCTGCAATCAACGGCCCCCATATGTTTGGTATAGTCCAATACTACGTTAGGTTTAGAAGTTGGGGGAAGGTCTGGCCATTTACTTGGTACATCTGTTACATGATGTTTGCTACCTTCAGTTTTGGTACTAAGCATGGTGACAACTCTTTTATCTCTCCAGCTCAAAACCAAGATATTGTCTTGTCTATAGGAACAGATATCACCTTTTCTCATTTTCTTCTGCTTCTGTTTGAGGCTAATAGGCATGCCAGACCTGTTTGTCATAACAGTGCCAGTTATATGGCAATTCATTTTTAGTAGCTCTAATGCCAACTGTGGACTTGTATAATAACGATCAGTATAGATGTGAAGTCTAGTTATTTGATTATTAGAGTCTCGAAAAACTACAGACTCTGTCAAAACCTTCACAATTTGTGTTGTTTTTAACAAGGTAGTGTTAGGAATCAATTCTTCCTTGCCAAAGTAGGGTATAAAGTTGTAAATGTAACCATTGTCACAATCTGACAATACAAATACTTTCATGCCAAACTTTACTGGCTTTTGAGGGTTTGTACACCCTGAAACTAACCTTTCCTTTCAAAGAGATAGTACTCTCGTCAATAGCTACACTGTTTCCTGGGTTATAAAATAGTTGGCATTGAGACTTTATATGATCTAATATTGGTCTTATAAGAAATCCTTTTTTCCTAGTTTGTTGTCCCTCTCCATGATTGAAATGAATATTCCAGAATATATTCAAAAATTCATCTTTAGAAAATACATCTCCAAAAAAAGGGATTCTCTTTGTCCATGCCGTAGAAAAGTAGGCTTCAGTGCTAGGAAGAGGAATCAGTCCCATGTTTATTATTGTTCCTAGAAAAGCCTTCAGATTATCTACAGTAATATCATTCCATTTCCTAAGCCTTGTATGTGGTGATAAAGCTTCTGACTTTCTCTTATTGGCAAAATAATTGGTTTCCTCACAAATATGTTTCAATAAATCGTAGTTGAAAAATAATGAAAAGTACTCTATTGGTTCAGTATCTTGGTCAAAATAACTGGGTAAATTTGGTCCTGAATTCACATTGAAAATAGGAATTGTTCTACTTGGTCCTATGTCAGTACTAATAACATCTACTCATTCATTACTTTTACTAATAGGCCTATGTTGATTAGAATTAGATGTAGATGTACCTGCTGCACCGAATCCTTCTTCATGGTCAGTATCAGGATCACTACTACTCAAATTATGTAATAAAACGTCGTCCATTTCATAGTCATCATGTTCAGATCTGGGGTCTATTGCACTTGAAAAAGATGCATTCAATACACCTTGAATAAACTGATCAAAGTTTGGATCATCGGGATTGGCCATTGTTTTATAATCACACTAATAACACAATATTATATACACAAAATAAACTAAACACTAAATCACTATTTACAATATATTTACATAAAACAATGTTCATTCAATATCACTTATAAATACAACGTAACTATTAGAATAAGTAAAGAACAAGCAAGCGCCGTGGCACGTGAGAGATGACTGACTGGGTGGTCCGAGAAATCCCGTAATACACGCGGCGTAGCAGCACACAATGGCCGCTCGGTTGCCATGGCGACGGTGACAAAAAAAGTTGTCATCCTTTCTGTTGTCTTCAAAATTACCTCAATAACCATTTACGTACACGTTAGTATAGTTTTATCACTTAAATTTAAATATTTATCTCAAAGTATTCAAATGCGAGAAATACCGTAATACGCGTTTTACGTAAATATAACGTTGCGAGAAATCCCGTAATACGCGTGGAAAGGGTTAAGATTAATTATGAAAGTGACAAATAGAGATTCGTGTAGACCTATTTTTAAAATGTTAAATATTCTCCCCATTCCTTGTTTATTAATTCTACAGTCTCTAACTTTTGTAAAAAATAATTTATCATATTTTCTCTCTCATAATCACACGCACGAATATAGTACACGTCATTCAGACCTATTACAATATCCTATCCATCGTGAAGTAATTTTTGAAAAAATGCCATTTTACTCATCTATTCATCTTTATAACAAACTTCCTATAGTCATACGCTCTGAACTGTCACCAGAAAAATTTAAAACTTTAACTTTTAATTATCT
Organism: Stictocephala bisonia; assembly: GCA_035578905.1. Lineage (NCBI taxonomy): Eukaryota > Metazoa > Arthropoda > Insecta > Hemiptera > Membracidae > Stictocephala > Stictocephala bisonia. The sequence continues at coordinate 856,591 of JAQJVL010000165.1, read as the reverse complement.
GATTGAGCACTGTTTTTATAATGTACAAGACTACCTGGATGCGGTATAATGATTTTAACTTTATAATGATTGTACAACTTTATATGATATATATATTTTTTTTTTTTTTTTTTTTTTGAGGTTAATGAGTTTGAAACCAATGTAGCATAGTTTTAGTTTAGTCTTAAGTCTTGATTTTTTGACAATTTACCTACCACATTGATATCATTTCATGTAAGGTGTATGTAATGTATATGAATAAATAAAAGAAAAATAAATAAATAAAATTTTCATGGAACTTTGTAAGGCCTTCGATACTATTTCCCATGATATATTGTTACAAAAACTGGTATCACTGGGTATTCACGGTACAGCCTTGAACTGGTTAAAATCTTATCTCTTTAATAGATTTCAATACGTAGAAATTTCTTCCACAATAAACCAAAAATTAGTCAAAATCAATTCAACAAAATTAAGTACTAAGCAAGGTGTCTTCAGGGTTCCATCCTTGGTCCCCTTTTGTTTATTTGTTATTTACAGGGATTTCTGTCATTAATAGAGAAAATTGCTTATACTAAAAGTAAAATTTTACTCTATGCTGACGATTCAAATTTAATCATTTCAGGTAAAAATCAAAGTGATGTAGAATCTGCAAGTCTAATGCAACTTTCAAAAATTCAAAAATTTTTCAAAATAATTCATTGTATTTAAATATTGACAAAACTAACTTTATTTATTTTCAAACGAGACAGAAGAAAAAAATGTTTTCCCCAAACATTAATGTAGGTGATATTAGTAATTTAGTTAACACAAACTTTTTGGGTCTAGAGATTGATCAACATTTAAGTTAGAATGGTCATATAAAAAAATACTTTTAAAAAATACACTCAGGACTATATACCCTTAAACATATGTCATTTTTATGCAATCTCACTACTTTAAAATCTATTTACTACACCCAAATTCATGCTCACTTAGCTTATGGTTTGTGTGTGTATGGGGGAACATCTAATTATAACTTGGACAAATTACTATTATTACAAAAACAAGCAATAAGGATAATGTTTAAACATGATGATCACGTAAGAAAGCATTTTACCTCACTTGAAATCCTAACATTTTATGACCAATAGGTATTTGACTGTATATTGTACATAAAGAACAACCCTAATGATTTAATTTTTAGATCTGATATATACATTCCTATAACAGGAGAGGGGGAAATGAAATCAATATATCTAAACACAATTTAGCTTTCTTTAACAAAAAACGCTCCCAAATGGGAAGTAAATTCTTTAAAGCTTTGCCTGTTAATATAAAAAATGAATCAGAAATTAAGAAATTTAAGAAGAATCGAAAAACATTCTTGGTGACAAATCCCCACTGTACTTTATCAGAATTTCTAACCTATTGTGTTTGATATTTGACTTAATTACCATCAAACTCTAGTTTCTTTGACATAAGGACCCTTATGTAATTAATAGTAAGACTGACACTATTTAATGTACTAGTTTGTACTCTACAAATAAAATATGTTTGTCTATTGTCTAACATTGTACAATAAAATAGTTGGAAAAAGATTATTACCCGAGTTTGTTTTTGTTTCGATTGTACAGGAATGAGAACGATTGGACACAAACCTGATTATATCGCGATAACAAATACAGAGTTCGATTAGGAGATGTAACTCATACTGATATGAACATGATATAAGTCCACCCAGCAACGTGCATGGGTATCGTAATTTACTTGCGGACAGCATACCACGTATCAGTAGAACATTCCTATACAGACAAGACAGTTATTTCAGTTATTCGGCAGTTATTTTTGGTTCCGTATTTGATAAAAAAATAAAACAAATTGTTGCTCATTTAATTGGAATAGTGAAATAAATTAGATCCTACTATTGTGTTTTTGAATATTTCTGATAAAAGTCTGAATATTGTTGATAACAGTCAAATATTGCTGATAACATCAGTCCATTATTTATCATGACTTGTTATTACTTCCTGACTGATGGCCTCTACAGTCCATATTTTTTACAAAACATTCCCAGATCACAGTCTTATCTTGTTTACTTAAGTTATATAAATTCAAACCTGTTGCATTTTTAACAATTCACAATCGTCGATTTCGATTCAGTTAGTCCGTTGGCACTGTGTTCTAAAATACATTATTCAAGATTATTTTTGAAAGAAGAATAATTAAACATTAATTATTAAAAATAACCCTATTGTGTTCAATAAATTACATTTTATTGCATTAAATATTGATAATGTTTTATTAATTTTAATACATTTGCCAATAAAGGATTGTTATACATAAATCAAAATGATACTTCTACTAAAAAAATTCTTGATATAGTATGTTTTATTTATCTATGGTTATGTAACTTCATATTAAAATGTATTTCAGTCAACTCATTGTCAATTAACAAATAAACAGTTATATGGCTGTCATAATTTTCCAACAATGATAGTGAATAACAATAATTAAATTGTTTTCCAATGTTTTATACAATCTTCTTTTTGCCCATGAAATATATTATTTTAACTGTAACAAATTAAATTTAGATCATTTTGAACAGTTACTCTCCCACAATAACAGTCAATTAGGCTACAACTATTGGTATTTAAATGTAATGTAGAGCCATCAACTTTGTTTATTACTAGCTTTTCCTATATTGTCCCTCTTTTGAGTTAATTGCATAAGCATGCTTGGTGTTGACTACTGGTGGCAAGTGACGGCTAATTGTTACCTGCAAACAGCTTACGGTTGGCAAGTGACGGCTAGCTGTCACCTGGATGCATCTGCGGTAATTATTTTATTACAATGCTTAGAGGTAACATAGCAACGCAATTTCGGTGGCACTGGAAACGTAAGATTAAAGAGTAAATAACTTTACTGTCATTGATTACAGTGTGAAATAGACAGAGTCAGTATGAATATTTTACAACAGAATTGAAAAAAAATTCAATATTTGAAAATATTATCAATGTAATATTAACTTTTTTGTCAATAAATAATTAAATAAGTAAATAAACAAGATTACAAGTAAACCAATTAAAACAATAAATATGAATAAGTAATAACAAGGGTTTAAAATAACAAATGAAGTTGTATAACATTTTCCTATCTCATTTAAAATCTATATTCACAGGGATCTCTAAAAATTCATTTACACTGTTAAAAGGGTTATTAATTAACCAATTATTTGTAGATTTTTTTAATTTAACAAAATCTACAGTACAAGCAGACTCGGGTAGTTAATTAAAAAACTTAATACAATAAATTTTAAAGGACTTACCTGTTTTTGCAAGTCGGTGTTGTGATAAGCCCAGTTGAGCATTTTGTCTAGTATAGTGTATATGTATCATATTCCTGGTGAAAAAAGTGTGTAGGTTACTCTTTGTATGAAGTAAAACAGTAAATATGTATAAGCTAATAACTGTAAAAATCTTTAGTTCAACAAAAAGTGGCCTGCAATGTTCCAGAGCACTCTTCTCTGCCAAAATTCTCACTAATTTCTTTTGTAACAAAAGGATATTGTCAACATCAGCAGAGTGGTCCCAGAGAATTAATCCATATTGGACATGGACTTAGAAAAACGCAAAATATGTTGTGCGAAGATATTTATGATTCAGCAAAGGTTTAAGCTTCCAAAAAAGGTACACAACTCTGGACAGCTTTTTGCAGACCTCAGCAACATGAACATGCCGGTTCATCTTTGTATCTAAATAAAAACCAAGTAATTTTACTGTTATTGCCACAATCATTGCTTAAACTAAGTGATAAATGTTGTGTTTTTCGTTCAATGCATACTTAGATGTTTGATATAAACCAATTGAGAACTGAAGTTTGAGCCATCCCCATTGAATTACTCAACCGAATAACATCTTTATCTCTGAGCTAAAAATTGTAGTATCATCTGCGTATAAGACGGAATGTATAGGAATATTAAAAGGAAGATCATGTACTGCAACAACAAACATAAAAGGACCTAGGACAGAGCCCTGAGGTACACCTGTCATGACCTGTCTAAGTGAGGAGCATTTACCTATAATATTAACTTATAGCTTTCTATTATTAAGATAAGACTCAAAAACTTCAAGACTCTTGCCAGTGATTCCATAAAATTCAAGTTTATTTAACAGAATATCAAACAGAATACAATCAAATGCTCTGGATAAATTAAATATTAGCAATGAGACGGTTTACCCCCTCTCAAAAGCCAATAATGCCTCCTCTATAACCATTTGAACAGCTTGAGTAGTGGTTCTTTTGTTCCAGAAACCAAATTGGCATTCAGAAAACAAATTGTTAGATTCAAAAAATTGATTAATATGATTACGAATTAGAGATTTGAATAATTTAGAGAAAATTGGAACAAATGATATGGGTTGATAATTCTGTGGCAGACTTTTATCTCCTTTCTTAAAGTTAGGTTACTTTTAAATATTGAGGAAAATAGCCTTTCTCTAAACATTCATTAAAAATATAGGTTAGAGGTTCGCAAGTACTATGAATGATCTTTTTAAAAATATTATTTGAAAAACTCTCTAGGCAATATCCTGGACCAACTGAAGATACTCTTTTTATGTGATGCTGGATCCATGAGAGCAGTCACATTTCTAAAGTGAGTTGGACTGACATCAAACTGATTTACCAAGTCCTGAACGGAGTTAAAAAAATATGATTTAAGGTCATCAGGCTCAAGTGTTAAGCCATTTGTAATCGTACTAGTATTTTCATATTTAATTATGTCCCAGGCAGCTTCGCACTGATTAACTGAAATTTCAATATAGTGTTCATAAGTTTCTTTTTTAGCCATATTAACCCTTCGACCGCCGACGAATTACTTACGTTGTGTCCCAGAACCGCCGGGTCCAGTCGCGCAAGTCCTACCGCCAGTCACTGAGCCGACTCGGCGGTGTGTTACTCAAAACCGCCAAACCATTTTCAACCTTATTATCATAAGTACAAATAAATATTTCCCGTTTCGCTAATTTTAAAGATAGAATAATGTTTTTGGTGTCATTATTTATGTAAAGTTATTCTCTACGGATATATGAAGACTGTTTTATGGTTTTAGTTAAATTTATAGTTGAAAATAAAAAATAACTAACAAAATTAAGTTAAAATTTTATAAATTTTTATTTTTAAAATTCAATAACAATAATACTTTAAAATAAACATAAAACTCTTGCTTTGTATTGTAGAGTAACTAATGAAGAACGTTTACTGTGAATTTGAGCTAGAAATAACCGTAAATAATATACTGTAGATTTTTTAATTTTGTAGAAGTTTGTATACTATGCGAAAATTGATATAAAGCTTATTTATGTAGCCTACTTGCATTATTTTTGACATATTGTAATGTATTATTCCAGAAGTACCTGAAATGTAATAAAAAAGCTAATTTAACACAAATTATTGACAACATCATACATAATTATGTTATTTATCTCAAAGTACGTGTAAATCGTTACACTATCAATTCAAAGATTTCCAGGAGTGCCAGAGAAAAGATAATTTTCACCAAAAAAATATAAAAAGTTAACCAAAACACTCTAAGTTTTAAATAAGTAAAAAAAAAATGTATTCAACACATTTTTATTTACACTATTTACAACATATTGACTATGTGTTTATATTTTGCACAAACCAGCTGATAATCCACAGACACTACATCAATGTCAAAATTTCAATATAGTGTTCATAAGTTTCTTATTTAGCCATATTAACCCTTTGACCGCCGAGGAATTACTTACGTTGTGTCCCAGAACTGCCGGGCCCAGTCACGCAAATCCTAACGCCAAGCCAACTCGACGGTGTGTTACTCAAAACCGCCAAACCATTTTCAACCGATTTAGCATGTTAATTTACTAAATTAAATGAACATTGTTTAGGCTATTGTCTTAATGAGGGCCTATTCCTCTTCTACGAGATATGCCATTTATTTATTTATTCCTATAAATAATGAAACTGTGGCAAAATTACTAAAATCAGATTACATCGGCTCATGGTGGTTTTGATCCGACAGTGCGTGGCACTGAGACCGGCCCTCGGCGGTTCTGGCTACGAAGTGGTGAGCCGATGTAATCTGCCTCTGGTGGTTTTGGATATAAGATGATATCTGGATGTTAAGATGATGTCTGTAATTTTTTAAAGACCAATATATACGTTATAAGCAGCCTGAGTCTTCTGAAGCCCCATTCTCTCAAAATTTTTATAGATATCAAAATATGTCATTATTGTATTTTTTTTATCATTTTACATTTTCAGTATACCAGTTTACCTTAAGTTTTTTTTTTTTTTTTTTTTTTTTTTTTTTTTTTTTTTTTTTTTTTTTTTTGTTTTTTTTTTGAAAATATTAAAATTAACACTATAAGTCAACATAAGCGAGCTCATATTCAGTAAGGATCTCCCATTTCTCCTCACCCAAAACATCCAGAAATGCTAAAATTGTTTCCTCTGTTTGTTTATGAAAAATGTCTGGCTTAATTTACTATCAGTTTTAGACTTAAAATTAATTAATTTAAATTTGAGAAATATTGGCCCATGATCAGCCAGACAATCAGGAAATAATTTAATTTCACATAACAAAAATGAGAAAATTTTACCAGGATGTTGTCAATGCAGGGGTCAACACGAGGGCTGACATTTGTACAAGTCAGATTCAAGACCCTTAAAAGATTAAAAACTTCTAAACTTGCATTATTATTGTTAACATTAGCCATTTCAATGTTGAAATCCCCACATACAACTACCCGCAGATTGTACCTAGAAACCTTCCTTAAAGCAGCTTCAAAATGATTGTAAAATGTTTAAACATCACCTATCCGTGAGTTTAAGGTCATATTAACAAATATTTTACTAGGTCTATTGGTATTAACAGAGTTACCCAGTTTATTGGGTTTATTACAGAAATGATTTTGTGAAGTTATCAGACCCCTGAAATAGTCTTTCTCATTCATAAAAGAGACCTTTCTTTTGACTTAGGTTCTTTAATACAGTCAACAATTTTACTACATAGTACATACTACATACTAGAGTAACAATTTCCCCATTTTATTTAAGTGTTGACCATGTCTTATAAAACTATCATCATTATAAAGATTAAAATTACACTTACATAAAACATTGTTAAGGTCTGGCCTGTCATATCTCGGTGGCAAGGATGAATAAATAGCATTAGTTTTGTTATTTAAAAACCTAATATTCTGCCTACTTGTATCAGACAATACAGACTCTATTCCATAGTCGATGTCATTACTACCCGTAGTATGACTACATATTCCTTAAAAGTGAACCCTTTTATAAGATTCTCTATATCATATAAGCATTGACTGAGCTTAGCGCCAGGTCTGCACATTGTAAAAACATCATAATTTTATGGATATTTAACATGCTAATAAGTTTAAATATGCTTACCATGACTGTCAGCTACTATAAGCAATGTTCCCTTATTCCGAGAAGGTTTATTAACTAGCACATCAGTATTATTAATATTTAAATCAGGCTAAGTATTTTTATTACTTAGTCTACTAGCCTGGCCACTAGGCCTACACATGTTTTTAGCCCTGTCCTTATAATTGTTGTTAAGGCTATCTGATGTATTAATAACATAATTAACAGTTTTTTCCTGGAGTGCTTGGCTTACTTTTTGACGCATTACTGTTCTTTACACCAGAAAGGGTCAAAGATGGAGTGAACAGAGCTCAAGATTGCGGGACCACTTTAGGCCTATTAGTAAAAATATTTCTTTGTTTAACAGTTCCTTTTTTATTCCTTCTATTACTGGTATTTGATTTCTATTTTTCTGTTATGTCCTCATCAATAGATAAAGCTGTAAATCTATTACTTTACTATTACTACTCAAGCGTAGTGGTAGATATTCTACCAGGGATATACACACACACACCTACCAACCACAGTATTACATTTAATTTTCACATTAACATATTTAGGTATTAAACCATGCTGCAAGCATTGCTTATTAAAATAAATATCGGCAAGAGTAGTGTGAACTTTGATTCTAACATTCCTGTAAATCATTGCTAAATTTGCCTGACTGGCATTTACAAATAGTTTTTTAATTAGCATAATACGTGTTGGTACATATACAGTACAAGTAAACGTCACACAACACAAATTTATTACAATATAAGCACAAAATGCACAAATAAACTACAATACAAGCACAAAATGCACAAATATTATGGTGATCGATTTCGGTGAACCACGCTCACCTTCCTCAGACCAGAGGGATTCACAAAAGAATGGAAAACGGTGTTCAACAACTCAATTTATAGGCCTATGATCACGTGACCTCATTGGCTGGAATCGTCAAAATGGCGGCTGCTGTGATATTATTGGTTAATTCCTATTGTCTGTTACTTCTCTTCTTTTATTCGCTGAAAATACACGTAGAGTGGTATTGACCCACCCGCCCACCCATACACATACAGTGGTATTGTCACACCCGCCCACCCACCCATACACATACAGTGGTATTTGTATGGTGGTATACACATACAGGTGGTGCTTACTTTGACACGTACAGTGGTAATGACCCACCCGCTCTCCCTGACACGTACAGTGGTAATGAACCACTAGCACTCCCTGACACGTACAGTGGTAATGACCCACCCACTCTCCCTGACACTTACAGTGGGTAATGACCCACCCGCTCTCCCTGACACGAACAGTGGGTAATGACCCACCCGCTCTCCCTGATTACCACCGTACAGTGGTAATGACTCACTAGCACTCTCTGACACGTCAGTGATAATGACCCACCCGCCCTCCCTGACACGTACAGTGATAATGACCCACCCGCACTCCCTGACACGTACAGTGATAATGTAGACGTACAGTGACAATACCACTGTACGTCTATGGGTGGGTGGGTAGGACAATACCACTGTACGTCTATGGGTGGGTGGGTAGGACAATACCACTGTACGTCTATGGGTGGGTGGGTAGGACAATACCACTGTACGTCTATGGGTGGGTGGGTAGGACAATACCACTGTACGTGTATGGGTGGGTGGGTTAATACAATTCTTGCCACTGTCGTACATTACCACAGAATACTATGCCTGTATGGGTGACATAGCTTCAAAGTCATTATAAAAAGCGGTTTTAATTATACATTAATTATTGTAAAGTATACATTGCTTAATTAGTTATTTTAGGATGAAGTATGCATTGATGTAGGTGGGTGTCACATTGAAAAGCAATTATAATACAATTTGTGGTTTTATTTTTATATACCCACCTACTACTAATATATATTACCCACCATTCTACATCCACCAATACACGTACAGTGCTACTGACCCACCCACCCACCCATACACATGCAGTGCTACTGACCCACCCACCCACTCATACACGTACAGTGCTACTGACCTGCAATAGACCTGCTTAACCTTGTCACATGTCTCTCACACTGTTGATAAATTTAATTTTGAAGTTTAACTATATCCAATTCCTTTTTTAAAACTAAATCATTAAGACATGCATTTTGTTTTCTGCGATCATCACAATTCTTCATGTACTCACCTATTTCCAGGCATGTCAACCACAAAGTTAAGATTCTGCACTTCTAACCTTAAATTTTGATTATTATCTTTCAGAGTACAACTGTCACAACACCATTTTTCTACCTCATTAAGATTCTCATATTCCACGATTGACATACCGATGCATTCAATGTGAAGCCACAAGTTACAGTCCAGCTCACATTGCACAGCTTTTGAGTTGTCCGGAACTGCTCTTTTGCATTCCCTGCATTTTGGTGACTTGTTCTTGCCTTTTTTCCCAGCCATTTAAGGAGAACGTTAACCAGAAATGATTCGTTCCTCTTAAAGCGAAATGACAGTCATATAGGTTATGTCATTAATTATAGCCAAAGTACATACTTGCTATCACTGCCAGTTAATCAGTTATGAATCCAAGATGTCCAAGTCTTCAGTTGCATTAATATAGACAAACACAAACAAATTTAATAAAATAATACTGCATTAATTTTAAAAGCACCATGTGCTTTTTACGGTATGTCGGAAATGAGACTCATGAAAGAAAGACGGATTAGTATCTGCAACCTCAGTTCCCGTATCCCACAATATGTTGCATTATGGCTTCGGCCAGATCATGAAACATCTATCAATCTTCGTAATAAATATTATAAGCACACTTATTGCTAACAAAATGTAATCATTCAGTGTAATAATTATAACCAAAGGACGGTTTATACACATTTAAACAGTGTATTGTAGGCGATAGGTTGGATGCTCAGTTCTCTTAATACCGACATGGCATCCGCTTGATGGTTGCTATCGGTGTGGACACTACTAGAGAAGTCTGGGGTGTCCAGGTTGGGTGGTGATCATTGTGCGGGTGTGTGGTAGAGATAACTGAGTATCAGGCCTGTCAATTAGCTGAAAATCAGACCAGGACTACGTGGTTCAGATTCCACGTAAAGCTGTAGGTCCTCAGTTGCCCTGGCTGTTGGGCTATTAATAAATTGCCCTTTCTGAGGAACAGTTGAACTCAGTTAGTAACCAGACTACACTCACCCACACTCATCCTACATTCATATAACCATTCATATTCGCCTTAAAATACCAACAACGTTCAAATTCAAATACTCTTTATTCGTAATATATATAAAAATATACAAGAATGATGTCAGCGTTAAGGATTGTCTTATATCTAGGTATACATGTTACATTTTCTTATATTGTACTAAATTTATCCTGCTTACTATCAAAGCTTATTTATTACAATTCTTCAAAAGAGTATAATGCCTTGTTGACGAGAAACTTTTTTAATTTTTTCTCAAAATCAGCTTGATTTTCTACTGATTTTATATCTCTTGGGATTCTATTAAAATATTTTGAACCCATATACATTGGTTTTTTTAGTATACAATTCTAGCCTATGAGAATTTAGAGCAATATCCCCACGATTTCTTGTGTTATAGTTGTGGTTGTCCCCAACAAATTGTAAATCATTTACTTTATTTTGTAATGACCGAATAGTTTCAAAAATATACATTCCGTATACTGACATTATATTCAGGGATACAAAATGTTCTTTTACAGAAACTGTTGGCTTAAGATTAAACATTACCCATATAGATTTTTTTTGCAATCTTAAAATAGTATTTAAGTTGCTAATTGATGTGGCACCATATAATGATATTCCAAATGAAAGTATTGAGTGAATGTGTGCAAAATAGACAGTTCTTAAAGAATCCACATCAAAGAGTGTTTTTAATCGTGATAAGGCAAATATTCCTGATGATATCTTAGATATTACTTTTTCGGCATGGAAATTCCATGTGAGATTTTGATCTAACCCTAAATATTTTGTGCAGTATACTTCATTGATTGTTTGGTTTTTAATTTCAATTGTTGGATTGAGGAGTAATTTTGTTTGGGGAGTCTTAAATATAATGTAGTTGCTTTTATCGGGTTGAGTAATAACTGCCTGTCATTGAAATATTCTTTCAGAATATGCAAATCAGTTCTAGATGTTAATTCTAAATCATTTTCAGAACCTGATATTTTGAGATTGGCATCATCAGCATATAAATATAATTCGCTACCGGAGTTCAACTTAGGTAAATTTCCTATGTAACAAATGAACAGTAGAGGGCCCAGAATGGGAGACGGAATTTCGATTCGTGGGGTCAGGTACAGACCGTCATAAATATTCCTACTAATCACTTTGCCGCTCAGGCGGCGTTTCGATCCGCGAACCAAAAAGTGAAAGTTTGAGGGGTGGCAAGAGTGAGGGGCAAGAAGGGATAAACTTTCAAAAATATACTTAAACCTCCTTTAAAATAAGTCGTAACATAACTAACTTTCATTTTTAAACTTTAAAACTTTTTAGCAGAGGAATAGTGAATTGGCAAACAATAACAATACAAACTATTTATTTTACTGTACATGTTTCATCTAAGTGACCTTTTATGAATAAAAGGGTCCCACATGGGCCATACCTGTTGACATATATTATATTTTAAACTATACAGTTTAATTTGTAGGTAAAATTTTATTATGATACTATAATGAATAGTTTTATAACATATATCAATGTTTATTACATTATTAAAGTATTAAATGTGTATTTCAAATGTGACTTTCATCTATGTATAGCACTTTGTCTTTTCAGTGAACATAATTGCAATATCTCCTGGAAGGGTTGATTGAGTTTAAGGACACTTTCCCTACTACCTGATTTATGAAAATTCAGAAGTCAATCCAATATAAACATTTTGTAGTCACGGTGATAATTTACAATTTTAAATACTGCTTGTAGTTTTACATAGCAAATCTCACTAATATTAATATTTGCAATATTTAATTAAACATCAATAAAATATAGCCGAAAGCCTCTGCAGACTCTTAAGTAATTGAAATTGGAGTAAGCTGCATTCCATAGACTGATAAATATGACTTTTCAAATCCCTATTCATTATACTGAAAAATAATGAAAGTGAAAACCATCATTACAGATTATTAAATTGTATAATAATTAAATTAAGATAGGAAGTGATTTTTCAGTTTTGTGGAAAAATTATACACAATCCTCATTATAACTAATTAATCATAGTTATACATTTTTGTTACAGCGTTACACATTTTTTCATATTTGTAGTGGAAAATGTACATTCTGCTTCAGGAAAAATGTACTTATATTGACTTTCTTTTCTTATTATTTTTAATAAGAAAAGTCACGCTAATGGAAATTCATTATGTTTACTTATGAATTTAGTTGCAATACAACATAGGTTGTTTAGAAAAAAGTTTATGGGGCTGATTATCATTATTATTAAATGTAACCATTAGATTAAAAATTCAAAATATTCAAAACGTTTTATAGCCATTGATGGACATAATTTTATTATAAATATTCAATAATGAAATTAGTAAACAAATCATACTAGAAGTAATCAGGATCTGTTACAGACATCAAGCAACTGTAATGAGAGTCTATAGTATTGCAGAATCAATATACCTAATGCAAATATATATGACTTTGTTAGAGAAAATATTTCTGCCGATTGACCAGCGGCATGTTACCACCTGCTTGTTTACCGTGTAATTCCCATCCACTGCTGCCTTCCCTCCCTGTTTGGCAGTCTCACTTTCTCCTTATCGCGGATCGAAACGCCGCCTAGAGGAGCAACCAGTAAGGTTGACACTTTTATGACGGTCCTTACCTGACTTCACGGATGATCGAAAATCCTACACCCACCCAGAATAGATCCTTGTAGAACTCCATGTTTTACTGATCTGATTTTAGATTGATGAGATATTTTCATTTTATTTTTATTGCAATAAACTATTTCGACATATTGTTTTCTATTGCTTAGATATGATTTTAGCCAATTAAATATGTTTTTTACGAATACCAAGACTAAATAAAATTGATAGAAGCATATCATGGTTGAGTGAAACAATTATTGGTCATATCCATAAATATACCCACCACTTTTTCTTTGTTATCTAAAGAATCTATTATGGACTCAATGAATTCCGTTGCAGCTGTTACAACTGACCTTCCAGGTCTGAAGCCATGTTGGCAGTCTTCTAAAAGATTGTTGCTCTCCAAATACTCTATTAATTTGTTGTAAATTGCCTTTTCAAATAATTTTGAAATAGTTGGAAGAAGAGCTATCTGGCGATAATTTTGAACCATCATTTTATTTCCATTTTCGAATAGAGGCTTTAATTTTGAAATCTTTAGTTTTTCAGGGAATATTCCAGATAAAAACGAGGAATTAATTACATGAGCTAAAGGTTTTGATAATTGGTGGTTGGATTTTTTTAAGAGTGCTACTGGGATCTCATCATAACCAGTACTAAAAGAATTTTTAAGGTTACTTATAATGCTGCTCACATCTTTCACGTCAACAGGCTTAATTCTAAAAGTATGGTTAGGATTGCTTTCTAAATTTACACAAGTATTTTTCCCTGATAAGTCTAGGTCAGGAAGAACAGAACTGTCCACTAAATCGGTAAAATAGTTGCTTAAAACATTACCAACTTCCTCAGGATCAGAAATTAAGCAGCTATCAACATTTAAGTTAATGTTTTGAGTTTTCAAGCTATTTTTCCCAGTTTCAGAATTAATAATGTTCCACGAAGTTTTGTTGACATTTGAGGATTTATTTATCTTATCTTTATAATACTGCTTTTTCAAGGTAGTAATTTTCTTTTTAAGATTTTTATTTGCTTTTCTAACTTGCTTGTGCATAGTTTTACAAAGTTTTTGTTTTTCAAATTTCAGTTCAGTAGGAAACCACTTTCTATTAGTGTAAAACCTTGTGAGTTTTTTAGGAAAACATGAGTTAAAATAGAACATCAAAGTTTGATAAAAAACATCATACTTAGAGTTCACAGGAGCCATGAATACTTGCATCCATGTTTCATACTTCAAAGCCTCAATGAAAGTATCAATATTTGCTTCAGAAAAATGTCTGCAGTATTCAAAATTAACTAAATTTAACTTTTGGAATTTATTGCTACGAACTACAAAAAGTTGGCCGTCATGGTCGGATAGCTGAGTATTTATACCAATTACTTTATAATTTTGATCATTTAAATTAGTAAAGATATTGTCTATTGTACTTTCTGTTGTTTCAGTGATTCGGGTGGGAAAATTTACAATAGAACTTAAACCATTTGCAATAACAATGCTGTTAAGCCTATTTCTATTTACATTAGTGTAATCTAACATATCTATATTTATGTCACCCATAAAAACAATATTTTCATACCTACCATTTAGGGTTTCTAGTAGAATATTAAATGTATCTATAAATTGTGGTTCATTTTTTGAAATCGGGTTTCTATAACATCCAATTAGAAGTAATTTAGAATTTTTGCCTGGCAAAATATTATGATATTCCACCATACAACATTCCAAATTTTTTTGCAGATATTAGATCATCAATTTCTGGCAAAGTTATTTCTTTAAATTTTATTCCGTGTTGAGATAAAATAACAACTCCCCCAACGTTGTGTCGGCGTCTCATATGTAAGAATGTAAACATATAAAAAACTGTTCAAATACTTTTAAAACTTTACTTAAAAAATACCAAAGTGCTTTCACACCGCAACTTACGTCATAGTCCACAGAGAGAAAAAAAATATTATGGTCTATCGCCACATATCACCTGTTCTACGTCTGAGTCTGAGCCATATCAGTATTGGAATGGAGTGATAACAACATGTAACTTTCTGTCTTCGCGTGCCATAATTGATGTTTGATACCAAACAATTAAGCATTAGTATACAAATTATTTATTCATGTATATTATTGTATTTGATGTGTTATGATTTTAGAATGAAGTCAATCTTGCTATGTGAAGATATTTTTGACAAGTATTAGTATTTTTATGTGATTAATTTATTATTATTTCTTGATTGACTCAAATAAAAAGAGGAATTTTTATTTGTAACTTTTTCCATGTATATCCATTTTTTCATTGTATCAATGTAATTCCAATTTTCCAATTTTACTAATCATATATGTTGTTATATAATAAAAGTAATGGAGTAAAAATGTTTTAATGAGTATTCTTGCACATGTCTCAACTACAAATTTTAAATTTCTGCTATGGTTTAGCTTTTTTTTATAATTTATATATGGTTTTGCATAATGATACATACTGAAAACTTTATATTTTCATATATTTTATATTATTTACAATTTATTGGCTATTTAAAATCTTTGAAAATTTTACTTAATCTAATAAAACAAGGAAAAGTAACAAATTTTTCAGTTGGAACATTTTATAAATTGTTTATGAAATAGTATATAAATTCTGTAAAAAAAAAATATGTTTGGTTTCCAATCAAATATTGTTGTTCTCTGTGTTTTTTAAGAGAAATATACATAAAAATATATACATAAGTTTACTGTAACATTTATTTTGATTTTTATTTATGGCAAAAACTCTTACGTAAGTCCTAAACAATAGGGAAAGTACATTTGTTTAGTTTTTGTAAGATTACTTCAATTTACTTATAGGTATACCGATCGTGTTGTACATTTTCAAAAACTAGATAATATTGAAAATCTGTTTGCTATCTCATATTTTGGAAAAACATGCTAGAAGTCAATTTTCAAGGCATGTTCCACTCACTATTTTAGAAAATAAAATAATTTCATATATGAAATTTAAAAAATACATATACTTCAAATAATAGTTAATTTTAAATCAACTATTATTATTCCTCATTTAATTATAAAAAATAAACGTGTGTAACAAAACGCATATACTGTATTGTTTTTGTTTATTTTTAGTAAAACCTCTTGTGCGATCCCTAAAAACATCCTGCCACTGAAAGTCAAATGACCTGCCACTAATAAGGTTAAACAAATTTACTAAGCACTGAAATTCTATTTCAAAATAATTGTGATTTATTGTGCTTTAGGCCTACAGCATTTTGTGAATATCTTCATCTTATATTCATTGTATTATTTTTAATTGACCTTTTTACTTTTATATAAAGTTTATTTTTATATTTTTGTTTCATACATTTAATATTAACTAGCTAACATTAATATGATCAGTAAATTTACATTTTAAATTATCTTTCTTTGTATTAGCAAGATATAAGTAACAAAAGATACTATTTTTACTCTATCACTTCTAAAACTTAAACCATAAATTCTGTTTGTGCTCATCGAATTGAGTTGCGTTGAATCAAAATTCTTTGAATTTCATCGCTGCATCGAAACGAAAAAATTTGATATATTGCATACCCCTACTAGTAAGAGCGTAATAGGGATTGCATTATATGGCAAGAGAAACATTTCTTTAGGTAAATGGACTGAATCATGCCCTACACATTAACTTAAGTGGGGAATGCTACCATTGATGTACGAAATTCAAATTAGGATGAAATAATGATATCAGCAGTCAAATAACACAAAGGAATGATCTGCTTTCGTTATTAATGAAGATAATTTTAAAAGAACAATTTTCCTTTCTGTGGTACACTGAAGATAATACCTACAAGAACATTTTATTATATTTTACCTTTGTGTGTATGACATTTTCAAACAGCTTACCATAAGGATTTGTAAATGGTAACCATGCCTTCAGTCCCAAACACAACCTAAATAATTCCTTCACTTGCATTATTTTGAAAATCATATTACACAATGTACAGTTTTTTAAACTTAATATAACCTCAATATGCAATAATATTTGTTTGTAATTTGAGATGTAGATTGTACAAAGATGCTCAAACACCAGAAACAGATTAATTTACTATCATATAACTGACTAATGTAGTTTTTCTAAAAATAGATATTATTTTGTAATATTTTTAACGTTCTCTTCAACAAGAAATGTTCTTTATTTTCTAACAGATTGAGCTGGGGAGTTTGCGTAACCCCGTGTCATGTCATGCTATACCTCTCAGTCGTCCAGACCAACCCAAACCTGAAACTTCAGTCAACATTTCCAGGTATGTAACTGATACAAAATCACACTTTATTTATCACAAGATCATATGTTTGTTGTTGTTAAGTAAATATAACAGTTATATTGATTTTATTGAAATAAATGGTAAAAACCAACAAAAATTAAGTGATATGAAATGTTACAATTCAAATAATGACAGCAAAGAGTTGGGTTAAGTATAATAATCAGTTAATAATAATCATAAGTTAAATAATAATCATAGTGTTGTAAAAATGAACAAAGACTAGATTAATTGTCCCTTGAGTAATGGATGACATTATTTTTAAATCAAATATTGTAGAGCAGGTGGAGCAGGAGCGGTGGCAAGAGTGAGAGAGGAAGTAAAGAATGACGGAGTGGGGATAAGTATGTATACTGCCTCCAGGGGCAGATGCTGCTCTCAATGAAAAAGATAGTATTGGTACCATAGTATTGTTACGGTCCAGCAGGGTCCTAAATAAATATGTCGATTCTACTTGTGGCTACTAATTGTTCTATTATGTGCACGCTCTTAATCACTAAACTACACACTATGAAATATTTACAAACTTTAATTATTACTAAGACACTATTTTGACACTTAAATTAATCACTAATATTTACAACAATCAATATTACTTATTACTCTGTTCACCTAATGTCCGACACCGCTTGTTGTACCGTCACTGAATAACGAACACACTGTCACTAGACTGTCACAATTAAACACTCTAGTATTGGTACAGGCAGTTTTTTTTTTTTTCGGGAATATTAAACTGGATTCTAGATTGTTCTGCTACTATTATTTTTTATAGACATCATTGATATACCAATTGCTTCTGCAGCAAATTTTTTTAAATGTCTTGCAATATTAGAGTACTGTATCGGAACATTGGTATTGATACTGACATACTTGTTATCTTAAATGTGCAGTTTGTTGGAATTATTAAACTAGTTTCCAGATTGAATAATAATTTTCATTTCTGCTGCTATTCTTTTTACAGATGTTGGGGGATACACTAATGGCTTCTTCTGCACAACATTGAAATTGTTTTAAATTTCTTGCAGTTTAAGCTTCACGTTTTATAAACATATACAGATTTGCAATAATCTGTCCATTCTGGCTCTGAAAAAAAATTGTTTTTCACCAATTAATATATAACACCGCTGAGCATTCATTTTTATTGTAAATTTTAAAAAAATAAGTAGCTTAGTACCGTAAGCAGCTAAGATGTGACACCTTCAACCAAGTCTAAAGTGAATATGTAAGCTTATATTTTAATAATAACCTGTTTAATATTTATGTGCAACATTATTGTTACTTGGATAATAGTAGTGAGGTCAGTTAACACAAAATAAGTTTTGTTAACAGATGTTTTAAAGAAACATGGTAAATGTCAAAAATGCAAATAGGTGTAAAAGCTTTTTTATATATGTTCTAAGTTTAATGTAATGTTAATAGTGTTAATGAATAAATTATTGTTAGGTTTAATTCCAGATTAAAAATTGGTATTGATTGAAAAGTAATAGGTTATTCAGTGCCACTGTACGTGTATGGGTGGGCAGGTGGGTCAATACCACTGTACGTGTATGGGCGGGCGGGTGGGTCAGTGCCACTGAACGTGTATGGGTGGGCGGGTGGGTCAATACTAGCAAAAAACTCAAAAACTTAACAGATTCTTATTTTATACTTGACTTAGCTCTTTCGGATAGTTTATTTATTAGGGGTTTAAACACATTGACAATATTCAATATTTTGTCACACCAGCTTACAGTAGTAGTGAGTTGTAGAGAAGTTGTAGTTTTTGAAGGAAAATCTGAAATGCAACAGACAACATACATTGAAAATGGCTACCGACATTTCGCAGCAAGTAGACCTACCAAGTCCCAACGTCAATCGTTGTGCCTTGGGTTATACATAATCCCAATGTCAATCGTTGTACCTTGGGTCCTACCAAGTCCCAACGTCATTCGTCGTACCTTGGGTTATACCAAATCCCAACGTCAATCGTCCTAACCTGCCCCATACACGTACAGTAAGTAGTATTGACCCACCCGCCCGGCCATACACGTACAATAGTAGTACTGACCCACCCACCACCCATACACGTACAGTGGTACTGACCCACTCTCCCGCCCATACACGTACAGCAGTAGTATTTACCCACCCGCTCGCCCATACACGTACAATAAGTAGTACTGACCCACCCGCCCATACACGTACAGCAGTAGTATTTACCCACCCGCCCACCCATACATGTGTACAGTAAATAGTATTAACCGATTTATGTGAAAATATAAGTAACTGGTCAGATTATTTTTAAAACCCATTGGTTTCCTAACTCTAGTGATGTGAGTCAGCTGCTATTTCCTTCTCATTAATTTGAGCATTTATCTCTGGCCCACGGTCCATGCTTCACTTGCTGTACTATAAGTTGTATTAGGGCTAATGGGAATTTTGCTGCACCAATACACTTTCTGTCTGATCTACAGATTTATCTGTTGTTTGACTACAATTCAAGAAAGAGTTAATTACCTTACATTACTACTTTTATGTCAATTTATCATGAAGAGAAAATAAATTCTTCTGTAACGCTATTCAGCACAAGTAAACTTAGAAGTTATTCATCAGCACTAGATTAATTCAACATACTAGTCATTTATTATTATTGATAACTCCAGCAAACTAACAATGTGGGAAGGAAATGTACACAATGGGTATATGATGAAATATAGGTAGAAGATTCTGGATTAAGCACCTTTTTTTTAAATAGATAAATTTTCTTATTTATATTGTAGTACTATATATTAATATTGCAATAGAATAAAACAGAACTCTCATTAAAATTCGTTGTAATACCTTTAATTAATGTAACAGGAGAAATAGAGCACCAGCAAACTTATCTAAGAAGCCAAGTCCCTTATCCTGTATCCTAATACAATTCATAGGGAAACTAATAAAGTGTTATGTTTTGTGTCTGTTGTTTATTATGTCGATTGACTTGTCTTCTAGGTAAGTGTGATGATACCATATCTCTTCTATTATTCAAATTGCTAACCTAGTGCCCTGTAAACTAACCTCAAAATTGTTATACATCCAAAGTTAACATGTTGAGTGCCGGGGCGTTTGAGCGGGCCACCGCCTGTAGTGCCAACCTTAATTTGTCAATATAAATGTTTGATATTTCAAACACACATATATATACTACGTCGAATATCTTGCATTAGTTTTCATTTATATATTTTATTTAATTGTCGGCCGATTGGCCCGGCATGTCAAATTACATTACAAATAATGCATTGTAAAATGACATGCCGGGCCAATCGGCCGACAGACCAAATCTCCTCTATTCTTCTAGAATGACGTGTATTACAGGTTTCCCGCGCTCCATAAGGTTCAATTTCGGTTTCCCGCGTTCCATACGGTTGTATTTCGTTTGCTTTTGTGTGTGTGTGTGTGTACCACAAAGTAGCTGAGCATTTGCTGTTTGGAACTTGTATAGTCAACTCATGGCTGGCTTACAAGAATAACGCTGATGGAACTCAATCTCGCATTTCTATAACTGAATTCAAGGAAGATATCTGCATGAATCTAATGGAACTGGCAGACAATGGTGTGATCTCTCAAGTACAACAAACAGGGCACCACTACCTCAAGGAATCTAATGACTTTGTTGGTGTAGGTAAAAATAAAAGACGTCAACGGAGGGCGTGTAAAATCTGCTACTTGAGAATATCATCATCAAAGGACAGAAAGAAGGCCAAAAATATGACTCGGGTTACTACTTATTGTTTAATGTGCCCTGGTACTCCATACATATGCAAAGAGTATTTTGAAGAAAAACACAAGTAATGAATTTTAAAATTTTACAAATGGTAATTTTGTTACATACAATAATTGTGTTTTGACAAATAAATGTAACAACAATATCGTAATACTATTTTTTTGAAATTATAATTCCCTCTAGCTGCCAACTTTCAATTGAAGAATGCACTGTCGTGCCGATCGGTACGACAAAATAGGTGGTTTTTGGTCTGTTGCTAGGCAATACTTAAGTAACTAAATGAAAAGAATAATATTTCTCCGTTTACTTTGGATATTGAACTGTTCAATAAGTTAGTAGGTTATCCGATAGATCGTGCTGTTTGCTGTCAAAAGTATTAAATCTATTACCTTGCATTGGCACTGTTGTCGTTCCGATCGGCCGACACGTTACTATTTTAAGACCACAGTTGCCGTGCCGATCGGAACGACGTGGCACTTAACGTGTTAAAAACATCTATGTCGATACATTTTGTTACGGTTTCCTGAAAGGAACTGACTAACTAACATTACCCAATAGGTTCTTTTTTAACAAGAACTTATATAATTTAGCGCTTACCTTAGGAACTGATACATCCCTACTTGAAAAAATGCTTAACCTAAGTATTAATAAATTATATTTTGACCTTTCGTACTTGTAGCAGCTGGAATGCTTGGAATCTTGGTTTATTTGTCAGCTTCTATTTTAATTGTTGTCAGTTTATATATCCGCTAAAGGCTATAATTTCCCCCCAAGTATTTCTTTTTTTAATTCCCATCCTTCTCCCCTTAAAACAGGCCAAACAGTAGCAAAGCAGAAATGTACAGAATGTGTATTATGTGACAGTATTTATGAAATAATAAAAAAATTAATGTTGTAAGCATTAAACCTGTTGTAAACAGGTTTAATGCTTACAAAATTGGTGTGATATGATGAAAATACTGATTAACTGACTACTGCTTAGCATAAATGTATTAATCTTGCATTAATAAATAACACGTGCATGGATGTAAGGATCAATTAACTGTAGGTGATATATATTTGATTCTAGAAAAGTTAAGACAGATAAAATGAAATAAGGTGTAGGTTATAAGTTGTAGGCTACAATAATAAATTGTAAGTTTGCAAGTAATTTATAACTAAGAACATTAATTTGTTTATTTAGTTGTTCATAAAATAATTAGTTAAAATATAATTATATTCAACTCATAAACTATCAAGAAGAAAATAATTCAAATTATTTGTTATAGTTTAGGGTGGATTGCTACATAAAACGACAATGGACAGTTTATTTCTGAGAGTATTAGGAAGCCTATTGAGGAGTTTTCCTTTGTGTGTGAACTTTTAACCAAAGAACACGTTAGTTTATTATAATTGGGTATTTTTTATTGTAAGATTGGATTTAGTTGTTCCTGAGGATCAAGAAAATCCCTTGGTGTGAAGGAGCAGATTATAAAAAAATCTACAAGTTACCTTTATAACAAATCTGTCTTAGCAACAAAAGTTAGGAGCAAACGTGAATTTTGAATGTGTTTTTCAATTGTCATTGTGGCCGAACTTCTGGGATGATTATGGCTAGTAATTTTTATTCAACTGATGTGTATAGGAGAGGGGTGGAGGACTACACAAACTTAAGTGTTACAATGAATGAAGAGTGGAGACACATGTTCGGAAACACAGAACCACCTTCATCATCCAAGCTGTCTGACGTTGGGACAAAAACGTAACTATTGTGTTACTAACGTTTCTTATTTTTGTATCACTTACAAATTGTTTGTTCCTAACCTGCACTGTGCTCAATTATTCTTAAAGTCTTTGTGGAATATTGTGTTTGCACCAAATATCTTTTGCATATCATATTCTATCCTTATTTCTCTATTATCTTGAAATGCCACTATTAGAATTAATCTTTGTTCTTTATATCTGATAGCAAACGTTTTAGTTCTCTGCTTAAGTAGTTTATGTTTAAGGTAAACCTAAAATTGTAACCAAAGTTATAATTAATTGGCATGTGATTTTCATAAAAAGAATGTTCACGTCTTTTATATAAATTTGTAGTTTTATTTGATTTAGTTCGTTAATTTGAAATATCTACATTACATAGACCATTCAATTAGCAAATTAAGAAATTAAAAAGTTCTTAGCACTTGACAAAATTGTCTTTGTGCATGGTCATTGGTCATTGTATATTTTGGTTTTTAATCTTACAGTGTAAATTCCAACGCCACTCTGCCAGGCAGGAAATGGTTCTTCTATTTTAAAAAAATCAATATGTAGCCTTATGTGGCTGGTCTGAAACTGACCTTGTAAACCATTTTCAGCTGTACAGGGTAGATTGACTGATGACGTCAAAAAAACATTTGGAAAGGATAAGGTTGATTAAAAATGTATCTAGTTTGGCCAATTATTTGTTCCATTTGATAGTTAATACATAGGGGGGGGGCTAATTTAAGAGGAGAAATGATAAGGGGCTAGATTCATAATTAAAATATACTCAAGCAATAAGGATGATGGAAGATATAATATGATAAAATTGCATGATGATTGGACAGACAGTAGTTGACAGTGGTTTTGTCTCTTTTTCTGTTCACCTCTATACTTGACATTGCTACGATTATCCTGTCAAATCATGTATGATGATTGGACAGGCAGTAGTCGACAGCGACTCTGTATCTTGTTCTGTTAACCTCTATGCTTGAGGTTGCCAGGTTTATCCTGTCACATCATGCATGATGATTGGACAGGCAGTAGTTGACGACAACATTGCATCTTGTTCTGTTCACCTCTATACTTGATATTGCAAGGATTATCCTGTCACATCATGTATGATGATTGGACAGGCAGTAGTCGACAGCGATTTTGCATCCTGTTCTGTTCACCTCAATGCTTGACATTACCAGGATTATCCTGTCACATCATGCATGATGATTGGACAGTTAGTAGTTGACAACTTTGCATCTTGTTCTGTTCACGTCAATGCTTGACGTTGCCAAGATTATCCTGTCACATCATGCATGATGATTGGACAGGTAGTAGTTGACAACTTTGCATCTTGTTCTGTTCACGTCAATGCTTGACGTTGCCAGGATTATCCTGTCACATCATGCATGATGATTGGACAGGTAGTAGTTAACGACGATTGTGCATATTGTTCTGTTCAGATCTATGCTTGACAATGCTAGGATTATACCTTCAGATAAGCTATTCATTCCATGTTATTCTTAATTATTTCATTCCATGTTAATCAATGTAAGTAAAATCTCTTTTTAAATTCAACAAAGCTGGCTGCTGTTTAAATAGTAAGGTCATATCTAGGACTTCTGAATTATTAACTTTCAGTAGTAATGAAAGGAAAGGAAAGCATTTCCTGATAAATTTGGTAGACTGATACACTGTAGATAGACACAATCACATAACAATGAATTGAATAGTGAAATATTTCAGGGCCACTGGCCCCTTCTTCAGTCACTACACAACTGGATACACAGTCACACAAGAGGTAGGTGGGTGATGTGTTGCCAACTGTAGTGCATTAAACACTAATTTGTCACTTCTGCTTCTATTATATGATAAAATGGTGTAATGTTTATTATTCTGCTGCTTAGGTGGAGGAAGAGAAACAGGGTTTATCTTATATTTAGATTAGGTGGGTCTCTAGATTTTGTGATCCATTGACGTGCAATGTCCATTCTTCTAAGTTGAGAGCTATTGCAGGGAGTGATCTGATAACTTTAACAGTGAATCATTGATCAAAGTTCTGATTGTGGCTCATGCTATGGGATGAAACAGGTTTTTCAGGGTTATTTATCTTGCAGTCATGTCTATGTCCATTCATATGTTTACAGAGGGTTTCTGTGGTTAAGCTTATATATTGAGATAGGCAGAAATTACATTATAGTTGATAAATAATGTTACTGGAGTCACAAGTATAATGACCATTAATTTTATGTTGAATGGAGGTGGAAGAGCTTATAAATGGTTTATGGATAGTGCATGTTTTACAACTTTTCTTATTGCATGGAAAGGAGCCTTGAGCTGTAGATGATGGCCTAAGAAGTGTGGTGGGATCAGATAATTTTGGGTGAACTAAAATCTGTTTTAAATTTTTGGACTACCTGAAGGTAACAGTAGGAGGTTTGTTTAGAAGGTGTTTTGTATGGGGTGAGGCGGTAAGAATGTTGAAGCCATCTCGCCGACATCAACTAGTGACTTAAAGCTAGAGACTAAATGAGGTCTGTAACATTAAAGGCTGTTAGTATAGAAGAGGTTGAGCACATTATAAGTTTGTTAAAAAATAAATTCTCAAGTAGGTATGATGAGGTACCTATTATAATTTAGGAAGCAATTCAAAAAGAGATTAGCCATGTACTTTGTCACTTAATTAATGCATCTTTTGTTTGTGGGATATTTCCTCATAAGTTAAAAGTTTCAAAAATTGTCCCAATACATAAGAAAAATGATATAAAAATCCATCAAACTACTGTCCTGTATCTTTATTACCAGCTATTTTTAAAATTTATGAAAAGGCAGTTTACAATCAGTTTATGACTAATCTTGAACAAAATGACTTAATTGATAGTTACCAACATGGATTTTGTAAAGGAAAATCTGTGATATTAGCAAGTGTTTCATTTATAGAATCTATAATTGACTCAATAGATGCTGGAGAATCGTGTTGGGATATTTATGGACCTGTTCAAAGCTTTTGACAGTGTTCACCATTCAGTGTTAATTGAAAAATTAGATTGCTACATTCTATATTCGCTCATCTACACTAATTCAAAATCCATATTCGCCCATATCTTGACGATCGGCGCATTATTAATAAATAAAAAATAAATAAAAGTTCATATTTAAACAACAGATATTAATTTGTTCAAATAAATCACACCACAAAAAATAATAGAATTTTTCATTATAGTTCAGAACAACCCATAACAATTGAAGTACCCCAAGGATCAATAATAGGGACTTTACTTTTTGTATGCTATGTAAAGAACATTTCCATTTGCCTCACAAATACTCCTCAAAGTAACATCTGCCTTTATGCCGATGATTCAAGTTTAAAAATTTCTGCTAAATCAATAGAACAATTAGAAGTTTTCTCTTTGGTTGAATTGGGAAATATTGCTGAGTTTTTCAAAAATCAAAACCTTAATTTAAATACTGAAAAAACTAACTATATTTAATTTAAAATAGCCCAATCTCGGATTTTGACAGAACCAGTTATTCAAATTGATTCTGATCCAATTAAACTGATCAACAGTACAAAATTTCTTGGCCTTTGGATAGATAAGCATTTACATTTTAATGAGCATGTTTTTATCCAAAATTAACTCTGGCATGTATGCGTTGAGAAAGATGTCTTTCCTATATAATGAAACCACGCTCACAATTATATATCATTCTTATATCCACTCTCACATATCTTTTGGTATATGTGTCTATGGATCAACAAAAAAAAAGAAAACCTTGATAAAATTCTAAAACAACAAAAAAAAAGCAATTAGAATCATTAAAAACCTTGAACCTGGAAAATCAGCAAGAGAATATTTCAAACAATTAAATATCTTGACTGTTTATGGCCAATATATTTTTGATGCTATTTTGATTTATAAAGATGCTAGTTTTTGCAATCATTCAAAA
The DNA here is from genome assembly GCA_035578905.1 of Stictocephala bisonia. Classification (NCBI taxonomy): domain Eukaryota; kingdom Metazoa; phylum Arthropoda; class Insecta; order Hemiptera; family Membracidae; genus Stictocephala; species Stictocephala bisonia. The sequence continues at coordinate 829,684 of JAQJVL010000165.1, read as the reverse complement.
ATTATGGTTTTACTACATCCATATAACACAAGAAAAAAAAAGAAATCATACCCACTCACCACAGACTTCACTTATATGCAAACAAATCATCCTATGCAGGAGCAAAGTTTTTTAAAGCCCTGCCTAAAGATATAAAATATAAGAAATCACGATAAAAGTTTAGAAAAAAACAGAAAAATTACTTGGTTGAAAAAACTATTTATTCTAAAGATGAGTTTTCCGGTGCGAAAGTTTATAGTATTTTTTTTATATTTTTTTTAGTTTAGTTTAAGAAAGGTATTCTGTAGTAGAATATTATTGACACTATTCAAATGTACACTTTGTATATATATTTATGAATAAAGTTTTTTTGATTTATTGATTGATCTTTAAGAATACTATTTAGCTTTTGTAAGCCATGGTGGTTGGTGGTAACAAATAGTAAGCTGGATGGATTTTTTCCTGACTGATGTTAATTGGAGGTTTGAGCCAATCTAATCTGGTTTTTAACAAGGTTTTGAGGATAATCTCATTTTTCGAAAGCATTGGTTAGAGTCTGTTATAAAGTTCTAAATTTTCAGAGGTGGAAATTATACAAATAGAAATAATACTGGTCTAGATTACCTTTTTCTGTCGTAACAGTTCTTCAATTACATTATTGCTATGTACATTTAAAAGCATATAAAGCTTCATCAGTCTTCCAAAAACATCACTGTTTAATACATTAAAACACTAAATTATAAAACATTTAAACTTATTAAAACATGAGTACAACACGTTTGCTGGCCGGCGATAGACACCAACTGATGACTCTATCGCCGGAAGTTATACGTTTCGCTCTTGTTGCTAAGCTATATGGACTGGAGCGTTTAGTATTGTTAGGGTGGCAACTGTCAAATTGTGATAATGAAGTTGATTAGTTGGTTTGATATAAATATCAGTTTGTAGAAAACCTGCCTCAAGGTGAATTTCAACATCCATCAAAACTATTTTATTTAGAGAAATATTCCAGCTGAAATTGAGAGTAGAAAAGTGTTGTAGGCTCTGTAAGAAATTCTTTAGATTGGCTTTAGAGTCTGTCCAGATCATGAAGATTTCATTGATCAAACATAATTATTTTTGTTATTAACTTTTTTTCGTAATTTTTTTGAATTATTACCATTGTTTTATGTTTTAATTGGCTTCTAACAATAACTATTTCATCTTAAATTTATTTCACATTTTATTGATCCAGGATTCGTATGGAAAATCCCAATTAACATTTGCTTGAATCAAAAATCCTTTTGTAAATTTTGGTTTTTCCATGAAATATATCATATGGCTTTTAAAGCCAGCTACCAAATGTAAAGAAGGATGTATAACAAATTAAAAATCAGATCAATAAATAAAATTTAAAGTACAATGTACTTATGCCTTAGTTTTTAAATATTAATCTCTGTCACAGAACTAAATCAAGGTTTTGTAACAATTCAACACCTGCTTCTTTGATTGAATGAAGACCAACTAATCCCTTCTGAAAAGAAGACAATGGGCAGTTGTTAACCATGTGATCCATAATTTGAACTTCAACTCAGCAATCACATGACTGATCATTTGCCATTCCTCACTTATATTTCCAGTAGTTGCATCTTCCCACACCCTTCCAAAAGCAACTTAACATAAGTCTATTCCGATGACGGCCATAAGGTCTGATACCAGAAACTGTTAAGCTGTCAAACATTTCCCAAGTTAACGCCCAGTTGATTTTTGACAAAAATTTGTTTGAGGTTAAAAAGGAAAACATTATCAAAGAGTTGGTTTTCTAGATTTAAGTTTCCCTGATTATTGTAGGATATCTCGTAAAACTGGAAAATTCTGAGTAGATAGGATCTTTTTGAACTCTCTGAAAAAAGCCTCTATGTGTCTTACATCCGGAGCAGCTGTGTTGCATAGCATCGTAAGCTAGGTAGAGGAGTTGCAATGAGAGAACCCCTTATAACTCTCGTCGCCTCTCATAGATGTGTACTGTTAAGCCACAATATTCAATATTGGAGTAAACCAAGGATATATGTTTCATTTAAATAACATCATAAAAGTCAAAATTGTATGAAACACCAAGGGTGTCTGGTAAAGTGCAGTCAACTCTGGTGCATGTTCATCTAATTTGGTTGCTAACCGATTTTTAACACATGGTAGCATAAAAATAATGTATCTGGGATTTTATGTTGGGTGGCTATATTTAATACATTTTAATATTTATTGACCTTATACAATTCATAAGTGCAATAGGTTTACAAATATATAAGCATTTAAGTTCTAGGTCAACAGTTGATCTGAGACCAAGTGCGTGTGACCATTCTAACAGGAATTCGTCCAATAGATGTATGATAAATAAACATAAGTCATGATTGCATGGGCCATCAACTGTGATATGATTATTCATTAAAAAGCAGTTAATAGAAAATTAAAAGGATGCCATATTTTACTGTCCGATTTAAATTTATGGATACTAGAGTTTGAACAAAAAATGTACCACATATTATGCTATTTAGCACTGGGAGTAAAAAAGCATAAAACTTTTTATGTATTAATCTATGTTGGTTTAACATTTTTATCACATTTAAAAAAATCATTGTGGTTGTACAAGAAGTACCACTATTTCTTCACACCTTTGGCAGTTTTGTGATATTTAAAAAATTACTAAATAAAAATGACTTAATCAGAGATACGTGAAAGTTTTATACAATAATTAATTGACAACCATCTTATAAAGTATCAGAATGTTTTGCATGTAAAAAAAGCTGCTTTTAATTCAGTGAAGAAATTTTTCTCTATTCTGAGTAGAGTTACAAACATAATACAAGTCCATTTATCAAAATTGATGTAAATAAGTTGGATATGTAATAGTATATATGCTGACTGATTTATTATTGGTAAATCAGCGCTGGTCTGTGAAATTGCTGCATACCCTTCCCACTTGACCCTGGTTACTTAAGCGCAACTTATCTATAATTTTGAATCTGACTGTACTGCTGCACTCTTACACGTACATTTAATAGTTTCAAATAAAAGTCTTTGTCTCTGATCTTCCTCTGTTAATAAGAAGAGAAAATACTCCTCGTATTTATCATATTTCTAAAAAATTTTACTAGTTAAAATTTTATGAAAAGGAGAACTTAGTTTAAAATCTCACATAATATAGAGAATATATCTCACTGACACTCTTGGTCAAGAAAAGTTGTTATGTAGTTGTGTAATTTTTGTACAAGTTGATTCATTTTTTGTCTTATTCTGTATTGCTCTTAAAAGTAATTCTGGCTTTAAACAGTGATCTTTTTTATAGTTATATAAAGGAAATGTATGACAATAGATTACTACTTTAAGAACAAAATCCATTTATGGTCACAACACTAGGGATTGCCAAAAGTAACAGCACCAGTTTCTTTGCATCAGTTGATACAATTTAACTGATGCGCAAGACCACCTGATGCAACAGGAAATGGATATTCCATACATCCTGCTTACCTGTTCTTCTTCTATTTGCATGAGACAACAACAGTCTGTTGATTTCCTGTTGAAACATGAAAACTAATGCGAGTCTTAAACATAAATCAGTTTGTATTTGTCATTCAGTGAAGACTCAAGACGACTTGCTAATTCGTTTGGGCTGTTCCAATTAGTTTCAACAGTAACAGAATGCCAGCCGACGACTTCCTGTTACTTCACATCAGATAAATTAAACTGATACACATTGGCAAATTGAGCTGTTACACCACTTAAGCAAAAGTAGCAGGTTGGCACACCCCTACACAACACTACTCTAATTTACTTAAGTACTTAGTTGACAATTTTTGTTGTAGGAACTCAGCTAGCGTGGTTTCAAGTGACAGCCAAGTCTCTCCTCAGCGCAGCATGGATACGGAATATAGCATACAAGAGCGATCTTACATCCAGTGTGAGTTTACTTTAGAAAATTGTATTTATTTAATATAAAATTTTTATGTTGTGTAGAAGCTGCTTCAAATAGTTTTGTCCTTCAGATTTCAGGTTGAATAGATATTATATTAAAACAGGTTTCAGCACAAAAAGTATTTCCCAAAATCTTGCCTTCCGACCACATACTTCAATAAAATTTTGTTGTGAAAAAATAGTAACAATATATTCAGAAAATTTTCGTTTTCAAGCCTGTAGCCGTTGAAAAAAGTACATTTTTGAATTTCTGATATATTTTTCCATCCCGTTTAAATTTATGCATTGGTTTTAAATCTTGAGAAAAAATCGTTACCTATTCAAAAACAAATGTTCTATAACTTTTATTTTATAATTATACTAGCTTCGCTTGTTGGGGGTTTCGCCCCCAAACCCCCCTTGACAGCTTAGCTAAATTATTTCATTAAAGTGATCACAAGCAACCAGAGTAGTCAAATGACCACCCCAGTTGATCATCGGTGGCCCCCAAACCCCCGAGGGGTTTCACAAATGATCATGGGTGGTTAGGCAAAATGATTAAAGACTACAATGATTAAAGACAATACAAAATGATTAAAGACAAGTCAGTGGCTATCTCCAATGATCTCGGGATACCAAATTATAACAGTAACTTCTCAAGCTGATCAAGAAAGCTCAGGCTACACAGTTGGCTATCTAAGTTAATTACGGTGGCCAATAAGTTATTATCGGGGGCTACTCAAATTCATTACGTGGAGATAGCCAAGTTAATCACGAAGGCTACCCAAGATATCAACAATTTGATCAAGGGTGCTACCTAAGTTGATCACGGGGAGCTAGTCAAGTTGAACATGGGGCTACCCAAGATGATAACGGGTGATTACCCCCAAGTTGATCACAGGGGGCCTCTAACATGATCACCGAGGAGGGGGGTCTACTTAGGATGATCATAAATGGTTAGCTGGTCTACAGAGTGATAAACGTAAATAGTGTGCAAGGTTTTTAAGTTTCCAACTTGTTTTAATCATGCTTAAATGGGTGGATATTTTTAAAAAATCACATTTTTTACAAAGAGCTCAACTTAATCAACTTTTTGTGAGGGAATTGTTGTATATACAGTATAGAAGTTTATAAACATTCTTGTAGTAAAGGTTATTGTAAATTAAACAACGTCATATGATGTCTTCTAAACAAAATATTGCAACTACAGAAAAACAAATACCTCAACAGTGCACGAAAGACAGCATTTTCATATAAATATTTTGAAGTTTTTGTTTGTTTTCAAAGGTGAAATATCAAATATAAAACAGGTAAATAGTATGTAAGGTTTATACTTTCCAACTTATTTTATTCATACTTAAATGGGAGGAACTATTCTATAAAATTAGCTATTATTGACAAATCTCAACTTTACCGACTTTTTGTAAGGAAATGGTAGAATATACCACAAAACATATATTTAACTTTTTGTACACAATTAAACTGTCATTATAAATATTTTATTATTTGAAAACTATTATAGTTATCATTTAACATTTCAAGAAATATAAAATGAACAATTTCCAAGCATATTTAAAACGTGAGTAATAGATGTTTTAAGAAAATAAATTATTATATATAATATTGTGAATATATCAGCCACTATATCTAAGTATACAACTGTCAAAAGGTCAATTTATTAAATACAATTGTAAATAAGAGTGATCTCTTGTCACCAGCTCAATCCAAGTTACTTAGCCACTCTCAACTAGACCCACTTGTGAACTCTAGCTAATTCCTCTGAGAAGGAGCATTTGGAATCTAGTTAATCCCACGCCAGTTTGGAAATGTTTAATTTAACCCTTTTAGTGCCAGAGGAATTTTAAAAGTGTTTCTCTGGCAGTGCCAGAGGGTTTCTATCAATGTTTACAATGTGCCATTAAATAATTTCTCTTATTAATTACACAAAAATAATAATTTGTATACAAATTTAATCAGTCTATTAAAATGAATAAATGAAATTTATTTCTCATAATACAAAACATGCAAACAAATATAGTTGTGCTTGAGAAATTAACCTGGCCACTTTATCAAGTAGTGAAATAACATCTTAAAAATCCCTCCTCTTTTTACTACCAATAAAACATTGCAAAACAGGTGTTATATCATGCAATTACAGTAGAAATACTGATTCCATCAACTTATCCCAAGTTGGACGCTGTTTATTCAAGGTTGGCCCTCCCTCGAACTTTGCCATGAACCGGTGCCTCTCTAAACGTGGACGGAAAAAGTACCAGCGCAAGTTGGATTTGGCCTTGCAATCCTTGGCTTTGCTCATAGCCACAGAACAACGCCTTACTGCTCATCCTTTTCAACATTGATAGTGCATTTATCCATAATGTAAAATATCATACTGTACTGCTTTGATTGCAGATTTTTAAAGATTAATAAACCCTCCTAGCATGGAAAATGTTGTATATTGGACATTTGCATTCAAGATATTAGTGAACTCTTTTTACAGAGCCACCTTTTTGTGGAAGATCTGCAACAGTAACAGAGTCATACTTTTAACAATGTCAACAGGTGTGCTCTTGTTATAAACAATTTTCAGAAACTTTATTTTATTTATTTGTTATTACAAATATTTCAGGTTTCTAAGGATGCTGAAAGCAGTTACTGACACTAGTATATCCCCAATGCTCAAGTTTTGCATGTTTTGACATCAGAACTACTGTATTTTAAACAGTGGGAGAGTTGAAGTGTCTATATTTGGTCAGTGGGGGATAGACAAAGTGTAGGCTCGAGTTGGAAACCCATTAACACTTTGACTGTGAATCCCGTATTTTTACGGAGAACCGTAACTTTTCGAAGAATGGGGTCAATGTTTTAATTTTTTTAAATAGCCTATTGAGTATTAATACAGGGTTTGGTATTTTAAATGGTCTCTAGTGATGTTAGTGAGCCGTTTTACCGCTAGAATGTGCACACTGAACTGTTATTCGCCAGGACAAGAGTTGTAGCCGCTAAACTGCACTACTATTGTCTGCACATTTCAGAACCATAGTTTAGTGAGTGGAATATATTTCAAAGTGTAGAGTATGTAAATAAAAAAATGATTAGTACTTATTTTTTTTATTTTACTTAGTTTTGTATGAATAGGGCAACAAAATTACGTTCAAAATTATTTTGTATGCTCAATTGCCCTTGGTTTGATATATATATATATTTTTTTTTGTTTTTTTTTTTTTGCTAAAACTATTACTAAAAAAACTCATATTATGAGATGAAAAATTTGATTATTAATTGTATACTGATAACCAGATGTGTAAGTAGAATTTTTCTTCGTTTAATGGTTTTAAATGTGAGTTTTTAAAACGTACAAAAATGGCCAGCATTCTTCAAATGGTTTCCGTATTTAGAATCAGCACTCAAAGTGTTCAAAACAAATATTATCAAGTTCTATACATTATTTGAATATTATATTTGTATGCAGTTTTTGTCTATATATGGTAGAAAATATAAAGTTATATACTTATTTAACTTACTTTAAACTTATCTTAATAAAACTGTAGAGAGCTTAAAAATTAATTGTTTTTTTTCTTTTGAAAAATAGTAAGCTCATATGAAGTAAGTGAGTGTAATAGATATTTGCAGTCTAACTAACAAAACATTTTCATCCATTTAGCAGCACATATGTTTATCATTTATGTTATTGTCAGATCGCTATGCACCATGTAAGTTGGAATTGAGAAAGCTCATCAGCCGACGCCAGGACCTGTATGCCCATGCTACTAGAGCACAAGAGTGGGCAGAGCATGAGACTTGGATACCTCCCTTGCCACCACCTAGCTGGCGGCTGAGAGGAACTCTGGTGGCTCACCTTCACGAACACAAGGCGGCTGTTAACAGGTATATCACAAGAATAATATGATAAATCTTCATTATTGAATCTAATATACAAACATAAACTTTGTTCTAAAACTATATAAATGTTTTTTATTTGTAGGGGAGTTTTGTACATTTATTAAATCACGTAATACATTACATGCTGTTTTAAAGGATTTTATTATTTTAAATTGTTACTTTTTTATACCTGTGTGGTGAAATCGGACAGCTATGTGATCATGGGCAAACAAGGTATTGTTATTATGAGAGGCTGTAAGTTAATTAACAGATTAAATTCGCCGCCGTATCCCGCACAACTAAGAAGCGTGTGGGTTTTAATTTTGTTGATTAGGCCACATGAGTGCTATTTGCCGATTCCCCCACAAATCACAGCCAGCTTTGTTGACTCTAAATTAAATAGATTGAAATTACTGGAAATAAGCCTGGACTGGCTGTGATCCCCTCGTTCCCACATATGATTAGATATTACATCTAGTGTTAAACGAAAACTAAAACTACATTATGATTCCACTTCCCCCCCACCCCCTTCTAATAGATTAGCAGAACATAATTTAGATTCACAATTAATTAATTATAAACTAGAACTTATCCACTGAAAACTCCAGCGGCGGCGGGGAGCACCCAAGACGTCCTCCCCTGCACGGATTCCAGGCAACTCTCGTTACTTCTCCCTTCCCTAGGTTTCCTGCATGTGCATGCGATACGTTGTCGACTGTCCGTCTGTTGTTCTTTGTGGCAAGCGTGCCACAACTATACTTCCAAATATGATCACTTTACTGTATTTTATTGATCAATTTTGTACTCTATTCAATAATTCTATTCAATAAGCGATCCTATAGCTTAGTGAATAAATTCAATCAACTTCATAAAGAAAAGTATACATTATTAAAAATCTGATTACTTAATTAGGAAATATTTCATCATTAATTCCATTTTTGAAGGTTGATCAGATCTGGTTTTTGATCCCATAGTTTCTTGAAACTGAAAATTAAAGATGAAAATGTAAAGATTGATTTAGTTTTATTTATTTGCATTTAAAACTTAATAATATGATGAAACAAACACAGTTTTCCGAAGTACGAGTGCCCCTTCCCCTAAATTAGGTGTCGCTTTGGACTAGCGTAATATTGGGTGGGACTAGATACTCAATACTCAATCATTTATTGTCATTAAAACATGAACATGCATTGACAATCGTCACATTGAATTTACATTTAAAACTAGACTTACTTAAATTTATCTAGAAGGAAACAGTTTACACTATAATATTCCTTTGTCAAAAGAAGACTCTTTACAGCTCTCTTAAACTTATTCAAGCAATCAATACTTTTTATATTTATTGGCAACTTATTATACAGTAATGTGGATGAATATAACATTTGTTTTTGGAAAAAAGAGGTTTTGTGTTTGGGAAGAGAAAGGGAGTTACTGTTCATAAAGGTAAATCTCGGATTAGTTTTTTTTTTTTTTTTTTTTTTTTATATGTGGATTTTTTTAACAAACATCAGGGATTCGAGAATGAATAGAGATGGGAATGTTAAAATATTGTGTTCTCTGAATACACCCCGACAGGATTCCGGAATTTTTCAAGCCAAATATGATTCTTATGGCTCTCTTTTGGAGAATGAAAATAGCCTTCGTCTTGGAACTTTCAAAACCCCAAATTGGCAACGCATAACTGATATGGGGGAAAAAACAACCATAATATGCCAATAGGAGGATATTTTTGTCTGTAAACGAGGCCAATCTTCTTAACATAAAAATGCAGCTAGAAAGCTTTCTGGTGACTTTCTATGTGATTACTAAAAGTTAAATTAGAATCAATAATGAGGCCTAAGAAGTTCGTCTCAAAACTGGTGCTAACCACATCTTTGCCGAGTAAGATACTATATTCATCAAATTGTGACCTCAATTTGAAATCTAAGATTTTTGTCTTTCTAGAATTCACACAGAGTTTGTTTCTCGTAAGCCATTGAATCAATAAGCTACATTGCACAAAAAAGTCCAGTTCAAGTTGATTCCTATCCAAGTTTGCGAGACTGTAAGAGGTGTCATCAGCGAATAAACAAAGAGTCCCCTTATAGATCTGCCATCATAGTATATAATGATTTCTACACTCAGTACTTATCAAGCTGTTTTAGCGGGTGGCCTGTATCTCTCATATTTTATCCAACGTTACTAGTTAAATGTGAGCTGCAATTAAAAATCCCGCCACTTCTGAAGTATGTTCAGTGATTACGTTTTTGTCAACAAAAACCTACAAACCAATCAAAGTCAATTGCAAACTTATTGAAGTTTTTGAGAATGGAATAATGAGTTAAATCATTCCCATGATAAGGACCTGCAGTGATCAGCCTAGCCTAGATACTGAAGATTTGTTGATAAAAATAAATGAACAAATTTGTGAGATTTACTGTTTCACATTTACTAAACTTTCAGAACTTTTTTATATAGGCTTTGATTCCCGAAGAGACGTATGAAAAAAATTGCACCATCTAGTCTCTTGCTGTTGATCCAGCTTCTTGAAGCATTGAGGGTCTGTGACTTCAGTAGTGGCTGCTGCAATTAGTAGCTTTAACCACATCTGAGTCCTATGGTCCTATGGGATCATTTTCAGATCATTATCATTAATTAATCTGTAAATCAATAGTAAAATTATTTTTCACTACTAAACCTTTAACACATTTATTTATTTATTGCATTGACAAGTACAATATACATGTATCGCAATCGTCACTCTTAAAAAAAATCTATATTTACACAATCATTCTACAATTTTCACATTCATACATACAAAAGTGTCACATTCATTCATTGCTCTTCCATACATAAAGCTTGCAGCAGTTTCATTACCGGTGTCAGTCAGGCCAAATCATTGGTCTCCCAGTTATGTGCTAAAAACTCTCCTACACTGTAAAAGGCCTCAGATATCAGAACCCTATTTAAATTTGCCTTAAACGCCTTGAGCGATTTTAGGCTTTTATATTTGGATGGTAAACTGTTGATTAAATGTACACCAACCTGTGAAGGAAGGTGTTCAAAAACAACCGTTCTGTGTTGCCCAGTTCGGAAGTTTTCCCTACCTCTAGTTGCATGAGCATGTATGTCTGTGCCTCGTGTGAGAACACATTTTGACCTGCAATAGTAGGCGGTTCCTAGTATGTATATGCAAGGCAGGGTCAACAGTTGTAATGTTTTAAACGCAGTTTTGCATGATTATCTCATTTTTAATTTACAGATTATTCTTATTACCTTTTTTGTAACCTGAACAATCTTGTAAATTCGTTGTTGTACAACTGCCTCAGACCACCACTCCATAGGACAGGTGAGGATAGATGAGTCCATAATACGCTGTCAGGATTACTTGAATTGAGCAGAACTTAGATAGTGTTTTCATAGCATAAATTCCAGAGGTCACTCTGGAGCAAACGCTATCAATTTGATTATTCCATGTTAAACAGCGGTCCAAGTACACATCAAGAAACTTGGTCTCTTGGACTTCTTCTACCTCTGTTTTGTCTACCATCACTCTGGTACTATACTCCGAATGTGATGGGCATAGACAGAAATGAATGAAATTTGTTTTTGTTGTATTTGTTCTTAAATTAATATTTGTCTAATATTGCTTTGGTCCGTTTAATTCCGTAAATGTATGAATTTCCAAGTCAGATTTGGATTTGTCACTAAAACCAATGGTCGTATCATCAGCGTATTGGACAAGTCTTTCGTGCCGTAGAGATGATGATATATCATTTACTTAGATAAAAAAAAGTAAGGGGCTGAGTATCGATCCCTGGGGGACACCAAATTTAAGTTGATTGATTTTTGATAATTGGCTGGACACTTGGACTGTTTGCGACCTTCCGTGTAAACACGAGTTGAGCCACGAAAGTGGCACTCCTCGTACACAGTTAGCTTCTAGTTTGTTCAACAGGATGTTGTGGTCAACACAGACAAATGCCTTAGATAGATCTAAAAAGACGCTTAAAGCGAGTCTGTGATTTTCTAATCCCTCAACCACCCTCTCAAGCAGACAAACTATTGCATCTATTGTAGATTTCCCTTCTCTAAAACCGAATTGATCTTTAGAAAGAAGATTGTATTTTTGTAAAAATTGACTTAAACGTGCTAAAAAGCCTTCTCAAAGACCTTACTTAGCACTGGAAGAATGGAAACAGGTCTAAAGTTGCTGATAGAATTTTGATCTCCCTTCTTAAAAATAGGTATGATTTTAGCCATTTTAAGAGAAGAAGGGAAATGTCCAGACTGAAAGGAAAGGTTTATTAAATGTGTTAAAGGGCCCAGCAAGTGTTTGTAGAATTGCTTAAATAGCCAAGTTTACAGGTAATGTATGTCATTTGATTTCTTTGTAGAAAGATTTTGTATCACATTATTCAGTTCTTCCTCTGAAACTGGTGTCAGAACCAGTGAGTTTGGACATCAAATGTTGTCAGGAGGTTGAGACGCTGCTGGACGTTTGACCGGCCCAGTGACTGAGGCAAAGAAATCATTGAATTCGTTGGCGACACTAGTGGGTTCGGTAATTAACTCCCCATCAATTTTTAACTGGATTTTCCCTGATTTGTGTTCATTTTTTAGCGAGTTTATAATATTCCACAACAGTTGTAGACACATTTTGGGATTCCCCGACCTTTTTAGATATGTCAGGATTTGACAGCTTTAATAACATTTCTATATATTCTTTTGTACTGTGTAACAAACCGCTTAAAATTTGGATTTGTTGAAAATTTCAATGTTTCACAAAAAAATTTAAGTTTTTCTCTCAAAATTAATATTCCCCTAGTGATCCAGGAACAAGATTTGGGTCGTTGTTTTGGTTTGGTTTCTTTTATAGGACATGAAATATCCAAATGAAAGTTCAGAACTCTTTCGGAATTTGAAAACTGTTCTTCACTTGAATCAGTTAAATTTAAAAAAATCTATTTCCCTTTGGAGAGAGACGAATTTAAAAGGGCAATGTTTGGTGGCCTTGTGATTCTTATCTTTTGAGGAGAATGGGGTATACTTAGTGGACAAAGGTTGGGAATTATGGCCTGTTGGGCATAATGATCTGCTATGGCCGTGTTCACCACACATCCTTCAGCGTCTGGTAAGTTAGTTATAATATGGTCGATAGCTGTCTGTGAGGTTAATGTCATTCGTGTAGGAGAGTTAATTAGCGGTTTCAGCCCAAAACAATTCAGGCAGTCTCTAAATTTCTTTGTTAAAGGGGATAGTATATCAAGTGTATCGATATTAAAATCCCCTAAAATAACAAAATTATTTTGTTTTGATGTTAGTTGTCCTAAAACAGATTCAAATTTTGGGAAAACATATTTTCATTTCCACTGGGAGACCTATATATTCCAATTATAATTATGTTATCCTCTCCCCCCATAATGAACTTTATACCAGTGGCTTCAAAGTCCTTATCTTTAATGTTTTTTATTTCTAGTTTTTTAAAAGAGAAGCTATTTTTAATGAATATTGCTACACCTCCGCCTTCTGATGAAGTTCGACAGTAGTAATCGACAGTAGTAGTTTGTAATTTTATAAAATAAAATATTATTGTTTTTAAACCCATTCTCAGTTGTAATGAGAACATCTGGTGTCAATTCCTCACACATGAGAGTAAATTCATCTAATTTATTGCTAACCCATTGTGCATTTTGATGTATTATGTTCAAGTTGGCCAAATTTTTATTTTGTTGTTGTATTTGTTCTTATATTTATTTGTCTGTGTTAATTTAGTCCGGTTTCTGAAACTGGCTTACCTAAAAAAGCGTTACTTCGATTATTAATATCACTTTTTAGCTGCTGGATTCTAGGTGAGCTGTAGGTGTTGGTTTTGAAGACAGCCTCCGCATACGTCTCATAGGGCAGTTCGATAGGAGTAGGCAGAGACGTAGAAGTGGCTACAGGTGCAGGTGGCGTGGTTGCTAAACTGCGATGGCTAGGTTGGCATAGCGCAATCATAGTGGTCATTCTCTCCACTATCAAGCTGGCTAGTAGACGCTTCCCGCTGTCCCTTAGATGCAGCCCGTGAATGGTGTAGTGATGTCTGGTGATGCCACTAATGTCAAGCATCTCAACCCCTTGAAGGCGGCTACACAACTCAGATGTGTAGCTGTTTACCAATTTGATAACGCGGTGTACTGAATTCCTGGAGTTGAGTTCGTGTCTAGTTGTGAGTGGGATTACGATGACTTTAGAGGATTTACTGCATGCTTGAAGCACCTCCTCTAAGTGGCAAAATATGACATCCTCTCTTCAGCCATCGATGTCATTAGTTCCGGCCATCATGACGTAGCAGTGGTCGGGTGGAGGTGTGGTGGTAGGTTGTACTTCACAGATACCCGCACCAGGCTTACTCACTCCGCTTATTACAGTGCCTGATCCTACCTTATCGCTAATAATTGCTGCCAAATTTCGGACATGGCTGTCCCCAATAACCGTTACATTTTTGAATGGTATATGTGGGCGCTTATTTCTGCCAGAAATCACTTTTAAGTTTTTGATTTCTTTCTTCTTAATATGGTTATTATTTGATTCATGACTCCTGGTATTTCTTGTCTTCTTTCTTCTTATTGTAACAAAACCAGATTCTTCTTCTAGGGGCTCACAGCTACCTTCCTCACTTAATATCTCAAAAGTGTTGTGCAGCCCGAGTGGCGGTTTTAAGGCTGGATAGGACGTCTGAGGTAGGCTATTAAGCAGCTCAATTTTTAGCTGTTTATTTTCGGCTTCCAAACAGCGCAGGCTTTCAATCATATTTTGCGTTTGTTCTTTTAAAATAACGCATGATTCACACGGTCTTCAAAGCACGATAATTTGTTGTTTGAGCGTAAGTATTTCATGGTTCGCTCTGTCAACATCCCAACCAGGAAAGTTATCGGTTTGTGTCATTTTACTAGTGGTTAGGCCGGATCCCGCACCATATACTGGAGTGGAGGCGGTCATGGACTTTGGAGGTGGAAAAATATTTTCATTGTATTGGAGAAGTCGTAGATCTGATTCAATTGAGTGATAGAGAATAGTTTTATGTTCCTTACGAAGCTTCGCCAATTCTTCCTTCAGTAGGGTGTTTTCCACCGTCAGGTCTTCTGAAGGAGGATGTCCATCTGTTGTGGTCTGCATTTGTATCGCAGGAGAGATGTCACCATGATGTACCTCGCTTGATTTTAATATCCCAGATGAACAGACTAAGGACAGATCCATTGTAGACTCTGGGGGTCTTGCAGATAAGGCCACATTTTTGCCTTGGAGGAGTTGGAGTCGGCGCCCTCATTGTTTCAGGATGTTTCCCATTATGGTTGTCATTTGAAGTGAATATAGCAGTTTTCTCCTTATCAGTTTTAATAGAAGCTTTGCAACTCTTACCTAGGCACCGCCATACTATATCTCCACTTTTGATTGTGTAGTTTTCACGATACTTGTAATTATTGTATAATATTGTATCCTTACCATTTTTCATTGTTTCTAGAATGAATGACATTGCCACATTTAACTCATAGGAGAGAAAATTAATTACATATATTTACAATAAATAATAAAAGTCAACAATAAAAATGATTTACTTGAGATAAAATATCAATCACATGTCATTTATTTAAAAAGTATGACAAAAAGTTAATCAGTAGTCGCTGCGGTACGGTCAAACGGAAAAATGGCGCCGGTGGCTGAAATAAAAAATTTAAAAAAAACACTTACCTGAAGCGAAATATCTGCTTTATTTACTATCAAAGTTTTACACCCCTCAGAATAATTATACAAGTTATTTACATAATTAAAAATGGAATAAATTTTTTGTCATTTGTTAATTAGTAAAGTTAAAGGCCACTAGGCCAGAAATTAGTATATTGGAGAGATAGGACATCAACAAACTTACCTTAGAAGACAAGTTCACTAACACAGGAGTGTGATTATATGATTTTACTCTGGTGTTAGTGAACTTGTCTTCTAAGGTAAGTTTGTTGATGTCCTATCTTTCCAATATACTAATTGTTAACTAGTAAGTGTTAATGAAACAAAATATGGTTCCAACCCTCAAATTCGACTGGTCCCAACCGTCACTGGAGCGGATGGGGCAGCCAGTTGAATTTGACTGGCCCGCAGCGAACATGTTAACAATTTTAAATTACTGTTGATAAATTTCATGAATATTTTGTGACAGATTTGCTTTATTGTTTTGTGCTAAATGTTGTATGTTTAACAACAGATTGGTCCCCATCTCAGAAAGCCCTCTGTTTGCCAGCTGCTCCTCTGATGGATGTATCAGAGTGTGGGATTGTGGCAAGATGGAAGGCAGGAATATAGCAAACAGATCTCGACAGGTAAGTCTCTAAGGAGCAAATCAGATTTTTTTTTTTTTTTTTTATTTTTTTTTTACTATCCATGCCAGTGACATTTTAGAACATTATATTCATAGGTTGTTAAGGGACAACGTCCCAACCCCCCATGGCAAATTTAAGTGGACTTTTAATCTTTGACACTGCATTGGAAGCAGAAGTGTTAATCACTGGGCTATCAAGAGGCTTATTTATCAAATAAGTATCTAGTTTCTATCACATTAACCACCAAAATAACCTGAGTATTCATTTTTGTATGTCTTATAATAATGAGTCAGATCTTAATCAGACTAACACAAACTTGATCCTCACTGCTTCATCTAGTACATGCTCTGGTTTACTGCGGTATTTGTGCACAATCATGTAATTTTCACTTTTACTAGTGAAATTATCTTGTTCCATTATTTTCAATACAACAACCATAAAACAAGATAAAACACCAATAATTATTCATAACTTTGTACGCATTGAATTGTCAACCTGAGAAACAAACAACAGAACTTGAACAAACACTATCCTCAAACAAATGTTAATAACAAATGGCTCACTTCTAATACAGATTTCCCATTTTCAAATGTGTTGAAAATAAATATATTTATTATTTTTATTCTGAAATTCATGTATTTAAAACAAGCTTAGAAAGATTTTATAAAATATTTGTCTTGTTATGAATTCTACAATATTGAACTTGGATTCTTACACCTCAGTGCACAACCAAACTGCTACCTTCTTTACAAATGTTAGTATTGCTATTCTTCATAATATTTTAAGCATGCCTTAACAGTAGTCTTTTTGGCAAAAAGATCAGCTCAGTGTAGTGGCTGACTAAAATCAATAGAATATCTATGAGTCATGAAGGTGTGCAATGAAAGTAAATGTTTCTGGTTGTCATAACTGCAAGCAAAAAATAAAAACATGTGATTATTGTTGGAGATATAAATATAGATGCTCTTGAATGTTCTGAAAGAATTTGCAGCTCTGATAAGTTGAAAATGGTTTTGAAAAGTCATGCAATGGTAAGTCTTGTAAATTTCCCTACACTAATATCAAGCACAAAAGAAAGTGCAATTGACCATTTTATCACATTTTTTTTTAATCACAAATTAAGATTCCATGGTTTAATCACAGCAATTTCTGACCACGATGATCAAATTTTGGAGATATATTTTGTTGGTAGTGCAGTAAGTACCACATGTAATAAACCTAGAAATATGTATAAAAGGAGATTTAGTAATGAGAATGTGGAATACTTCTGAAGGTTGCTTTCAAGGAAAAGTTGGAGTGATATGTACTATGATCCTATAGATTAAAAACTTAAAATGTTTTTTGAATGTTCTGTCTACTATTTGAATGTATGTTTCCTGTTTTAAAAACAAGGTTAAAGTATAATGCAAAAACCTGGGTGAACAGTGAGGTAATCAGCAAAAAGTCTAAATTGATAGATTTATGTTTAGAAGCTAGAATTAATTTAAAATGTATAAATGTCCAGTATAGAGTTAAGTTATGTGAAAAAAGAATACAAAATAATATTTAAGGAAAGATATTATGATGACTTAATTAAAAATTCTAATAACGTAAACAAAACAGCATGGAATATGATTAATTGGGTAAATCAAGCAAAAAAATAGATAGTATATATTTGGAAAAAGATGGTGTAATAACTAATGATCCTAAAGAGATATGTGAGATATTTGCCGATTACTTTACGAACATAGTTGACAATGAAGTTATACACAATATCAGTTAGAAGGCAATGAACCAAGACTAACTAACAATGTTTTTACTAATTTTCAGTTTCATCTCCCACATTTAACTAACGCGGACATGGAGGACTTTTTAATGTCTTTTAACACTAACTTTTCTGCAGGATTTGACAAAGTTCCAATACCAATATTAAAATTGGCTGGATTGTATTTAATTAAGCCATTAGTTCAAATATGTAATGCATCTTTTATTTCTGGACAATTTCTTGAGGAGTTAAACATTTCTATAACTAAACCAGTTTTAAAAAATGGAGAAAAATGAATGCCATAAAATTGCAGACCTCCTTTCCTCTCTCTGCTTTCTCCAAAATCTATGAACGGGCTATGTATATACAATTATATGCATTTTTGGAAAATAATATTCTTATACATTCAGAACAACATGATTTCCATTCTAAAAGATCAGTTATGAATGCATCCACAGAATTTCTAGAAGAAGTAATTAATGGAGTAGACAAAATGGAACTAACAATAGGTGTGTTCATTGATATAAAAAAGGCCTTTGATAGCAATGTTTATACTAAATTACTAACAATTATTTCACAACTGGGTGTAAATGAACTAACATACTCTTGGTTGAAATCTTATTTGTGCAATAGATACCAATTTGTAGAGTTAAAACATGTTGACCAGTTTAATAATTTAAGAAAAACCAAATCTCAATTTAAAAAAATAAAATATGGTGTCCTTAAGGGTCAGTTTTGGGCCCTTTACTTTTCCTTAACTACATTAAGGAAATGCCTAAGATTGTACAAGATCCATGTAAATTATGTATGTATGCTGATGAGTGATGACCTTAATCTCATAATGTGAAGTAATTCAGATATAACACTTGAAATGTTGTCTTTTTTTAATCAGTCAGTTTCTAAATAAAAGCAATTTGTTAATGAATGATAAGAAAACCAAATACATGGCTTTTTGCTCTGCCTAAAACAAAGTATTATCTACAAAAAACTTTAACATTAAAGTAAATTATACGTTCTTGGAAAAAGTTGATTACATTTTTGGGACTTAACATTGACAGAGATCTCAACTGGAACTAACCTATAGCAGAAAGATGTTACAACATTTCATCTGGTTTATTTGCTCTTCGCAGAATGTCACATATTTCAAGTTCTGCTATCTTAATATGAATATACTATGAATTTATTCATTCTCATATAGCTCTTTATATGGAGTCACTAGTCACACTAACATAAATAAAATACTTATACAACAAAAAGAGGCAGTACATATTATTCTTAGGCTGGAAGTTCATGAATCAGCAACGGGACATTTTAGGAGAGTTGGTATTCCAACTGTTTTCAGCTTGTATATGTATGATAAAATTATGAACATAAAAAAATAAATGAAATCAATACATTAGGTGATTTGAAGCCTTACATCGAATCGATAAAAGTGAGTCACTTTAAAAAATTGCAGAAGAATTTGGCGTTGGTACATCTACAGTTTCAGACTGGAAAAAAAATAGGAAAGAAATTTAAGACTTTTGTTTTAAAATGATACCAAAAGATAGTTTAGAGGGGAGAGGGACTATCAAAAAGGCTAAAAATAAACATTGGGACAATGAACTGTTTTTTATGGTTCAGTGAACAACAAGAACGAGGCATGCCCCTATCAGGACCAATAGTGCAAGAAAAAGCGCTGTTACTAAATAAAACTATACCTAATGGAGACCCGACCTTTACAGCAAGCCTTGGTTGGCTTGATAGGTGGAAAAACCTCCATGGCATACGCCAACTATCAGTCACTGGCGAGAGCTTGTTTAGTGATGTCATAGCTAGTGAAAAATATAAAGCTGTTTGTAAAGCTTATTTCAGACGAAAATTTTATGCCTGATCAAATTTACAATGCAGACGAAACAGGTCTGTTTTATAGAATGCTGTCAAGTAAAACACTATCTTCAAAACTTGATGATGCAGCACCTGGATATAAAAAGAGTAAAGATAGAGTGACAGTCATGGCTTGCAGCAATGCTTCTGGAAAACATAAATTGCCACTTGTCTTAATTGGCAAATCAAAAAATCCCAGAGCCCTTAAAAATATTAATCATCACACTTTACCAGTCATTTACCAAGCAAAGAAAAGTGCGTGGATTGACTCATTTATATTCAAAAGATGGTTTTTTGATAACTTTGTACCGAGTGTAACAAAGTTTCTTAAAGATAGCAACTTGCCTATGAAGGCCGTTTTACTAATTGACAACGCCCCCTCACAGACTAGTGCAGATGAACTAAAAAGTGCTGGCATATGTGTTCAGTTCCTTCCTCCCAATGTTACACCGCTTCTTCAGCCGATGGACCAAGGCGTTTTGGAAAGCATAAAAAAGTTTATAGACGCCAACTTCTAGGTCAACTTCTCGAAGTAGAAGGAGAGGATAGTGTGATACAGCTGTTGAAAACTATAAACATTAAAAAGGTTATCTATATGGTGGCGTCATCATGGGATAATGTGACTAAAACATCATTGGTTAAGTCTTGGAAGAAACTGTGGTCTGGAGTGTGTGAGATTTGTAACAGTGACCTTTTTCATAGGAAAGTGAAGACTGTAGCTCTACTGAACTGCTCCAGATGATTGAAAAAATTGATGGCTGCACTAGTGTAGATATTTTGGTTTTTACACTATCTACACTATAGTTGTAGATATAGTGTAGATATTCAGGCAGACAATATGATTGGTGTGATGACAGATGAAGAAATAATATCAGTAGCGTGTTCTACAGGTTTAACTGAGGACAGTGACAATGATTCTGTGGATGAAGAACCGGAAGAGATTATGACTCATGCAGATGCCACGGCACAATTAGATCAGCTGATGGTGTATTTCGTGCGGCAGTTGGATACTTTGTCAGCAGAAATATTGGCCTTGAAGCGGTTGCGTGATCGTACTTCCTGGAAGCAGTGCACTTGTTAAACAAAACAAAGTGACTGAGTGTTTCCAAAAGCAATAAAATACTTTATTAAAGATATCAGTGAGTACTGCAATAATATAATATGTATAAAAACATTACTTTCATTGTTGTAATAGTATAATCTGTTCTCTTTTTATTAATATTACCAGTAAATAAATTTCTATTAGATTATAAATAGTGTTTGTATTTATATCCAGATTCTCGCCTATCTGGATCACTTCCGGTTCCAATTAATCCGGATAAACGAGGGTATACTGTATATATATATCTTCATATTCTGATTCCAGTCTATCTGTTCACCATCTTCCATGCTCCTTCCCTTATATCCTGCCAGTTAGCTACCAAGATTTCAACCTGTCTCATGACTCATTTCCGATTTCATTTTTACTGACTCACCTATTCAAATACAGTGGTTATTATTACACCCATCCACCTACACGTGTACAGTGGTTTTGCTTACTCGCTCATTCATTCATGTTCAGTGGTAATTCTTACATAGGTTTACAACGGGCACAGTGGGTCACTGGTCGGAATGACTCAGTGTCAGAATAACCAGTCGTTGGCAACCATAAGCAGCAGCGGTGCAGTTCTGGTGGTGAGAGTGGAAACTACCACCAACAAGATGTCTATCCTGCAGAGCCGTCAGCTGGATCTTCATGAAGAGGTTTGTTCTACTGTAGTTAGCAAATTCATAATACTGATCAGTCAAAAACATAAACAAATCTAATTGCATTAAATTTGACGTCAACCAAATTATTAGTGGCTAGTACAATAAACAATACTCATACAGTACATAACAAAATGCATATCGTAGGATACATTAAAGGAAGAAAAAACTGTCAGATAATAGCCCTAAGTAAACATAAACATAAAGGAACAGCAGCACACCGTGTAGAGGCTGTATCAGAGGTGTAAATTACAAATGTTTGCAGTTGGAGGCTTGAAATTAACTGCGTGTAAAAAATCTTATGAAAAATTCTGTGTATATGATTTCAAACATCATAGAAAGTTGTAGTTCAAAGCAACCAAACTATTTTAACAGTAGTTTTTATAAATTGAAATTTTCCTGAGTCATTTTAAAAACCAAAAGTTCTGATAACTAGCTATACTGTATACTATATTATATACAAGGAACTCTCTGGAACTCTTCATCAAAAATTGTTCCTTAGATCAAGACAGACATATTTCACAGTATAAACATGGGTCTACGGTGACTAGTTTACTGTCTTTTCTTTCGTGTTTTTTACAAATTATTTTATAACTCAAGAACTATTTAAGATAGAAACTTCAAATTTAGTATACATATGTATACTATGTACATATGAGAAAAAAAAAAAGCAAAATACATCAAAGGGAAAGTGTAAAGAAAAAAATTGTGATGAACAATGGATTATTAGGCCTAGGCCTAAAACTTAAACTGGAACAGTGATTTGATGAAACAGCCATGGGGACTTATATTTTTTTTTATTAAAGGGAGAAAAACTTTTAAAATACACAAAGATTTTTTTTTTGATGTTAATTTTTATTTATATTTATTGTTATTTAGTTTAAGTAGTTTATTTGGTTGTTAGATATTTTAGAGTTTATATTTGTTAGGTCTCCATTGTTAAAGTATGTTATTTATTTATTATGTTTAGGCCTAGTGATCGTTATTTATTTTTTGTGGTTGTTAATTGTATTATAGATGTCTTGAAGTGCATTTTTACTCGAACGGTACCGTGTTAGATTTTCTTTTTAATTGTTTAATTTTTCAACTCACCAAAAGGGGATTATGGGACTTTTACTTAACTTCTAATTCGGAGCTGCCCAGGGATTCCGGCTTACTCCCTGGCCCGGTGGAATTATGGGATTTGGGCTAAATTGCCGGTTTAATTGTTGTTTGCCAGAAGTTTTCTAAATTTTCACTTTTATTTGGGGCTTAAAATTTGCTTACGTTTGGGGTTATCAAAAATGTTATAAATTTTTTTTTCACTTTTAAATTGTTAATTAATTTGGCTTACGTTGGGGTGTCTCAGGCTAAACTGCAGATAGGCCATGTAGTTGTTAGTTGGTAATTTTGGTATTTGTTGAGTTTGTTGTTTTCGTAGCTTTTGTGTCTTATCTTGTTAATTTTAGTGTTTATTGTTATTTATTTAAGTACGAATTAATATTGTGGCCTTCTGCCTTTTATATTGTGGCCTTTTGCCAGCCAGTTTTTGATTTTTTTTTTGGTAATAAACTAGTTTTGCTCAGCTGCCGAGTTTTATTTTGACCCTCCAACTGCCACCCGTGATCCCATCGCTCGACTTGTTTTGAGCCATCCCCCGGTTGGCACGCTTACCAGCTTTGGTGGGGGGATGGGTCTCAATTGGTAGCAGAGCGTGGTTGCCTAAAAAAAAAAAAGAAAAAAAAAAGAAAAAAAAAATTTTTTTCTCTCTTGGTGGTTGACG
The DNA here is from genome assembly GCA_035578905.1 of Stictocephala bisonia. NCBI lineage: Eukaryota > Metazoa > Arthropoda > Insecta > Hemiptera > Membracidae > Stictocephala > Stictocephala bisonia. Next base: position 806,442 of record JAQJVL010000165.1, on the reverse strand, counting down.
GTGGGTGTTTGCCAGTTGTTAGTAGGCCATGGTTGGCTGTCCTTCAAGGTGTCTTGGTATTGTAAAAAAAAAAAAAAAAGGAAACAAATAAATAATTATTTAAAAACAAAAAACAATTAGAAAACCAAATAAATAATTTTACTTAAAAAAAAAAAAAAAAAAAAAAACTAGGCAATCCGCTTGGTTACTTTGTTGAATGGGTTTCATGGGTGGATTGGAGTGGTCTGCAGTGGCTCGGTAGGCTGAGGGTTTAGTTCGTCTTGGACCCTGGAGTTGTCGTTTTTTTGTGTATATTGTTGAGAATTTTGTTTTGCGAGATGGCCTATCTGCAGAATGTTGCGCTCCTGGTGAAGGAGGAGTTGATATTTGAGTTGAGGTCGCGGGGTGTGACTCCGGAGGGAGATGTTCTGAATCTCCGGAGGTTGCTGCGGGAGCAGTTGTCCGCGGGTACGGCGGTGGATTGGTCTGATCTACTGGAGGTTGGGGATGAGTTGTCTGTTTGTAAGCGCAAGGTGGAAGATTGGGAAGGGGTTTTGGAAGATTTGCAGTTTGAACCTCCAGTAGGTCGTGACCGGGCCTGCCGCCTTGCACGTTTGGGGCATCTGCTTGCCCGTTTAAGGCTGGTCAACCGGGCACCGGGGTTGGAACCATCGGATAGGGCGTGGATCTTAGAGAGTGTGTCTAGGCTGGATGAGATTTTTCAGGCACTCTCCGGTTCCACGACTCCTACGGGTCTGGGTCAGCGGCCTACTTTCGCGCTCTCGCCTAATGTGTCGAGGCCGCAGGCTGAGACACCGGCTCTCACTGTACCTGAGGTTCCTTCTGAGCCTGCAGGCGTTTCTGTTGAGGTTGCTTGTGGTTCGGCTCCAGCTGCCGTTCCTTCTACTGCTTCTTTGTGTTCACCTGCTCTTCTGCAGCTGAGCTACCACAAGCTACCTAACCCTCTCACGCCCATGATCCAGAATCTCCCTGTGATCGATGGGATGGATCCTGAGGAGCTTCTTAAGTTTCTGGTTGCCTTTCTCAGACTTAGTGAGATGCCCGGCATGCAGGCTGGGGACTTGCTTCGTCTGATGTTCCCGTATTGCAGAGGTCCCGTTGGGGAGTTGCTGAGTTCTGTCTTGGCCAGTGATGCCTCGGTGGACTCGTTCCACCGAGAGTTACTTTCGTTTCTTCCCATTCGACTCAGGGAGAGGATGGTCATGGACAGATTTTATCGGTCGCAGGGTAGGGGCGAGTCTCTGGCAGCCTATGTCTCTTCAGTCAAGGAAGCTCGTCAAGCGTTGCGCCTCACACTTTCTGAAGCTGACACCGTTCGTGTCATCCTGGATGGCATTTCTCCTGAGGAACGGTGCAGATTGGTTTTTGCTGGTGTTCCTTCGACTTTTCGGGAGCTGCATCAGCTGTGCATTGTTTCGCGCAGCGTGCAGTTCTCAGACCAGCAAGGGAGGGATCATGAGAGTCATCGTGCTCTCCCCACCCGTCGACCGGCTATGTCTGTAGGTGTGAGTCAGCCAGTGGAGGGTCGTGGTTCTCGGCCTCCGGTTGTGTGTTTTGCTTGTGGCCAACCTGGTCACATTCGACGTGACTGTCCACGTGCTTGAGGTCGTGGGGCGGGAAACGCTCAGCACGGGGGGTTGCCTCCACAGTAGCTCCCCGCGTTGTTGCGAGTGACCGTGGCCATTTGCCTTTGACATGTGCCCATAGCAGGAGTGTCGGGGATTTTTCGGGCCTTGCTGGCATGGCTTCCCTGGGACTTAGTGCGGTCACCTCGGTGTGTCCTGGCGTTTTTGTTTCTGTTGGTGGTACGGTGTGTCAAGCCCTTCTTGATTCTGGTTCGGCATGCAGTATCATCAGCCTTTCTCTTTTTGAGTCCCTTGACGCCTTAGGACTTGTCAGGCACACCGAGCCCTCTTCTATTACTTGCTGGACGGCATCCCAAACTCCTCTACCCATTCTTCTGAAGGTGTTTTTCCATTTTAAGATTGAAGGATTTTCCTGGAGGTGGGGTTTTCTTGTTGCCAAGGACCTGGCGGTTTCTTGTATCCTAGGGGCAGACTTTATTTCTAAGAGTGGTATGGTGCTTGACCTCCAGAAGCGCCAGATGTTTTTCAAGTTCAATCGGCGAGTTTTGGTGCCTCTAGTAGGTGATTCTGACTGCCCTCCTGCAGTCAGAGAGGTGGGTTGTGAGCCCGAACAACCCAAGGTGGATCCGGTTGGTCATCTCCCCCCTGAGCAGGCGGAGGCCATTAGGAGGCTGTGTTTGCGGTTTCCTGATGGCTGAGCTTGGGGTCACTTCTCTTCTGGAGTATGAGATCCACCTCACCGATTCTCAGCCAGTTAGAAGTCATCCGTACAAACTTGCTCCCCCAAAGATGGAGGTTATGAGGGCTATGATTGAAGATCTTCTGAGCAAGGGTGTGATTGAACCGTCTCGTTCTGCTTATCTCGTCCAGCTTTTCTTGTGCCCAAGCCTAATGGTAAGTCTAGGCTTGTGATGGATTATCGGAGGCTCAACGCTAAGGTCGCTATTGACTCGGTACCTCTGCCTGATTTGCATTCTGCGTTTGATTGGTTCGGTAAGGCTAAGTTTTTCAGTGTTTTCGATTTGAACCAGGCCTACCATCAGATTCCATTGAAGAAGGAATCACGGCCTATGACTAGCTTCTGTGTTCCCTGGAATCTTTACCAGTTCACTAGGGTTCCTATGGGTCTTGCTGTGGGTGCCCAGACTCTTACTCGTCTGCTTGATTCCATCTTCCATAATGTGAAGTTCAAGTTTGTCTTCAATTACCTGGACGACCTTCTTGTCTACAGTGATACTTTCGGGGAACACATGCAACATCTGGAGGAAGTTCTTAGTCGCCTTAAATCAGCTGGCCTTACCGTCAATCCAGAGAAAGTCACTTTTGCTCGTCCTGAGATTTCTTTTCTGGGTCATCTGATATCTTCTCGAGGCGTCTGCATAGATCCTGCGAGGACCCAGGGCATTCGGGATTTTCCTCCTCCCAGAGATGCCAAGAGGATTGCCCGTTTTGTGGGGATGGTGAATTTCTACCGTCGCTTCATCCCTAACGTGGCCGAGCTTGCTGCCCCGTTGAACGAGTTGCGGAAGAAAGGTGTCCCTTTTGTGTGGGGCCAAGCTCAGCAGACTGCCTTTGATGCTCTCAAGGAGGCTATCATGCAACCTCCTGTCCTGCGTATGCCTGATTTCAGCAGAGAATTTATTCTTCAGACTGATGCCTCCTCCTCCGCCATTGCTGCTGTTCTTTCTCAGGAGTTTGATGGGGTCAGGCAGCCCATCGCTTTTGCTTCGAGGACGTTGTCTCACCAGGAAAAGAAAGCTTCTTCCATCTATGAGTTAGAGTGTCTGGCTGTTGTCTTTGGTACGGACAAGTTTCGGCGTTTCTTGGAACACGCTGAGTTCTTGCTGGAGACGGACAATCAGGCACTATCTTGGCTTCTTGCCCATCCCCGACAGCTCGGGAAAATTGGTCGCTGGGTGGTCAAAATTTCTGCTTTTAAGTTCCGAGTCCAACATCTTAGGGGTACCCAGATTGTCATCGCGGATGCTCTTTCCCTCATGTACCACGAACCCAGTGATCCACCGACTGAGGCTGTTGCTCAGTGTGGTGCTGTTCTTCTGGATTTTCCTCTGGCTTTTGACGACCTACTGTCCCATCAGCAGAAAGATCCTGAGCTGTCAGTCATCTTAGGTGAGCTTCAAGAGGGAGGTGCCCACCCTCCCTATTTTCTGTCCAAAGGGGTACTCTGTTGCCGTCCTCGACAGAGGGGTGAACCCCGTGTAGTGCTGCCTAGTCATCTAGTACCGATGGTCTTTCAATATTATCACTCTTCTCTTGTGGGCGGTCATCTTGGCATTCATAAGACCATCGCTAAGATTCGTAGGTACTTCATCTGGAAGGGCATGGACCGGGATGTTGCGGGCAGAGTGCGGGCTTGTCACCTGTGCTCTCTCAGCAAGCCTAGTCAGAATGCAAGGTTAGGGTTGTTATCTTCTGAGGTGGCCGAGCGTCCTTTTGAGAAGGTGTTCATCGACTACGTGGGTCCTTTTCCCCGTAGCAAGTCAGGTAGCTCCTACCTACTTGTTTGTGTGGATGCTTTCTCGAAGTTCGTTTGGCTTTTCCCACTTCGGAGTGCCACGGCTAAGCTCACCATCCGTGCTCTCCAGTCCCAACTCTTCCAGCACTTTGGTGTGCCTTCCACTCTTGTGTCCGACAACGGTAGCCAGTTTACCTCACACGAGTTTCGTAGGTTCTGTTTTGGCAATGGTATCAGGCATGTGACTACCTCTCCTTATTACCCACAGCCTTCTCATGCAGAGCGGTTCAACCGCAATCTTCGGTCTGCCCTTATTACTTTCCATGCTGAGAAGCAGAACACCTGGGATGAGAGTCTCTCTTGGCTCCAGCTTGCTTTTAATTCTTCCAAGCATGGGTCACAATGCCACTCCCTTCGAGATTCTACATGGCTACCCTCCTAACAACCCTTTGTCCAACTTGTGGAGGCTAGAGGATCTTCTACCTACACCAGGTGCCACTGACGTAGTGTCCACGTGGCGGGCTGCTCGGCGCAACCTGCTACGTGCTAGAGGGAGAGTAAGGAGGAGGTATGATAAGGGTCGTACTCCTAACCCTTTTCAGGTTGGAGATCTGGTTCTTTGTCAGGCTCACCCGGTCAGTTCGGCCGCGGAACGAAGAGCTGCAAAGTTGTGCTATCGGTGGTCTGGTCCCCACCGCATCGACAGGTTTTTGTCACCGGTGACTGCTCTGCTGGTTGATCCCCAGTCAGGCAGGGTGTTCAGGAAAGCCCATGTGTCCCAGCTTAAGGCTTTCCGGGGAACGGTTGATCCAGGAGTGGGTGTTCCTGGGGGTTTCTTGGGGCAAAGAGATTGATCACCTCTGCGCCCTAGGTGGCTGTTCTGAGAGAGTCTTTTTCTCTCTTTTCTTGTCGGGCCCGACAGTCAGGGTAGTTCGCTCCCTGTTCGAGGGGTTTCCCCTCTTAGTTTCTCTTGGGCGTCCTTGGAACACCACTCTTCGGAGGTCTTCTTCGTCTTCTGTGTGGTTCCCTGAGGTACCGAGTTTTCTCCCCTGCCTGGGTGTGTTGAGGTTTTGCAGAGGGAGGTTGTACCGGGTCTTGGACCGGTACAGTTTCGTTTTTTCCGTCGTAGTCTGCCGGGCTGCCTGAGATTCGCTTTTGCCCGGCGTTTCGCGTAATTTGGTGGCCGTTGGCTTCGATCCGTTTCGTTCCTGGTTCCAGCCTCGGTCAGGTGGTCCTGTCTGTTCAGTTTCTTTGCTGCCGATCAACTTGACTATGCGTGGCTGAGAGACACTAAAACTCCAGGGTCCTTGAGTGGGACGTTCAGCCCTCGGCCTGCCGTCCGGGGATTGTCTACCATCCACACTGCCAGCCTGGCCTGAGGACCATGTATAGAGGCCATTGGTGACCCTGCTGCCCCACCTACATCTTTGGGTATGAGTCTTCTGTCCTCAGGTCAGTGCTTTCCTGGTCGTTTTCCCGGCGGCTGAGCTGGGGGTGGTTACCTATTTGAAGTAAATAAAAACCAGAGAGAAAAAAAAAAAGCAAAATACATCAAAGGGAAAGTGTAAAGAAAAAAATTGTGATGAACAATGGATTATTAGGCCTAGGCCTAAAACTTAAACTGGAACAGTGATTTGATGAAACAGCCATGGGGACTTATATTTTTTTTTATTAAAGAGAGAAAAACTTTTAAAATACACAAAGATTTTTTTTTGATGTTAATTTTTATTTATATTTATTGTTATTTAGTTTAACCCTCCAGGTGCTGGGTTGACCTTTCTTAAGTGCTAGGCGTTTTTCATCATGTTTGCAACTGTATATAAAATATTTTTTTAAATACTGTAAACCTAATGAAAATGGTACATATTAAATATCATTATTTTTAGAAAAAAACCATAGAATAAGAAAATATACTTATACAAGACTTATCTTTTCATGGTAAACTATTGCTGGATGTTATACTTTACAAAGAAGAAATTTTTTTTCAATTTTTTAAATTTGAGTTCATGTATCAGTTCACAAAAGACATAAAATGAAAATCCAAGATAGACATATTGTAAAAAACGTAATAATAAACACAAAAATATATACATGTTATGGGTTATCTTCTTAGACACATTCAGTTAGAGTAAAAAATGGAAAATTGTCCTATGTAAAAAATCACTAATACATGACAAGTTACACATTTCATTGTAACATGTAGTGTTATTTCACTTTTACAACTCAAAATGTTTTCAGCTCACAAAATGTAACAATGACAATCAATAAAAAACTAAAATAATTAATTAAAAAATATATCTTATGTACAAAAATTTACATTCTGGAGCAATGACAAGATGATTTACTCAGAGTCAACTTCACTCTCAATGTCTGATTGTTCATTTAGTTCATCTAACACATTTATTATTGCACTAGACTTACTTAATTCACTCATTTTTTAAGATAAAATACAATAAAACACAAAATAAAACAATAATAATTGATTACAATAACAAACTTACAATGTAAACAAACACCAAGCGGCTATACACTGAGCATCTGATTTGTGTGTGTTGAAAACAAAACATACGCTTCTAAACAATTGTTGTATATCGGCTGTTTTGATGCAGACGTATTCCATAGAGTATAATATGTTCCGCGTTTCTTCTACTTCAATACTATATAACATACTTTGTAATATTCAGTCGTTTAAAGCCGCTAGTGCGTTTTAAATAGATCGCGTACCTAACATCGCGCTACGCGATGTCAGCACTACAACGGCGAGCGCTGACATCGCACTACGCGATGTCAGCACCTGGAGGGTTAAGTAGTTTATTTGGTTGTTAGATATTTTAGAGTTTATATTTGTTAGGTCTCCATTGTTAAAGTATGTTATTTATTTATTATGTTTAGGCCTAGTGATCGTTATTTATTTTTTGTGGTTGTTAATTGTATTATAGATGTCTTGAAGTGCATTTTTACTCGAACGGTACCGTGTTAGATTTTCTTTTTAATTGTTTAATTTTTCAACTCACCAAAAGGGGATTATGGGACTTTTACTTAACTTCTAATTCGGAGCTGCCCAGGGATTCCGGCTTACTCCCTGGCCCGGTGGAATTATGGGATTTGGGCTAAATTGCCGGTTTAATTGTTGTTTGCCAGAAGTTTTCTAAATTTTCACTTTTATTTGGGGCTTAAAATTTGCTTACGTTTGGGGTTATCAAAAATGTTATAAATTTTTTTTTCACTTTTAAATTGTTAATTAATTTGGCTTACGTTTTGGGGTGTCTCAGGCTAAACTGCAGATAGGCCATGTAGTTGTTAGTTGGTAATTTTGGTATTTGTTGAGTTTGTTGTTTTCGTAGCTTTTGTGTCTTATCTTGTTAATTTTAGTGTTTATTGTTATTTATTTAAGTACGAATTAATATTGTGGCCTTCTGCCTTTTATATTGTGGCCTTTTGCCAGCCAGTTTTTGATTTTTTTTTTGGTAATAAACTAGTTTTGCTCAGCTGCCGAGTTTTATTTTGACCCTCCAACTGCCACCCGTGATCCCATCGCTCGACTTGTTTTGAGCCATCCCCCGGTTGGCACGCTTACCAGCTTTGGTGGGGGGATTGGTCTCAAGCTAAATAAGTGAAACAAGGAAGTAAAATATCATTATTGTAACTAAATTAACTTCAAAATGGCGGCATTTTAACCCTATATACGCCATGTATATTACCTTAAAACGCTACGCGATTTTGATGGTTTCGTAAGGTTTTTTTTTTTAAATCATAAAAATTTATTCCCATCCCCTAAATATAGAGTGCTGCATATAATTTTGTTCACAAAGATACAAATAATTAGAAGGAATATAAATTAGCACTTGCCAATGAAGTTGGTGCATGTAGTATCTTCGGAAAAGTTAAACAGTTAATTTTTCAAACAAATCTTCTAAGTTTGGACACATATAAGTCAACCACCAATAATGTAGCACAATTTTCACTAATGTACAAAAGTTGCAGAATCTTAACAGGAATAAAAATATATATACACAATAGTAGATAAACCAAAGGTAAAATTGAAAAATGTCAAAAAAAAGGAACTATATACACAAATTTTTGGGGGTCATGTCATGTCAAGTCAGTAATGTCACTGTTGTCACTTATATTTCCGTTATCTAATTCATCTAAAACACCCCGAATAGCACTACTACGTGATAATTCACTCATTTTTTGAATAAAATCAGTGCAAAACACACGCAGAACACGCACACAAAAAAAAGGAACTGTATACACAAATTTTTGGGGGTCATGTCATGTCAAGTCAGTAATGTCAGTGTTGTCACTTATATTTCCGTTATCTAATTCATCTAAAACACCCCGAATAGCACTACTACGTGATAATTCACTCATTTTTGAATAAAATCAGTGCAAAACACGCACACTAACACATTGTTTTGTCGATCAACAAAGAACACAAACAAACTGTATTGGAGAGATGACTTAGCAACATATGCATCAACTGTTCAGGTCTTCCAACATCGTCTGAGTGAAAAATAAAAAAATATGTTGCGTTATATACATGTAATAGACGTTTATGTTCAAAACGGTATGCAATATGTGTGAAACAAATGCGTAATAACCGCGCTAATAAATAAATGTAAGCGCGCGTGAAATGCGTCTCGATCGAGATGATGGCGCTTGAGCAACACAATAATGCATCTCGATCGAGACGCGTGGCGCGTGGAGGGTTAAAAACTTCAATGTCAAATTTCACGAAAACCGTCGTAGCTATAAAAAAGTTAAAAGTTAGGTAAAAAACGCACAATTAAGAGACAAATCAAATAACATCTTATTTACTGAAATCAAATAATAAATAACACAGGTGTGACAATTTTCGTAAATCAATGTAATTTCCATAATACAACAATACATATCTAAAACATAGTTTAACAGCAAATATGAGGCACTGCGTACCATTAATCAGCTGTTTTATATCCACTTCATAAAACACTTATATTTCATGAACAATCAATATTTAACATTGAGTCAGGTGTTTATTAACAATGAATTATTTATGAAATAGCAAATATTTCTTCAAAACAAACTTATAAAAGTTGTTCAAAGTGACGGCCTACAACAAGATTGCAGTCTCCAATGTTATACTACAGATCGATGAATTTGTAAAAAAATATGTACATTCTCCTGAATTCATGCTGCAGCTTCTACCAACCAAGTCTATTTCACTCCACTGGTGTGCCGTGTACCAGTTCTTTCAAGTGCCCCCACAGAATAAAATCTAATGGTTTGGTGTCAGGGGATCTAACAGGCCAATGTTCTGGTCCACCATGTCCCATCCACCTGTGCTCAAAACATAACATTTATGTAGTCTCTTACACCCATACCAATATGTGCAGGAGCTCCATCATGTTGAGACCACATATCATGTCTGTAATGAAGTGGCACATATGATATTAATTCATGGAAAATGTCTCAGGAAAAAACAAAGTAAGTAGGGGAGTGAAATCTATTAGGTAAAATGTGGGGTCCTATTAAAAGATATTTAAGCATGTTTTGGATCACATTAGCCACAATATAAAAGTTTCACATATGCAGTTCACAGTTTCCTCACTTGTATCTTTATTAATGTTTTTAATCAATATTATTAGCTGTTTAATTTTAAAAAAATAATACTACTCTACTAAAACAATTTGTTGACACATAACAGCTGATTCTTACTTTTCTTTGTAGTATTACCTTTTGGTGATGCCTCTTGATCCTGCAGGGTTTTCTGAACTAAGGGGCATCACCAAATGGTTGATCCTGCAAGAGACATCAAAAGGTAATAATACAAATTAAATCACGTCCTGACTTGGTAAATAAATAATAAAATTAAAAGTTTACTTTTCCTTCTATCAACAATATGTTACAAATATACAGCTGATTCGTAGTTCAAATTAAATAGTTCATAAGTCTCAGACTCATTGTTAACATTAAGTGAATACAGGTGACTAGTGATGCGCAGCGCCATATTTGCTGTTAAACTATGTTTTAGTTATGTATTATAGAAATTACATTGATTTACAAAAATTGTCAAACGTGAGTTACTTATTATTTGATTTCGGTAAATAAGATGTTTTTTATTTGTCTCTTAGTTGTGCATATTTTACCTAACTTTTAACTTTTTTATAGCTATAACAGTTTTTGTGAAATTTGACACTAAACATTTTAAAACGTCTCCATTTTTAAATTAATTTAGTTACAGTAATGATATTTTACTTCCTTGTTTCACTTATTTAGTTACACATGTATACTAAATTTAAAGTTTCTATCTTAAATAGTTCTTGAGTTATAAAATAATTTGTAAACAGCACATACAGACAGACTAGTCACCGTATACCCATGTTTATATTGTGAAATATGTTGGTCTTGACCTAAAGAACATTTTTTTATGAAAAGTTCCAGAGAGTTCTGGGATACCCTGTATAGCGTGTAGTGGGATATAGTTATCAGAATGCTTGTTGTTATAAATATAAAACCAGCTGCTAATAAACAGTCTTTTATGTTATAAAATGTGATAAAGGACTGGATTATCTAACTTGAGAAATATATTCATAATATACTTTGGTATGGATTTGAATACATTGAATTGCTCGGTCTCAGTGCAGAAACAGAAATGGACCCTGCTTCAGTGCTAGTCATCATCACAGAACAGGTTTAGTTTTCAACTTACTGAGACCTTTTGATATACATAAAATTAATTTACATGTCATGCTTTCTGAAAGATAAGAGAATAATATTTAGCAACTTTTAAGGATTAACCACAGTTAATTTTAATTTGTTGTAACACATACCCTCTTACTCTCAAGTAAATGTTATATGTTCAATACATTTAGCTATTTCTACGTCATAAGAAATGTAGGTAACTAGTAAATTGTTACTCTAAATAATAAGTTTTTTCTGCCTTAGGGAGCGGCAGTAGACATAAGTCACCATGGTTCAGGCTCACAGTGTGTGCTGGTCTATGCCACCATGTTGGGCTGCCTTATAGGCTGGGACCTACGTGCTCCAGGCATTGCATGGAAACTGGAGAATGATCTACGGAAAGGTTTTTATTGTACTTACTATTCTCCTTGATTTGATTTTGATCCTGCTTACCTTTTCTTTTCATGCCCCAGTTTTACATCAGCTTCTATCCTTTTCTGTAGTATAGAAAGTGTTGAAATTATTTGGTTTGTACATTCTGATAGTTGTATCATTTATCTTAACTTCCTATTCTTGTTTCTCTAAAACAGAAAAAATATTTCTCAAAGGTGAAACATTTACTCGTAATTTAATTATTATTATTATCAAATATACCCATGGTCTTAATTTAGAAAATAGAAGAGATAATCATAAGTTATCCAAACAATTAAGAGTACAGCCATCCAGCTTTAACGTAATAGAACCTTGCATTTGCATTATGAGTGTTTACAATGATAGAATTTATTACAGTCGGCATATACAGTAACATTTACTCTAGTGCCATACAATACAATTACATATTACATACACTACAAAGCTACTACATGTACACTATAACTAAAACAAAAATACACATAAATCATATAAAACCAGAACACCTGTCAAGCTGATCTCATATACTGTTAAGTAAAGGGTGTGAAATGGAGGACCACCTGACAAAATCAGAAATGGGAAAAGAATATAAACACATAATCACACAAATTTTCAATGCCACTGGCACTTTCTTCAGGTGACTAGAGAGAGAGAGAGAGAGAGAGACTCAATGAGAGAGTGCCAGGCTCAATTGAAAAAAGTGCCAGTGGCATTGAACATTTGTGTGATTGTGTGTTTATTTTGTGTATTTTACTACTCTGGTGTTAGTGAACTTGTCTTCTAAGGTAAGTTTGCTGATGTCCTATCTCTCCAATATATTAATTATAATATAACAATTCTGTTTTACCATAAAGAGTTAAAGTAGACTTCTTTCTTCTGTCTGGCCAGACCAAACGCTTCTAGGCTACTACAGGCTACACACTGGATACTGTTTTGATTCAGAATAAACAGTTGGTAAATAGAATTGAGGCTGTTACAAAATTTAATTTAAATGAATAAAACAGAGATTTTATACAATTTTGAGTTTAAAAATTAAAATATAAAAGAGAAATATGAAAGAAGCTGTAAATGAGTTGAGGAGATTGAGAGAGAAAAAAAATGGTGAGGGGCTGAGAAGGACTGACGATTGCAGTCCTTGAAGGAGAAATGCAACAATGATGATGAGCCTTTGAGGCTCTGATTTTCATATTAAAAACTTGTGAATGTATACTATGTATAATTATGATTAGTGAATGTGATATACAAACGTGAGACAAAATTAATTAAAACGATAAAATAAGAAAAATACAATTAATTATTAATGTAAATTCTTAACAGATACTATTTAATTCAATTTTGCAGTTTCAAAACAAATAAATGTAGCTCCTCTCAGACAAAGCCTGAATAGAGGCTCTGTTTTACATCAATTTATTGGCAGTATATTTAAAAAAAATTAAATATATTAGGCTCTAAAATATCATATTAAATTTATAGTAATTGCATTTAGAGAAAAATAATTTAACTGTGTGTACTGATAAAAAAGTCTTTAATTATCAATAATACAAATAAAACATTTAAATAATCTCACTAAACTTAAAACTAGAATGGGTCAATATCACCACACATCTCTTATAAATTCAACAAATCGTTCATTTGTTAAAATTACATTAGAAATCATTTAAACAAAAGTAATATTGTATCTATGTGGGAATATGTCAAGTTGTATATCTTTTGAAAGGTTTCAACCACCATTGTAATCTACGATGGATCAACAATGTAAGCAATTTTTATTAAGGTTGTAAATATAAAATTTACAATTATATAGAGTATAATTATATAAAATACCTATATCTTATTAAATATTTCCTTCTTACTCCTTATTAGCCGTTTCCTTAATGTGACAAAAATCAATAGTTGCGTTTATAATCCAACACATTTTGGACATTCTGTATAAAATCCATATTATATATATATCTTATACTCTTTCCTCCCAAAATATGCTCTTAACATTAAAAAAAAAAGGAGTAACTTAAAGCATTTCACTGATACACTTTTATATAAATAAAGAAAGCTAAATAATAATACACAGCAATACAAAACATTGTCCTACATACCCATACACATCTAAAATCCCCTTAATCAATTAATTACTCATTTAAATGCTTCCTTTTTAATTAAAAAAATTTAATAGTGGTTCTACACTCTCCAAACTAAACAACCAGTAACCGACTAGTCTTAGAAATTTATTTAAAGAACGTTCCGTTCTTATTTCATTTGGCAAACTATTAAAGATTTTTGGCCTAAGTTATTCAATAGTTTTCATGAAGTATATAACTGTTGGCTCCGGAACAAGGAGATGACTTTTTGATAGTTTAATTTTATAGTTCATTTGATTACTTTGAGTGTTTACACTTTTATTTAAAAAAAAACCTCAGAACTTTATAAACATAAGTATACCTCAGTGATAAGTTTTGCAACTCCCTGAAAAGTGGCCAAGATGGTTCAAGCATATGTCTGTTCAAAATGATTCTTACTATTCATTTTTGTTTTATAATAATGACTTTGAGATTACTTAAATATGCCCTCCCCCCCCCCCCAATATAAGATTCCATATGCAAGTCTAGAATATACTAATGTGAAGTAAACTAATCCCAACACAGAGACTGGTACAAGAGGCTTTAACAAAAATAAAAGTTCAAAACCGAATTAATCTTCTTGCTCATTATACGTCTTCCAGTTCAGTTCGCTGTTAAGGTTAATCCCTTGGTATTTAATTGCATCCTTACACTTTATGATAACACATTGATCCCTACAATACCTCATCTCACACAAACAATCTATAAATTATGGGTTGGTTAAAGGAACTTCTTAGGTTGAAATATACATAAGCAGTTTTCTCCGGACCTAATAACAGTTATTATTTACAAACCAACATCTCAATGACATTAAATCTTCACTCATGTATTGATGAACTTCCTCCCAAGAATGAGCAGTATAACAAAGAGCAGTGTCATCTGCAAAGCATGTCACTTTACCTTTAAAACCACAATTGCACAAATCATTTATGAAAATAATGAACAAAATTGCCCCAACACTAATCCTTGCGGTAAGCCAAATTTAATTTTACCTCTATCACTAAACTCATTTTTAATTTCAACACATTGAATTCTATTGGAAAGATAACTTTTAAACCAATCTAAAACAATACCTCAAATCCCACAATCATGTAACTTATTTAACAGAACATCATGGTGTACGGTATCAAATGCTTTTTTGTATAAAGAAAAAGCCCAGACATCCTATTCCCTCCATTTATACCCTCAGATACCTGTTTCATAAAATTGGTGGGACTGTTTCTGTATTTAGTCCCTTTCTAAAGCCATATTGGTTGGAACTAAAAAAATCAATTTTATTTTAGTACTTTACAAGTCTCATTTTCAAAAGCTTTTCTATAATTAAAAAAAAAAAAACGTAACAGCAAAAATGTATGTCTATAATTATTGCAAAGTTCCTCTGAGTTGCTTTTGTGAACTGGTGTAACTAAAGCCTCTTTTATTTTTTCAGGAAATATTCCCGTTCAAAACTTAAATTAACAATATAAGTAAATACAACAGCTATTTTGGGTGAAACACATTTAACCAAAAATGAACTCACATTATCTATCCCAGGCGACTTATTATTTTTTAAAGATTTAACTATCCCTTCAACTTCCTCTCTTGAAACCGAAAATAAAATCATTGCCGAATTTTGGCTATTTGATTTTTTCATCGTTTTGTATGGTAATTGGTAAAATGTTCGTATGATAATTCCCTGATATAAACTGTCTGCAACTGACAAAAAGATCCTATTAAAGGCATTTGCAAACCCTATCCTTTATTTCAATATCATTATCCAAAATTGACATAAAATTATTGTTCTCTTTTACTTTCTGATTTAATTTCATTTAAAACCTCCAAGTTTTTTTAGAATTCCCTAAGCAATTATTAAATGATGTGGTATAGTAATTATTTTTAAGATTTCTTATATCCATTTGCAGTTAATTTATGAACTGTATAAAACAATTTTTTTAGCTGAAAGTTATTAGGATTTCTTTTAATTTGTTGCAACATCTTATTTCTTTTTATAACTTTTTTAAAATCGATTCAGTAATCCAGAGCTTAAGTTTTTAATCTTAACTTTTTCAATAAATGTTTGACTTTTCCTAATATTGCTTTGTAAGATGTCAATGAACCTATCATAAGCAACAGAAGCATGCTCACAACAATAAACAGTCCCTCAGTCCTCAGCGTCCAACAGACCAATTGAGTTTAGCATAGTCTATTCGGTGTGTGACACACACCCTCACCACCCCAGTAGAGGCGCATCCACACTGCCATCATATAATCTGTGGCACTCGCCCTGTAAGTAATTAAATGCTTATTTATTATCTTGACAAAGAATCAAGAAGCTTAATTCCATTAATCAATAAAGTTGAAATAGGACATGTCATTTCACTTTAACCTAAGTTTAAAAAGTTAAAACTTAACCTCTTAAGAACTGAAATGACGACATATGGTCATTACTAAAAATTTCATAATTTTTTTCTGTGTTTGTAGTTGATTAAGTTTAGACCTCAATAAAACAGTTTCCAATGGGTAAAATATTTCTTGTTAACGAGCTGTAAGCATACAAACAAAGTTTTTAAAAACAAAATACACTTTGTTGACAAAATATAAATATTTAAAAATTATAAGATGTCTTTTTGGACATTTATTCTGATAAAGTACTTAATTACAAACATTCTGGTCAATAAAGACCCTTGTATCTTTATTAGAACATATGTTATAAATAAATGTATAAAGACTTGCATTTCTTAAAAATTTCAGCCTAAAATTTTAGATGTCGCACTTGAAAAGAGAGGGAAAAAAGTGTGTACTTTTTATTTGGTTGGTCCTCAAAGGGTTAAGGTTTTAACTTATAGTTAAACTATTAGGCTAAATACAAACTTATATCACATATTCAAGAATTATATAAGAGGAAGATGTCTGACATAAGAAGTATCACAGTGGCAATGAGGAAAGAAAAAAAACATCCATGCCTACATATCAATGCTTAATCATATAAATAAAACATATAACACATATTAGGTCTAAAAAACCAATAACAACATTAAAGCTTAAAAATTCATCAACGCTATAAAAAGGATTTAGTAACAACCAAGAATATAATTTATTCTTAAAATAGCTAGTAGGAGTTGTTCTGGCAGAAAGGGACAGTTTGTTAAAGAATTTAACACAATTTAATTGATGTGAAGAACAAACTTTTGAGAGTGTGTGAGTAGGTAAATCAAGCTTATCTTTGTTTCTGGTGTCATGCCTATGAATATTTTGTCTAGTGTCATAATAAGAGAGATTATTTTTAACATGTATTAAAATGTGATATATGTGTGTGTGTATTTATATATATATATATATATATATATATATATATATATATATATATATATATATATATAAATTTACAACTGTTAAGATTTTCATATTTATAAAAAGTGGCCTGCAATGTTCAAGAAATCCAGCTCTACAAATGAGTTTTTTTTGGATCAGCAGAATCCTGGACTTAAGATGAGTGCCTTCACAGGATAAGGGCATATGAGATGTGTGGTTGAAAAAGTCCAAAGTAGGCCATTCTTAAATATTCAATAGTGAGAAAATCCTTTAGTTTCCAAGACAAAAAGACAACTCTAGACAACTTCTTACTCAAGTGACTAATATGTTCATACCAACTCAACTTCTGGTCAAGGTGAATACTCAGTAATTTCACTGATGATACAGTTTTGGTATGAAGATTGGATAGACTTAGAAGTATTTTTTGTGTTTTATTCTAATTACAAAGTAATTTATTAGCTGCAAACTACTTCAGTGCTTTAGTATAACTTAAGTCTATATCATTTTGGAGGTTAAGTAAGTTAGAAGAAGAGGGGAAAAGTGTGGTGTCATCAGCACATAAACTGACTTGGAGGTAATATTTTTGGGCAAATCATTAATTACAACAATAAATAGAAAAGGTCCCAAGACTGAACCCTGTGGACACGTACAGTAATGTCTAAAGTTGAAGATATGACACCTCTGACTGATACATTTTGAGATCTACCCCTGATATAGGCCTTAATGATTCTAAGTGCACAACTTGATATACCATAGTATCAAAGCTTTTTGATTATACTACTCAATGGGACACTGTCAAACGCCTTACTTAAGTCTAGCAGCGTAAGCCCAACGGATTCTCTGCAATCAAATGCATTTAAAGTATTATCTACAATGTTCATAACCGCAGATGTGGTGGAATGCCCTTCTCGAAAGCCATACTGTGATTTAGAAAATAACACAGAAGTGTTAAAATAATGACAAAAGTTGTTTATGCATATCCGATTCAAATATATTTGAGAACACTGGAACTATTCGATATGGGCCTATAGTTGAGGCAAACGCTTATCACCCTTTTTGAATACTAGAGTAACTTTAGATATTTTGAGTATATCTGAAAAATATCTGTATTCTAAGCAATTGCTTATAATGAATGACAAGGGCTCATTTATTAAATGTATAGTTTTTTAACTATGCTATTTGATAAACCAAAAAAAATGCTTTTGGAATTTGGAAACCCCTTAACTATGTTAATTACTTCTTCAGGAGAGACCCTGATCCAATTGAACGTATTAGCAGTAATTTTTATAGGCCCCAATAAGTCATCAATACTTTCATAAGACTCAGGAATCAAATTACTAGATTCTTGAGTTTATAAAATACTGATTCAGATGATCCGGATTAAGTGTAATGTCAGGTGAATGAATGGGTGAGTTTTCAAAAGTGTTCATGTTCCATGTGGCTTTACATTTATATTTTGAATTTTCAATATAATTTTCACATGCCTTTTCTTGGCTAACTTAAGGTGTTGTCTGTATTGTTTTTGCAGGACAAAAATGTTTTATAGGCAACTTGACTGTTCTCAGAATCACTCCTTAACATATATTTATAAATGTTGTATAAGCTCATCATGTGCTCCCTTTCTAGGTGAAGCTCCCAAGTAAACCAATTAATTTTTTAATTTTTTTTGTTTTAAACTTGCTTGCTTCTCTAACAGTAAGAGGTGAACAGTAGTGCCACAGGTCAACATATTTTTTTAAGAAACTGTCAAAAAGTGTTTTTACATAAATTAACCCAGATTTAAAACTAGTAATCCAGAAAAAAACATTCTTTAAATCTAGTTGTTTATTGATAAATACATTATCCAATGTTGACTGAATATGTTGAGTTATTTTGGTTGGATGTGTTATTAAATATTAAAGATTAAATTCAATAAGAAAAGTGAGTAGTTTTAGCTTATTACTTTAGTGTGCTAAAGTATCTATATTAAAATCACCCATCAGAACACAATTTAAGTTCAAGTCAAGTGAATGGACTAGCCTAGACAAGTTATTTGGGTGGATAAGCTTGCATTGGGTGGAATGTAAATACAAATAATTAGGTACCCTTCATTACTTATTTTAATTTTATTACTGTTGCTTCTAATAATCCTTCCTCACAGAATTTGGAAATATCAATTTTTTGACAAGGTACGTCACATTTAGCAAAAACTTGGTAGCTCTTGGTGAGTTTAATATTGAGCTACAGAAGATTTAGGGCGAGGACCATAGTGTGCCAGCTCCTCAGCAATACAACTGTGCAGTAGTTTGGTGAATTTGAGATGATTGAGACCATTTCTTAAAGTCCTTGAAGGCTGTTCTTCTTTAAAAACTATCTCCACTGGTGCACCAGTTTGATAGTAAAATTGTACAATATTTCTTGCAAATATTTGTGGTGGAATCTGATCTCTCACACATCCCATCGGTGAACAGATCAATTTTTTAAACTTTCGGGTCTGAAAATCAAGAGTAGATGATTGAAAGCTCTATTGTAGTCCTGCACAGTATGTTTATCAAAGTAGCGTCGTTTAATAACAAGCCCATATATTGCAACATGATTATTTTCTCTTTGAAGGGTTAAACTCTCACTCACATAGTCCAAAGTTGTAGGTCGTCCAAGTTTATTTTGAAATGTAACAGCAACCCCACGACTCACATGTCTCCTATCTCCGAAGTCCCCAGATATACAATGAGCAAAAGTTACAGATGCATCTCTATCAAGCTCATCAAAAATCTCTTAACATGTCTTTCTCAACCTCACTGACAGTTTGTTAGGGACAACATAATCCTTCTTTGAGAGCTACTGGAAATCATGTGAATCTATGATAGAACTTACAATAGGCTGCAATGGAGCACCTGGCTGACAATGGTTAAATATTTTAAATTTACTGTTGCTTATATGGGGGAGATTTAAATGAAGATCTCTTCCCTGACTATCACTGGCAACGATTAATTTCTTGTTAATATTCCTCAATGATGATGGCTGGTTTCGGATGTGTGGATTGTTTTTCCTTGTATAAGACTGTTTCTGTTTTGGGATACTCTTGGATGACACAGTTTGTAAGTTATTGTTCACAGCATTATCACTGCATTCTTTATCTATTAGTTTCTCTAAAACAAGAAGTCTGTTCTTTGTAGGTACAGTTGGCATAAGGTCAAATGTCAAGTTAGTAGTCTGCTGGTCACAACTGTCAGAGTATAACTGTTGTGTGGATGACATGCGGTTTGTTTCTGCTGTTAGAATGTGCACAGCAATTTTCCTTGTAAGTTGGAAAGAGGGAATGGCTTCCTGTAATGCCAGTGACAACACCAACTGTGTAGGTGTGGGTGGGCAGGCGGGTGAAATATATTCATTGAGAATCAACAGCTTCCCAGACTTGTCATATATGTATCGATATATGGTTTTTTCCACCAAAATGCAAATAAAAACTGTCATGCTGGAAAACAAAATAATATAAAAATTGTTCAAAGGAAAACAGTAAAATTATTCAGATGTATTATTTTATCTTGTTTTGCATATTATAATACTAAACTTAATCACTTTAAACTATATATTTTATATAGTCCGTTTTCGGGAGAACACATACTTGAAAAAGTCACTATTCCAAGGAATGTATGTTATAGTAATTTGGATTTGTTGATACTCATGCTTACTCTTACTTCAAGGTCCATCTGAGTTGATATTTGGCCACACCAACATTTTCCCCTCCATCTGAACTGATTTTTTTGCTAAATTCAATTTATTTTGTATATCTGGTTTTTCTTTATTATTCTTTGATGTCATTACTCCCGGTTGTTGTTTATGTATTTCGTTTTTTTTCTTGTCATTTACTTAAACCCATTTCTCTAATTCTTCTAAAAAAATGTTGGTGGCCTATTTTATTGATCAATTTACAAAATATAACTTGGATGTTTATAATTACTTGTCATATTTGAATGTTTTGTTTTAATCTAAAAGCAAGAGTTTCAGAGTTTCACTGTGTTGTTAGGAGTGATATCAGCGATGTGTCTGGATTCAAGACAATGCTACTTGGCTCTGGGGACCAGCAGCGGTTATCATACTGTCTGGGACCTCCGGTTCCAAATGCCCATCACTACATTCCCACAACACCCAGTTGATAGTAAGTCATAATTTACGTGACCTTCATTAGTTCAGTGTGTACAACAGTAGTGATGTTGCCACCTTATACCAACACTTCATGTTAAATCTATATTTTTATGTTATCTATGCAATCAAATGATGTGTAACAGAAATATTTTCTTCAGGGTCCCCACAACGTGTGAGGAGGCTAGTGCGCCATCCGTCTGAACCATCTTGGTTGTTATCTGCGTCTCAAGGTCACAATGAAGTCACCATGTGGAATATTGAGAGCGGTAATCGTCAAGTAATACTCTGGGGAAGCTCAGCTCCTCCACTGTCTACTTCGCAGGTAAACAAAGCATTATTGTGATTTTAGGTTTGGTCAAAGAGCACTGAGCTCTCTACTCATATATCAGAGGCACTGAAAATTTGTGGTGAGTTTTATACTGGATATGTATATGTATATAGAATGTGGTCAGAATTAGTTTTTTAAAACTGTACATTAGCTGTTGTAATATTACAATAAAGAAATCGAAAAATACCCTAAAAAGAACTCTTAACAGCCTGATAATTAAGAATACCTAAGGATAAAGCAAAAAAAAAAAAAAAAATAATAATAATCTTAGCTCTTTGGAAAAAATAACATTTATTTGTAAACATAAAAAAAATACCGAGTTATGATTGCAAGCTTATAAAGGAAAAAAATTTCATTTATACACTAACATAACATTTATTTTATAGTAAAATGTTGTATCTTTGAATATAATAATAAAGAGGAAGTGAAAAATATCTAGTAGTCTATTATCAACTGAATTTCTAAGGAACTTAAATAAATGGTACTACTAGCTCAATTTCCACGATTTGATACTTAACTGCTACGCTAACGAGCAACTCTGCATTTGAAATAGAACCATACATAAAATGTTGTAGATACAGTAGTGCAGCAATTCTTTGTCAAAATTAAGCAGAATTAATATCAAATAAATGAATAAGTTCTCAATGTATAATCAAAATGGGTTTAATGTTAAGTCCAGTGTAGGAAAATGAAGTTCCTAAACACCTCTACAAACCTTTTCAGTTATGTATGTAATACATTTCAGAGGATTGAAAAATGAAGAATCAGAAACTTTATTTTAAAACATAATTGTGTCAATTAATATACAATATCACTACACGTATTGAGACCTTAGACATAACAACATATAATCTATCTAAAACAGGATAAAAACATAATAAAGAATTAGTAAATAAAATTATGTTTTTAATAGGGGTGTGCGAGTACTCGAAACTTCAAGTATTTGTTCGAGTATTTTACTACTCGAATTTGGCTTGAAGCTTCCTAAACTACTCGAAGTTAGATCGAGTAGTTGTATTTCACAAAAAATCAGATTTACTTCTTAATTTAGTTTTAAGAGTAAACAGTTTTATAAGTTAAGAATAAAAAAAGTGTGCTTTTTTGTGTTTTATTTTACCCTTAATCATACTTTATCAGTTTAGTACGCTTAATTATGAACAATACATAACACCTAAGAATAGGTAGTACACGACGATAGTCAAATGAACTAATCAACGTAGTGAACGAGTTCGCTCATTATGATTTGAACTAGTTCAATTCAAAGTGATCAACAGAGCTGGGAAGGTAGCGATCACAGCACATAGTTACCGTAGTAGCGATCACACATGATGGTTGTTCGAGTCTACTAGTCACTTGTAATCTAACCTAAAATAGCGTGAATAAAACAGAAGTGCTGGTTAGTGTCTTTATGACCCAAGAAAAGGGGACGAGAAATCCAGTACAAGATTCTCAAAAAAAAAAAACTGTTACCGATACAAATCTAATACAAATACGCTGTGGAAATTATGCATATTTTCGTTCATATCAATAATATCGCTCAATCAAAAGGGTCCCAAGAACCCTTTACATCCCAGCACTTTACATCCCAAGAATCAAACTTCCCATCTTTTCTAGGCGAAAGTCCATCTCGCTTTTGGTATACGTACATGCAAGGAACCGTTCAGCTCCTTTTCAGAACTGTAATTATCATATATTTCTTGCGAGTCATCAGTTGGTGTCTATCGCCGGCCGGCAAATGTGCTATGTTAATATGTTTAAATGTTTATAGTTTATATTTTAAATGTTTTTAATGTTTAGTGTAATGTAAATAGTGACGTTTTTGGAAAGCCTGATGATGAAGCTCTATGCTTCGAAATGTACATAGCAGATTACGTTTGAAGAACTGTTGACAGGAAAAAAAGGTAATTTAACCAGTATTATTTCTATATATGTATATATTTATGAATCTGGCAAAACTTAACATAGGCTTAGGATGGTGTCTGCCTTTTTTACAGTTGTCTTGGGTGAGCAGGAAATCCTTCTGTAAATACTCGCTCGAAAATACTCGATACTAAAAAAAAATGCCAACGACTCGACTCGGCTCGAACTAAAAAAATCACTACTTGCACACCCCTAGTTTTTTATCAATCATATTTATTGGGGAATCTTTATGAATGAAAAGCTTGACGTTTTAAATAAGAAGGATAAAGAAAGAATAAAGAATTTATTTCCAAAAATACAATACAATTAATCAAAAATTAATAAACTTGGAAATTGCACTGCCACGTTTACAAGTAGTGTGGCAGTGTTACAGGAAATAATCGAAAAGAAATAATATTTAAGAGTCCATTATCAACTATTAATATGAGCTGTCTTCTGCTCTGTGCTCTGTGCAAAATAGTAAGAAGACAATTAGAATAATAATTTGTTATAAAATACAATTAAGTTTAGAAAATATATAAGAAATAAAAATAATAATAATTAAATTAATATGAGATAAATGGGCATAGTGATAAATTATTTTCTTGTTTGACAATATTTCTTAACTATGAACATAATATTACTTATTAAACATATGCAACTTAATTGATAAGTTTACAATTGAAAGATATGATAATTTAACTAAGAAAACTCTTTAAAAAATCTACTTCTCAAATAGTAACCACAATTTTAATTTAAGTGAAAAAGATGTATATTTGGAACAATTCTTTAAGTACACAGGTAATTGGTTGAAATAGTTTGGACCAACATACTGATAAGAGAATCTATATAGTGCCTTGTTTACTTTTGGCAATATGAAAGTTCTACTATGGGTACTTCTAGTGCTATGAACCAAATTATTAGTTCCTGTATTACCACTTCTTAAATAAAACAACCTCAAAACCTTGTAAACAAATAAATGTTGGATTGGAAGTATTTTCAATTCATAATATAAAGGAAAAGAACTGTCTCGTTTGTTTTTATGTAAAATTATTCTCAAGAAATTATTTTGAACGACTCTTAATGTCTGTAAGTTATACTTGTAGGTTCCACCCCAACAATGAATCGTGTACTGTAGTCTTGAATTTACTAAGGCATAGTATAATGTTCTAAGCAAGTTATTATTACAAAAGTTTTTTAAAAAAAAGTTTTCTGATGGCTAATTTCAATTTTCTCTCATATTAGCAATATGCATCTTCCAATACAAATTTTCATTGTTGTACTTGATCCACCAAGATACTTTAAGGAATTTCACTTTTCTATTGTTTGACATTGACAATTTGTCAGATCAAGACAGTCAAAATCATGAAATGTTATTGGATAAGGTAGTTAAAAACTTTTGAAACTTAAATTTACATACTTTGTTTTTGCCACATTGACCACCATTTTGTTAAAATAACACCAATTATTTAACATTATAACATCATCTGTAATTTGATGCCATAGGCTAATAAGATTTTTATTAAAATATAAAAAAGCAATGTCATCAGCAAAGACACTGAGCTTACCCTTGAAATTAAGATCTAAAAGATCATTTATAAAAATGAGGAAGAGAGTCGCAGAGGTGACAGATCCTTGAGGGACTCCAGCAACTACCAGGGGAGTAGAGCTCACTGAGTCACCAACCCTCACAGCTTGCTTCCTTCCTGATAAAATAACATACTTTAAAATGAAATAGTCGTAAAATAATAATTTCTTCTCAATTTTTTTATGTTATCATTCCATATGGTCGTTCTGAGTGGACAAGGATGAGCGTGATTAGACAAATAAATCTGATTGTAAAAACCAATACAAGAGTTCAGTTCGCACTAATGCAAGTTCACCAAGTAATGTGTATAGGTTACTGTAATGTACATTCTGCAGAAGTGAATCGGTTGAATACTCCCTCAGATGATTCATCTACTTCAGTCAGCAATTTCATCTTTGATTCTGTATCAAATAAAAAGAATTATAAGAATTTTTATGTCTTTTCTGGGAATAATGAAATAAATTATGTTTCTTCTTTTAGTTTTTGTTCAAATATTGCTGATAGCAAGTTCCTTATTATGACCTTTCTTATCACCTCCTGTCTGATAAAGAGCACCTTGCAACTAAATTCCATCTTTTTTAGTTTGTCTAATACAACACTCAAGTTAATCTTGTTTTTGTTTATTAATTCATACATATTGTGTGTTTTTTTTTTTTTTTAACATTCACATAATGATTCTTATTTGTGTTTTATTGTTGCCATGTGATTTTAAAATATGTTAATTAGAATCATTTTATTTTTAAAAAATTAATTTTTATTCATTTATTATTGTTAACCACTGATATCATCCCTTTACAAGCTTTTAGTTTTAAGTATTTATGTTTTATTCCCTGAGGTGTATGGTTAATAAATGTAAGAATATACTACTTACTGTACCAAATTATGTTTCAAATTTGGTTCATTTATAGATTATTGTAATTATTTATTAACTTTAGCACATATTCCATAGATAGCCATTTAGTCATCAATTGCATATTAAATTCTATGTTTCTCCATTTGTTTTATATATTGTATATACATATATATATATATATATATATATATATATATATATATATATATATATATATATATATATTTGTAAAGTGGTTTTACTGTCAATTAACACATTATTATTATTATTATTAAGACATTTAAGCAGCTTTATTCATAAGTTACTTGATGTTTTAGGTCAGTGTGCACAGTGTGTGCGGGATGTATGCTTCTAATGTTGACCGTTCACCGTTTCTCCTGACTGGTGGCTCTGATCAAAGAATACGTTATTGGGACTTGGAGAGCTATGAGAATTCGAGGCTGGCAATTCCTGCAGGCAGTGACTCACAAGGATTAAATTTTTCATACAAGTAAAATATATTGTTCATAAATCTTTTATATATTAAAATCCCTCCTTCAGTATTAAAAAGTATTCATAAGCATAATTTTACAACTGATTTATATGTTGTCTCAGTTAGGGTGTATTATTCAGATTTAACGTATTTCAAGGCAAATATGAATGATTACTTGAGTGTAAGATCAGTATGGATGACCTGTGTAGTCTTGTTACTAACTGAGTTCGACTTAGCTCAGAAAGAACTATTTATTAATAGACCTACAACTCTATATGGAATCCCAACCACGTATTATTAGTCTGATTTTTAGCTAATTGACAAGATTGATACTCAGTTCTCTTCCCTACACAACATCTGGACCTTTACTACCACCCAATATAGACACTCCAGACTTCTCTAGCAGTGTCAGTCTATCCATACACATTGTGCCTACCATATAATCATGTTTAGACAATTGAAAACCTAGAAGTCTTTTGGCTTTGAGTAAACTTAATTGAAGTCTCTATAAATTTTAAATAATGTCTTAATACTGTATATAAATTAAAATTCAAGTACCATGACTAGCTGATCACAGTTTAAAAAAAATTATAACGCTTTGAGAATCAAACTTATCAAAAATACTTTATACAAGCTGTAGATGCATACTAAAAAAGGATTTAAAACTATTTTCTTTAATCAGCTAAAATAAGAAGGATAATTTATATTCCAATACCAGCCAAACAAAGCCTTTGTTACCATTCACCATGTGTATACGAGAGAGCTTAGTGAGGGTGTAACTTGAGATAAGAGTTTATAATTTTAACAATGTAAATTTGCAGTATGCAGAAAAGTACCTAAATTACACAAGTTTAGGGGTTGGCACACAAAGTGTGCAGGGGTGACCCCAAGTACTCTGGACAGTATTATCATCATTGTCAGCAGTAAGCAGCATTACCAGTGCTGCTTTATACGGTCCCCCCCCCTCTCTCTCTCTCTCTCTCTCTCTCTCTCTCTCTCTCTCTCTCTCTCTCTCTCTCTCTCTCTCTCTCTCTCTCTCTCTCTCTCCCCTCTCCCTCTCTCCCTCTCCCTCTCCCTCTCCCTCTCTCTCTCCCTCTCCCTCTCTCTCTCCCTCCCTCTCTCTCTCTCTCTCTCTCTCTCTCTCTCTCTCTCTCTCTCTCTCTCTCTCTCTCTCTCTCTCTCTCTCTCTCTCTCTCTCTCTCTCTCTCTCTCTCTCTCTCTCTCTTTCTTTCTTTCTTTCTTTCTTTCTTTCTTTCTTTCTCTCTCATATTATTCTATCATATATGACTTGCAAGTATTCCTAACATTTTTATTCAAATTAGTAATGTTAAGTCTCATTAGTTTTTAATGTGTTTATTTCACAATTAATTATTTTAAAACTTTTTTCTTAGCTTTAACTTATTACTTAAGTGTCATTGTTTTATATTTAGTACAGAATTCACTTCTGATTTCATTAACAATTGTTAAAAACAACCTGTAAAATGACACAATTATATAAATTTGTTTTGTTTAGACCTAAATATGTTAATTAAATATTTGTACATGTTAACAAGTAACTTTACATGTACTCACTATAAGTACAGTACAAGTAAACGTCACACAACACAAATTTATTACAATATAAGCACAAAACGCACAAATATACTACAATACAAGCACAAAATGCACAAATATTATGGTGATCGATTTCGGTGAACCACGCTCACCTTCCTCAGACCAGAGGGATTCACAAAAGAATCTTTTGTGAATCCCTCTGGTCTGAGGAAGGTGAGTGTGGTTCACCGAAATCGATCACCATAATATTTGTGCATTTTGTGCTTGTATTGTAGTATATTTGTGCGTTTTGTGCTTATATTGTAATAAATTTGTGTTGTGTGACGTTTACTTGTACTGTATATGTACCAACACGTATTATGCTAATTAAAAAACTATCACTATAAGTGTACATATAACTCACTAATTTGACATGATATACCATAATTATACCACGGTACATATACTGTGTATAGTACAGTACAGTCTCACTTAACCGACCAAAATACACGGCTGTAACCTCGGATAAGTATTCTTATATGTTGGATAGTAAAAACAATTAATTAAATAACGATTAAAATATAATGATTAAAAGTCAAAAGTAATTTAATGAATAAAACCCATAAAAATACTGCAGAATGTTTTTAGTATTTAAATATTGAGCAACTTATTGCATAGTATCTCCTTTGTCCAATTTTTGTATAGCCTGCAACTTCCACAGTTACAACAACCATTTTCCTTTTATTCTAAATCTCTAAAAGACACACAATATTCACTAATATAGCAACAACAATAGAACACAATTCAACAAAAATACACTTCACAAAAACATTAACAATCAAATCGAAGTTAAACTAATTTTATTGGGATGCAACTAAACTGAACTAATTTAAAGGATAGGGGAGTGACCTTGGTGCTGACAAAATTACTAGGAAAGCAGGTGGGGAGAAGCGCCAAGTAGATAAACATCTTCAATGTCTCTTAGGATACTCGTAGGGATTTTAGGGCTTTACTTATTGACTCCATTTTATAACAGAATTAAAAACAGTTCAGTAAACATTGAACAAATACAATAACTTCATAATTTAAAGAGTAAAATATTAGAACAATAGGGTGAAACAACTTACATTATACAAATTAGATTTATTTTAGTTTTGTTGAATAACACAGAATGATGGATAGGGGAAGGTGGAATAATTGAGATTTTTCTGAATTATGTTAGCGAGTTTTACTTTCACAAGGTATTGATTACAATGTTGATTTATAAATCAAATAAGCTGACCCTTGCTATAGGCACGTGTGGGAGATGCTTTTTTTCGTTTTTAGGCTTCTAAACCAACCGTAAGTAAGTTTTAATATCGAACTGTATTTTCTGGATGGAGTTTTGGTACTATTAACTTCAGATAATGGCATCATTAGTGTATTTGTAAATTTTGTAAATTACAATTGGTAGTCTACTCTAAGAAATGTTATAAAAAATTTTACATGACTGATTAAGAATTAGTTATATAATTGTTTGTTCAAAATGATGACATAGCAAGTTCTCTTGTATTATAGGTGTGCATTTTGAACTCTGTCAAAACAGGAAGTAAAGAAATTTGTCATACTATCTAAAAAAAGTACTCAAAAAAATTGTTTGCAACTGAATTACCAAGGCTTTTTGAGAATTATGAGTAACAACGGACAGAGATCCTGATATGAACTCCAAAAAATGGAAGATATGTTGGGCATAACAAAGAGCAACATATTATTATCAATAAAATATATGATCAGTTTCAAAAAGATAGTGTGCAAAAAAATGTTGTTGAGTTCTAAAACTTTCGTAGTTTTAATGATAACATAGTGAATTAAATATTATTATAATATTGTACTTGTATGGTTGTGCCTTTGTTATGTAGGTGTAGAATGATAGATGGAACCAACGTAGTGCAGGAAGTGCAGACCAAGCCGACCACTCAAGGCAAGTCCCACAGTGGAGAAGAGAGTCCCCGAGCAGGTCCAGACCCCCCGCCATCAGGCCACCATGATGGTGTGATAGACCTCAACATGTGTCAAGCTACTCAGTGCTTTCTGTTGAGTGCTGCTAGGGATGGAGTGATTAAAGTCTGGAAGTAACTTGCTTGACAGAGATTATTTAGGGGATGTCTTTAACAATCACTAGACTCAAACAAAAAGAAGAGAGAAGTGTATGTATAATTCAATTAAGCTTTAACTAATCACCTTTTATTACTTTATGCTAGTGTATTTAGTTATTTAATGATAGCCTTGTGTTTGACTCAGTATATTAGATATGGAATGTTTATAAATAACATACTTTTGAAGAATTTGCTTGTCAGACTTTCACAGCTTAATAGTAGTATGATTATCATAACATAAAGCATATTCTGGTTAAAGTAAAAAATTATTGTTATCATATTTAGTTTAGATTCAGAAGTCTTGCTCATTAGCTATTCTTTGTGTTTAAGTAAAAATGGCCGATACTGAATCTGCTAGATTCTGTCTGCTTTCAACTTAGTATGTACATCCTCATATTCTATAATTGAGTGTGAAAAGAAGCTACCAACTCAGCCCAGAAGTTTTTATGTACATGTCCTCCATAATATTAATTGAGATAGTTCATACCAGAACTGAAAGATCTACATTTAAAGTGCACTGGATCTATTTAATTCTATTCACAATTCATGAGGATACATTTTATTTAATTATAAATATGTTAATATTTGTACATGTTAACAAGTTACTTCTTGTAGTATTTATTATTACAAATATTTTTAAATAATCATTTTTTGTGGGTTTTGCGACATTAATATGTTTTTTTTTATATTAGTCACTTCCCTTTTTTGCTTCCTGGCTAAGAAAGCTCATTCTGTCAATACTGGCTCACTTGAAATTCAATTTATAAGCATCAGTTTTCACAAGTATTATTCTCAGCTAGACACTTAGTCTCTGTGGGTTATTTATTCATTTATTTTAGAGGTAAATCTATTTATGTTTTTGAAAATGTTCTTAAATGAAAATATAAGCACGTTCAAATTTTAACTGGTGGTTTAACCTAAACTCTGTCCATATACAAAATTTCTAACTTGTCGATAAGTGCTTTAGAGGCCCCAAATGGTGCCCTTAAAACTAAAAAAATGGCATTGTTTAAATTTTCCTGTTGTCTTGTGTGCAAGTTTTCTTACATGTAGAAGTGTCTTATCTTGTCTGTAAGAAATGTATATTTTGTGGTAGTAAATAAGTAAGAAATTCTAACATTATAAAACAGGATTTTTCCTATTTCAATAATTAATTAATTAATTGAATGCTTTCTGATGTATATCACTCACTTGTAATTTCCTATATCATAAAATAAGTATGATTAGAATAATTAATTAAAGCCTAAATATATTAAGCACCAGCCTTTGGTGAATAGTGCTAAAAAAGTGTTTTACATTTTGTTAGTTTGAATTTTATATGTTTTCATTATATATAATATTGTGTGAGACTAATTTATATGCTAGCAGATTAAAATATCCAGAAACAGTGTTCATAAAAAATTATCAGCCATAGTTTGTGAAAAAGCAGTCTTATTATATTTATTGATTATACATATTTTGTTATGTTTGTTTAGTTAATTGTTTAACCATATGATTGTAATTTCAGAGCATATTTAGTTAAAACTAGAACACACAACTTAACAGAAAGTACAAGTACGTAAAAAGAATTGCTTTGTAGCTTGATTGATTGGATAGAAAGTTAGAGTTAACTAGCCAATTCTAGAGCTTGTGATTGCTTTTCATACTATACTATTAATGTCAAGTACATAGATAGAGTTTAATTTATGCCTCAATTACGAGTTGAATCAGAATTTAGCCCATGCCACCAGCTCATACAGGCATACTTTTTACTGTATTTAGAACACCAAGTACATAATATGAGTTTTGATTTTAAAATAAGAATAAATTTATTCATAAACTTGTGCAATATTTTTACAGTACTTTTTTGGGAATTGTTATTACCAGTGATGGGTTGGTTCCATATTTTTTGGTTCCGGTTCGGTTCTTTACTGAAATCGGTTTTTGGTTCTGAGTACTTTTTGAGAAAGTCTCAGAAAATGTTTCTAATACCTTTACGCCAGTGAATGAACAATTTATGTGGAATCAGTCAGTAAAAACAATGCATAGTATTTTGGCGATTTCTCCAATATGAAGAATATATTGGAGAAATATAGATACACCCTAAAAGTCTATAAAAGACATACAATATTTCCAATAACTAGAGAATTGGTAACATTTTATTTATTCTCAGGGTATAATTAAAGTATTTACTTTAAATTTTAAAAAGTATGCAATTTATTTAAATGGAATATAATGCTCAAATTAGTATGCAATTGAAATTTACCTTGAGGATATTACAAAACTTATAAGCCTAGAGAAAATTGGAAAATAACCTGCCATTTTAGGTCTGGTTTAGTAAACATTTATTCAAAAACAAATCACAACAATTGATTGAAATTACCACAACTAAATTTAAGAGGTTGATGTAATTGTAGTACGTCAAAAATAAACAGCAAAAACAAATAATATAATTAATTAAAAAAAATTAATTTACTAATTATTGAAAAAAAAATATTTTTATTTACTTGGTTCTTTTCTCAACCGGTGATAATACTGAATTAAGAAAATATAAATGCTACTCACATTCATAAAAAACTATACAGCCAATAATAAAATAAAAGTGTTTTAGAAATTACAGTATACATTTTGTTTCAAATTTAAGAAACAACTATTATGGGTAAGTAAATGTTAAGTAAATGCAATTTAAAATATTAATAATTTAAACATTTTATTTTATTTTAATTTTTTTACAATTTTAAAGTATAAATGCTAAAGACTCATGTTGTTTAGTTTTGATACAATAATAACCTTAACAATTTATTTTTCAATCCAATTCCCTAGGTTTTGTATGCATTGTTTTTGCAGTACAAGTCTAAATAAACAAACTCTAATATCTTAAGTTCATCATAAAAACCTTTTATTTTTCAAAATTTATGATAAAACTAGATGCATAATTAATTTCAGAATGTTAGATGAGTTGTAAACAGAATGGAATGTTTCCAAGGTGTTTTTTATCAGGCAGAAAGTGATAAGAAAGGGTCACGTAAACAAGGTTGGAGCTAGGTTGGAGCTAAGGAAGACTGGACTCTTGAACTGAATGGCTTTAATTCTTTGCCTTCGCATGAATTCCTATTCATTAATATTATCTGTCTCTTTTCATGTGCTGATAAGAAAGTGGCCAGACTATGGGCGAATATTTTCTGACTTAGATATTTTGTAATTTCGTAGCCAAATCACGTACTGATAAAGAAGTGGCCTTCTACGGGTAGATATTTTCTGACAAAGATATATTGTTTATCTTGTGGCTGGATGTGTTTGACTGTTCTGTTTATCAGCACTTTTCACACCTGAAACATTTTTGAAATGAAACCTATCTCCCAATTTACGTTTTTCTAAAACCGGGACCGTAGAACCGAGATTTTTATATCGGTTCTCAGTTCCGGTTCTTTTAGGGGCCGACCCATCCCTAGTTATTACTTACTGTGTTGAAAATAATATCAGAATAAGGTGAGTTATAAAAAGAAATGGTCGTATTGTTCTATGCCATTGTGGTACAGTATTATCTTCGACTTTAGAAACAAGAAAACTGTCTGCTCTAATGGATCCTGTGGAGCCAGTTTGCCTGTTCTTTGAAATTAGTTCATGAACTATCTTTACAGATAGCAGCAGGTATCTTACAGGCCAGCAGTCTTCCTCTCTCTGTCTCTCTATACTGAAGTAACTAATGGCTAAGCTAGTAGCAAGGAAAACAGGTATCTGAGCTCTTATTTGAAACTAATCACCATTAGATAGCAGCACAGGCGCATATCTTCAGCAAATACATTACTTTGGACTGTCTGTTTTTTGCTGTTCACTAGAGAAAGCAGTATGTAATTTATGGTTCATTTTGGACATTTCACAGAACTCTTTCATCCTTCCATTAATCTTTACACTTTCACCGTAAATCTGTAATTTGAAGATGAATTTTAGTTGCCTGAAAATTTAGATATCTAATTACAGAACAAATCTCACAGTTAGTGGGTTATCAATTTTTCCAAGCACATAAACCAAAACACAAGACTAATTAATAATAATAATATCAACACTGCTACCACTCGGTCATAGGGAGCCAATAACCGAGTCGTCTAAGGCGTTAAGGTTTTTGAGCTGGAGTTGAGGTAGAAGCTTGAATCCTGGCCTGATCTGGAAGTATTTATCAGTAATGTCTGTTACCTCATGTTCTGTTTCCTTTCTTATTCTGTATTTTGTCTGATTAGTTTCCAACACAGATCAATAGTCTATGAGGAATGAGCAGCATAAGGTTAAAAAGGAGATTGGCTTCTTTACTGTGAAGATATAAAATCAAATTTGACTTTATTTCCAGGACATGCTGTATCTTTAGCCTATGTTATAATTTAACAACTAAACTTTCTGTAAATGAATAAATCTTTTTTCAAAGAGTATTCTTTTGGGTGAAATCAGTATTTATTTATTCTTCACTAGATCTTACAATTACTTTACTAACAATATCAATTATACAACAAGGCGTTTTCTTTGCTTGCTTGTTTGTATATGAAATAAAAACCTATGTATTTATGCTAGAACTAACCAATTGCACTTCCTACTACTACTACCAATTACATAACATTCACACTACTTGCTTTGTTGAGTGCTAGAACCAACGCTGCATTTTATACTAAAAATATTAAGTAAAAAAACAAATAAATTTGTACTGATGGAATTTTGGAATGGAACTGGATGGAATAAAATGGAAGATTATCCAAGTAACTGAATCTCTCAATACAGTTAAGCAATACAGGTGAAATAATTTTCTAAATACAATTGAAACCGTCTATTGCATAGTAAGAAAATTATGGTTCTTTGAAAATACTAAGAAATCAAAATATTAGGAGATTGGCAGACACAAGCAGATGATGACTGTGTAGTTTAGCATAACATTTGAAAGATAATGTTAAGAACCATCTGAGATGATTGTTTGGCCTCACACAGCCTTTCAGGAAGCTAGATAGGAGATCCCATTAGATTCATTATCAAACGTTAAAGGTGTGCGATGCATAGAAAAATCAATGCAATTCGATTCGATGCATCAACCAACAATTCGATTCAGGGCTAGTCAAAATGTTGATGCATCGAAAGTAATGTGATGCATCGATAGTGCCACGATGCATAAGCAATATCTATGTCTCAGAATCATTATGATGCGCCAAAATTAGGTATTATCAAGAAAAAAATTCCTTTTTAATCTATAATATTTATTCATGCGACTTTTTAAATACTTTGATGTTTTAAATAAAATATTTTACAATAAAATAGTTGTAAAATGATTATTACTCAAGTTTGTTTTCGTTTCGAGTGGACAGGGATGAGCGTGATCGGACACAAACCCTATTATATCGCGATAACAAATATAGAGTTCAACCAGGAGACAACTCGTACTGATATGAATATGATAAAAGTCCCTCAATGCGTATGGGTATCGTAATTTTTATGCGTAGAACGTAAAACGAATCAGTAGCACATTCTCATACAGACAGTCCATCTATTTCAGTTAGTCAGCAATTATTTTTGGATCCGTATTTGATAATAAATAATACAAATTGTTGCTAGTTGATTGGAATAGTGAAATAAATTATGTGTCTTCATCTGTGTTTTCAAATATTGCTGATAACAGTCGAATATTACTAATAACATCAGTCCATTCGTTATCATGACTTTTTTTATCACTTTCCGTCTAATAGGGTACCTGGTCTCTACAGTTCATCTTTAAAAATTTCCGAATCAAAATACAGTCTAATCTTGTTTTCTTTTATAAATTAAAACGTGTTGCATTTTTAATAATTCACTTTCATCGATTGCAATTCAATTAGTTTCTTGGCACTGTGTTCTAGAAAATACAGTACTCAAGATTATTTGGATTAAAAGAAGTATAATTAAATGTTAATTAATTATTAAAAACAACTCTTTAACAGGTTATATTTTCAACCTGTTTATTGGAAAATATAAAAAAAAGACTCAATTTACTCAGTAAATTACATTTTATTGTATATGTTGATACTGTTTTATTAATTTTAATATATTCACCAAACAATAATGAATTGTTATCCTTAAATCAAAATTATGCTTCTTCTAAAAAAAATTCTGTGATTTAGTACGAAATAAACTTTAATTTCAGTCAACTCATCATCGTTCAAAAAATAAACAGTTATATATGGCTGTCAACATTTTCAACAATGATAGTGAATAATAATAATTAAGTTTTCCATTATTTTATACAATCTTCTTTTTGCTGTAACAAATTAAGTGTTTATAACTTTGACCAGTTATCCTCCACAACAACAGTAAAGTACAACTATTGGCATTTAAATTTAATGACTTTATTGCAGAGCCATCAACTTTCTTTATTACTATTTATTTGTCCCTCTTTTGACTTAATTACATAAGCATGCCTAGTTTTAAACAAGTCTATTAAGGGGAGTGGGAAGGCCCTATTCCCGCCATGTTAAATCAACTTTCTTTATTACTATTTATTAATTAATGTAAACCTCTTTTGACTTAATTACATAAGCATGCCTAGTGTTAAACAAATCTATTAAGTCCTGAAATTCTATTTCAAAATAATTGTGATTTATTGCGCTTTAGGCCTACCTGCATTTTGTGAATCCCTTCATCTTACTTCTGTATATTATTTCAAACTGACCTTCTTACTTGTAAATAAATTTTATTTTGATATGTTTGTTTCATACATAAAATATTAACTAGCTAACATTTATATGATCATTAATTTTATTCTGCCCCTTCTAAAACTTAAAAAAAACCATGAATTCTGTATTTGTGCATTGAATCGAATTGAAATTCTTGAATCGCATCGCTGCATCGAATCAAAACAAATTTCCTGCATCGCACACTCCTAGCAAACATATTATTTTAGTAAACTTAAACAGGCATTTTTTTAATGATCAGATTATTTACTGATAACGCCTTAACTGCAGTGGAATAAGAATTATATGGGGAGTTACACACTGGACCGAAGAATTAACAATCGTTTTATTTAACGCCGTCGGTAGCTGGGCGAACGATCACTGTCACTACATTTGGCTTTATTTATAACATCGTCTGCTGTGTGTTTGTTGTGTTGATCCGCCATCTGCAACTTCTGTGGATTACATTAATTTGTATAATTAATTCTGTTTAGCTGATGATATTTTGATTGACAAGGAATTTCTCATTCATTTAATTCAAGCCTGTTCTTTGGGATAAAACGTTGAATACATTTAAAGATAGAAAGGCAATAACGATTGCATGGCATGAAGTGTGTCTTCAATTTAAATTATTTTGTTGAATTATAGAACATAAAAAAGAATGAATACAGTAATTTCTTACAGAATTTTACATGTAAACACCATTTGGTTAAATTAAACTAGGTTATGTTAAATCTTATCAATATGGTTATGTTAGGTCAAAATAGGTTAAGTTGGTTTATCTTAAGTTAGGTTGGATTACAGGTTGGTTAGGTTAAACTAGGTTCCGAATTCATCTCCTCTTCGATTGATTGATGTACGTTTGTGTTTGTATAAACAAAGAACTTTCTATCCATTTCAAAATCAATTAATCAAATAATGAAGTGCATTTCTTTTATATTGTGTTAATCAGCTGAATAAAAAACATCTGTTTCTTGATGACGTTGGCGTTGGAAATTTAACGCCGTGTGTGCAAGAGTAAGAATTGTATGCTCAGCGTTATCGGCAAATGATTATATCAGTAAAAAATGCTGAGTGTATCTCCAGCCTAAAGGTCTTATTGAACCATCATGCTTAAACAAATTTAATATGTTCCTTGTGAGTTGCATTTATTATCAAATAGACAAGCACATTGTAAACATGATCTTAAAGCTCCTTCTCTAGAACAATCTGGTGGCTTACCAGCTCAATATTGAAGATTTTGGCTTGCAGAGTCCATGGTTAGAATCGCCGACTGAGCTGAGGTCGGTACTTCACTTGTTGGATTAAGTTCCCTCACAGGTCTGCAGCCCATGTGAATTGGTGAGCGAAATTAAAAAAAAAATCCAAACACATATTGAGGAGTGTTTTAAGCATGATTAGAACAGATATATAAACCAACTCATTAAACTGGTATCTGATAGAAAAAAGATAGATTAAACTGGTATCTGGTAGAAAAAAGGTACATTAAACTGGTATCTGGACTCTAGGTGAAAGCCTCTGTACTTGATATTAATTTGTACATCCTTAAAAGGTTCATGATACTTTAACAAAATTCTGAATCCTTTAGCTATGCAACCAATAAATAATAATTGTATTTTCATCTTCCTGAAACCAAAATCTGTAATTACAATTTCTTATAAATTATTCTTTGAGACTTCTTTTTCTTTGGGAGTAATTCACTTAAACATTGTTGTTTGCGTGTAGTGCAATTTATATGTGTTAATATAGTTTTAATATAGTGTTGTTATGTCTTCTGTACCAACTAACTCTTGTAATACTTTATACTGTAAGACTGGTTCCTAGTTAAGTGAATATTATACATACATCTTGTAAATTTTGTTTTGATAAAATAATATATTTATTTATATTTTTAATCTAATATTTTATTACCTTATGCCTTCACAGCTATAACTAAGATAGACCTCAGATGCATTGACTGTAGAAAATAATTACAATTAAAGAGGAGCCAATAGAGTTTTTGTATCTTTTTTATACAATTATTCAATCTTTCTCAGTAAACTTCTTTAACTGTTTGAAGATTATAGTAATTGCATTCAATTAATAATTGTTTTGGAGTTTCATAACATTAAATGTTTGTGTGTGATTTCAATTGGGATTTACTATATTATCGTGTTTTTAAGTAGCTTTTATGTACTGGAACTATTCTATTGTAATTGGGAGAAAATTATTTCTGTAACATTTAAAAATCCGAAAGATTACTTACTTTGTCAAAGAACAAATAATAAAAACTATACATCTTTGGCACTGAATAGACTCTTCCAATCATCCTCGAAGTTAGTTCAACAAATCGTGAGAATGACTCAGTGAAATAATTCAATATTTTAGATTCATCTTTCCTAAGCACTTCAAACATTGTAAAAACTCCAAATAATTATATTTCATTTTTATTTCATTTACCCAACCAAACAAGTTGGTTTTTTCTTCATCCAATATCTTAGCATCGATAAATTGGACGCCATCCAATACTGTACAATGGCGTCATAATTAATCTGAATTTACAAGTAAGCAATACAAACTAATGTTTCTATATTAAAATGAAACACAAGTTCTACATCACGGAGGCCTGCCCTTGTTCTAAATATTCCCTAACACTATAAAAGCACCGGGATAGTAAAAACTCTTTCATTTTATGCTTGAATGTCTGTAAGCCACTCTCACACCTAATTGAACCAGGCAGCGAGTTGTAAAGTCTGGGAACATTGTATCATAAATACTTTTTTTTAAAAGGGCAGTTTTGTGACGTGGTGTAATGGCAGTGTTCCTCTTTCTCAGATTGTCTTGCAAAGCTCGTGGATTGTTCCCAAATAGATTTAAGTTCTTCTTATAAAAAAGATACAGTTTAAAATTTATATTGATGGAAATAATAAGAGCTTATGTGACATAAACAATTCATTATAAGAGTATTTTCTGAGCTTCTTAGATATTCTTAGATTCTCTTTTTTTTGCAAACGAAACAACACTTTGGTATTTGCGTTTTTCTGCCCTCAGATTGCATATGTTAAATATAGAAAAATAAGCAGTCAACAGAAGGATGTGTGATCAGCAAATGAGGACAATATTTTATGTACATAAATGCCAGAACTACTTTTTTACAGACATGATTGATATCGTTATCAAATTTTAAATGACAGTCAATGAAAATGCTTAACAATGGTTAGTGCTTAATTGACTGTATCTTAAGCTGGGGCTAAATTGACCCACTGCTTCTCATAGTCATGTACTATAACTTCTGATCTAATGTGATTAAGGTCAGTGATGTACATCAATATAGGCCAGGAAAACTATATTCTATACGCCTCGCTCTGAACTGAGGATGATAAGTAATAACTTAGCTCCCCACATAAAGACTCTCATACCCAAGAACTGTTAAAACTGCTTTCCTAATGCAGTTCATGGTAGATAGTTTTGAGTTTAAATTTTATTGTAAGACAGTTTTTGGTGCTGTAGGCATTTTACATTTGAATTCTGCATAATTTTGTTCTTTTTGTGCAACACTGTGTGAGTCAGTGACTTACTAAATTAGATTTTTGTTAGATTTAAATTAAATTCATACAAAATTATCTGCATGAAGTCCTACTGGTACTGTATGACAGGTGGCTCGACTATTACCTACAAATGTATCTTACTTCCTGATCCTTGTTTGGATATGACCTTTGAGGTTGTAATTAATGTATAGCAAATTGAGAGAACAATATTTGTGATTGGTCAGACTGAAGTTTACCATCTGAGTTTTGTCACTATTAATCCTAAACGAATTTGTACCAAAACGCTGCAAGAGGGAATAAACTTCATGGTATATTTTAACTTCAAAATCCGAATAGGTATTTGCAGACACTAACAATGAAGTATCGTCTGCGAACAGATACACCCTAGAATTGAAAATATTTTTAGGTAGGCCATTAATAAATAGGAGGAAGAGAATGGGACCACACGTTGAACCCTGTGGTACACCATTTAGTAACTGTGTGGGTGAGGACTGAGCCCATCTTTCACAACCTCCAATCACCTAAGTAAGAAGCTACCAAGAGTAAGCTACTTCTCTTAAACCCATGATGGGAAGTTTTTTAAGAAGAATAAAGTGATCAAACGTCAGACCTGGCGAGCTCGAGCTCCAACACAGACATGTGGGAACGACCAAAATGTTCGCGAGCATGCTTGCCAGTCACCCGCAGCAGGTAGTTTTCTATGGTGCTGGTAGGTGGGAATTTTCTTTATTTGGATTGGAACACTCCGAAGGGCTCAGTGTGTTATTGTTCTTGTTGAAGAAGCAGTGCTGATGTGTCGCTTGTGCAGTTGTAGTGAAAGTTATTGGTGTCTTGTATAAATTGACAATAGTAAAATGTCGTTCAGTGATAACAAAAAGTTCTGGATGGAATGTATAAACTTTATTGGGAACAGCGATGTTTGATGTACATGAAAAGTCGAAAATACCACAGCATTGACATCCATTTTGTACACACTGACATAACTATAGACTGACACAGCGCCACAGAGGCGAGAGTTCTGTGCAGTGGCGGCAAGCATGTTTGACCGTCTGTGGGCAACGCCGAGCATGCTCGATCGTCTGTGGGCAACGCCAATGAATACAGACCCTATAAGAAGCGAAACCCCAATGCTTTTGGTGGCGACGCGGGAGTACCAGCGATAATTTCTAGTTCACCGATATTCCGCTAGGCTGTGCTGATGCTAAGTCGGTGGACTGTACATACTCTTGGTTGGGAGTGTACTCCCACCACTTTCTCTTTCTCTCATGTCAACGTCAACACCCGATCACCCCCAGTTTTGAATGTTTGCAGTGACCGTGATTTAATTCCCTACGGCCGGCTCGGTGGTCATGTGATAGTTGTGACCATTTGTGTTATAAGTATTAAAAAATGAGTAGTTATGTGAAGTGTCACTATTTAGGGTGTGACTCTAATAATAAGACCAGCAATAAACTGAGTTTTTTCTGTTTCCCTGCGAGTAACAAGAAAAGGTAAGCGCATTTTATTTTTTATTTATATTGGTTTTTTATGTGACAAACACTACACTAATGAGTCAAAAAAATTACATTTAAGACTGACTGGTGTACCTTTTGAACCTGGTGCAACGGCTTGAACCTTCAACTTACGCATTATAATTTTCTACACTGAGAGATGGAAAATGGGATGTTTGTAATGTTAACATTAAATTTACTATTATAAGTTAACAATAAATAAGTACACCATATAGATAAATATATTCCGTTTTAGTGAAAAACTTTGAAAAAAATTGTATATAATTTATTAAGGTGTTATATGTGTTAGGGATTTACGAGAAATGTTTGAAACAAAA
This sequence comes from Stictocephala bisonia, assembly GCA_035578905.1. NCBI lineage: Eukaryota > Metazoa > Arthropoda > Insecta > Hemiptera > Membracidae > Stictocephala > Stictocephala bisonia. The sequence goes on along the minus strand of JAQJVL010000165.1, from coordinate 764,951 downwards.
CTAGTTTAAATAATTTTTTGATTGCCATATAGAATAATTTATTGAAGCAATCGTTCCACACTCTTGACTCAAATTTATAAAACATTTAATGAAAAATAACCATTGTAAATTTTAACAGATGCTTGATTAATAGTAAAACTATATTACTTACTGTAAATATAAATAACTTTAAGATTAATACTTAAAGTTCCTACACAATAAATAGTTTAAAAGCCTGGTGACAAAAGCAGCACTTAAATAATAATAAATATAAATAAATAAATTCTTTATTGCATAGATACAATTAACAATTGTGTTGCAAAAGTCAAAATTTCTCTTAACCTAAAACACTCACACACAATCGGACACATTCATACATACATCTTGCACATGCATCATACATTCACACACTTGACACCAGAATTGCATGATAGGGTGTTTACTGATTAATACTTAAAACAGTGTTTTTTATTACATTATAATATGTTTTATTATAATTTAATTTTCCACACTTTTAAATAGTTTAATACCATGACCATGGAATGCATTACAGAATGGGAAACTACACAGTAATTTTCTTCAAAATTTAAATGTTATCGGTGTGGAAATAAGTTTGCTTTTACGTATCTATGGAATCATATGATTTTGGATGATTAATATTTTGATTTTAATATCATTTCATTTAAAGTGGCGAATATAATTAATGTAAACAGATTGTTTTAGTAAAATATGCAAATGCAAAGAAAGATCAGCCAAATATTATTAAACTGTGTGGTAAAATTGTTATGGAATGAAATGGAAGAAATATATTAACAGATTTATGTCGTATGTGTTTAGCTTACTTTATTTCAATTAAATAAACAGCTGTTATAGTATTTCACACACTTCAGACTGTCACTGATTTGTTTATGCTATTGCGTTTGGTTTAGTTTTATCATTTTGTAAAAAGCAATTTTAAATATATCTAATTTGAAATTGTGATTGTTGTGTTTACTATTGTGGTTACTCTATGTAGCTATGCCTATAGAAACTGAAAATATCCGTGAGAACGGAAGCTACTAGAACTACACATTGACCAAAGAGCTCATGTATGTGAAGCTGGCAGCGCCCATATTGAAAATAGACGTTAAAATAACTTTAATAGTTTGTTTATCGTTTGTTTAGCTATTTTCCAAAACTTATCCCTGACGCCTTTAAAATCAAGAAATAAAATGGGCGCTGCTAGCTTCAAACCAGCAGCGCCCATTAGTTGATTTGAACTGAAAAATAACAGAATCTTTTGTTTAGGTTTGTTTGGCCTTAGTTGCTTTTGAATTGAAAAAATAAAGTGAGCGCTGCTAGTGGGCAATGCTAGCTAGCTTCATACCAGCAGTGCCCATTCGTTTATTTTATCTAAACACCAGTTGAATCGTTTGTTTACGTATTTTTATTATAGGAATCGAGGCAAAAACGAGAATAGTTAAGGAAATATGGAAGGAGGCTAAAACCACAGATTTTGCATTATTACCCCAATTTTACTGCTGCTTTAACGTATGTCAAGCTTTAATGTATTATTGTAAATCGAAAAACAATGTAGGCACTGCTTTAACAGAATTAATTATTTGACATCTGTTCCGTAAATGCATTACTCAGCATTTATTGATACAACCATTTCTAACTTGTATAAACTGAGTAAATAAAAAATACAACTTTTATGACAAGAATATAAGGAATTACATTTTGGCCATGAACAGGAAATACATCTGGTTATCATTGCTGTACAGATGTAATTTTTGGCGCATCACGGTAATCCCTTCCATTCTGTTATCTTGCTGAGCGCGTGGGAAAGCTCAGAGTCTTCAGCAACCGTGGGAAATTTCCTTCCCAATTTTAATACGAAGTATTTCTGATTTGTTTATAAGTGGTGTGCGTCGAGGCTTATACGTGAAAGCATCGTATTAAACACGTTGGAAAAAGATACAAAATTAACAAAATGATAAACAATACATATTTATCAATTACATTTTTGAAATCTGGGCTGCTAGTGTTGTGTTAGCAGCGCCGACTTTAATTTTAGAATCCTAGAGTGACTAATGCCAAACAAATGACAAACACAGCTAAATAGAGCTAAGTAAACGATTTAAATTGCATTTACCTCAAATTTAATTGACTAATGGGCGCTGCTGGTGTGAGGCTAGCAACGCCCACTTTATTTTTCCATTTTACAGGTAACTAAGGCCAAACAAACGTATAAGATAGCTGAACAACCCTAAACAAACGATTTAGGTTATTTTACGTCTGCTCGTACATTCTGTCATATTTATTAATTTTAATCTCTGACCAGTTATAACGCAACATTCCAAAATGACAGTTCTAATACAAGTTGTTATTTCATAACAATAGCTTTATCACAAAGTTTAATAATATTTGGCTGATCCTTCTTTGCATTTGCAAAACTTAAAGGTTTGAACATGGAGTTGAATCTATCATAATCATGACAGGGAATCATCCAATTTGTACTGTAAGTCCTAAAAAACATTTGTATTTTTAGGTGCTGTGATTGGATAGCAAGCAGTGGGCGTGACGATTTCATTGAATTGCCAGACAAGATTTTAAAAAATAAACGCATTTGCAGTAATCACTTTGAGTTTAATCATGTATTTTAACTGTGTATATTTCTGTAAACAATAATTCACTCTTATTACCATAATTAATTATGAGTTTAATCATGTATTTTAACTGTGTATATTTCTGTAAACAATTAATTCACTATTAGTACTATAATTAATTATGAGTTTACTCATGTATTTTAACTGTGTATATTTCTGTGAACAATTAATTCACTATTATTACCATAATTAACATTGAATTTACTCATGTATTTTAACTGTGCATATTTCTGTGAACAATTAATTCATTATTAGTACCATAATTAATTATGAGTTTAATCATGTATTTTAACTGTGTATATTTCTGTGAACAATTAATTCACTCTTATTACCATAATTAATTATGAGTTTAATCATGTATTTTAACTGTGTATATTTCTGTGAACAATTAATTCACTCTTATTACCATAATTAATTATGAGTTTAATCATGTATTTTAACTGTGTATATTTCTGTGAACAATTAATTTACTATTAGTTCCATAATTAATTATGAGTTTACACATGTATTTTAACTGTGTATATTTCTGTGAACAATTAATTCACTATTAGTACCATAATTAATTATGAGTTTACTCATGTATTTTAACTGTGTATATTTCTGTGAACAATTAATTCACTCTTATTACCATAATTAATTATGAGTTTAATCATGTATTTTAACTGTGTATATTTCTGTAAACAATAATTCACTCTTATTACCATAATTAATTATGAGTTTAATCATGTATTTTAACTGTGTATATTTCTGTGAACAATTAATTTACTATTAGTTCCATAATTAATTATGAGTTTACACATGTATTTTAACTGTGTATATTTCTGTGAACAATTAATTCACTATTAGTACCATAATTAATTATGAGTTTACTCATGTATTTTAACTGTGTATATTTCTGTAAACAATAATTCACTCTTATTACCATAATTAATTATGAGTTTAATCATGTATTTTAACTGTGTATATTTCTGTGAACAATTAATTCACTCTTAGTACCATAATTAATTATGAATTTACTCATGTATTTTAACTGTGTATATTTCTGTGAACAATTAATTTACTCTTAGTGCATAATAGAGCATAATTAATTAGCTATAATTTTTAATACGAATATGCATAGCTGTTCAACAATGTTACATTTTTCAAACTAACCTGTTAAATTCAACTCCTGATTACGTTTCAAAACTATAAAATTTAACGTGAAAATAAATTTTACAGCGTTTGATATTTCATAGTTGTTTTTCTTTTAGATCCTTTCAGGAGGGGGAGGGGTTAATACAGTTGGTAGTATAATATTTATTTCACAAAATGGGTTAGTAAACAATTTTGCAATTGAAGGATTAAATTTTGATTTTTACACGTAATTTAAGGGGAGTCAGATGACTATTTTAATAACAATTATAATTTTTTTTGTTTTAAGTTTATTTTATTCCTTGTAGATTTGTGAAAAGTGTAATGTGTAGTATAAAGCATCGAATTCCGGCTATTATTAACATAGTTACGACCATTTATAAAGTATGTAAACGTACTCATCAGCTGGTCTGGTTGCACATTAAAATGGGTTTCTCCGAAAATTGTGTTTTTTTTAGACTTCGGTACTCATCAATCTTGAACCTAATAATATATTTGTGTGATTTTGATTTGTTTATTTGGCACATCATAATTTATATTTAAGGCACAGGAAAAGTCATAAGCCTAAAGTTGTAAAGCTTTAAAATTTAATTTTTACTATTTTTCAGAATAAAAAAAATTGAATAAAATATAAAGAATGTATTTGATTTTATTTCCTGTGCAGTAAATACTTAGGAGGTATTACAGATTAAAAATTACACAGAAAAAGTCTGATATCTACAATTGTTTCTGAGATATATGTACTGAAAGTTATAAGAATTAACGTGCGTTAAGATAGGGTCATCCGACTCCCCTTAATTGAAACAAAGTACGTTGAAAATATCTATATAACAATAGGCACCCGCGAAAATTTAGAAACACTTTACTCGTTTTATACGTGCCGTAGAAAAGATTCGCGAACTCCGTTAAAATGTATTTTCGAGATGAGCAGAATGTACTTTTAAAATTCAAACATTTATAATGGTATGTATGATTCAAATGATTTTAAAAGGCATTACCCGTTTAAAATTAGATTTTTGCAAAAAAATACACGGGAAAGATAAACAATTCAATTAATTTGTTTGACATAAATATGATCAATACAGGTTTTAAACTCTAAATGTAAAAAGATTAAACAGTAAATAATATATTTAGCTTCACAATGACTTAAAACTTGAATTTATGTTTCAATTAAAAAGAAAATTATAGAATTTTTTTAGAGTATTGACTTCTTATTGTAAGTGCATGAACGAAAATCAGGAGTTTAAAAATATATATATTTTTAATAATACTTAACTTTTATAAATTTGAAATAATTTAGCAGTTTTGCCAAAGATTGTAGCATTAAAATGGTTTGGAAAAAAATAACTGAGAATCAATTAAGCAAAGCAAATGTTTTGTGCCAAAAGACTACTGAATGGAGTGAATGAGCTGACTGGCCGCTGATCTGTAAATGTAAACGAAGGCACGGCGGGCAACGGCAAGGCAGGCAAGGACGGTAAAATTCACCTCTCTTTTCTTGTGCGGTGAAATTAAAGCGCTGACAGTGAGTTTCGCCTTCCTCGCCACTGCAAAAGAACTTGTGGCGTTCCAAGCGGAATATCGGCAAACTAACCTCAGGGCGTCCCTTTTTGGCCCGTAAGGTTTCGCTTCTTATAGGGTCTGTATTCATTGGCAACGCCAAACATGTTTGTGAGCAGGTTCGCCAACATGCTTGGCCGTGTATGTGGGGAGCTTTACACTTGATAATGAGTCTAAATGGAACATGATACCCCTAGACCTTAAGAAGAGAAGGCTCCAATGAGTACCACCATCACCCCTGCCTGGACTAATGTTGTTAGCTCACTTATACAAAAATATATATAGTTATAGTATGAGATTCATTTCACTCAATATGCCATTAACATAAATTTCGGAACCAAATTTAAGAATTTCAAAAATAGAAGGGTCTAAAAATATAGAAGTTAGATTTTTCACTAGCAGAAAAACTATCAACGTAGGATTGGAGAATTGAGTCTTCAAACTACTTATTATTATGTAAGGATTCATTATTTACAATACATTTCTCAGCGGACTGCTTTTTTCACTGTTGCATACTGTAAATTCGTTTTCAGCTAATCAATTTTAACCTGTTAGATTTTTACCTTATTTTCTAAAGACATATTTTTATTCTAAAGATGATTGATATCGCCATAACAAGCATATTTATTATTGTCTGACTTTAAACTAAATTTCATTAGACCGTTTCCATCCTAGCGTCTGGTTTTCCGGACGTACGTAATATGTTCCAACAAGCCAGCGTCCTGTTTACCAGATGTCCGAAAAAACGTTCCTAACGTCCCAACATCCGGTTTACCTGACGTTTAGAAAATAATTTTCTTATAAATATTATAAACAGCCTGGGCTTTTTGGGTATGTAAAATATGAAAATACCTGGTTTTTTAACAACTTTTTAAAAAATGTCTGGGATGGAAAGGGTTAAAATACTAAACCTATTCTGAAATACAATGAAACTTTCTCTAAGTACATGAATTCCGTCAGTTAGAGACTCAAACAGCAATAATATTACATTACAAAATGAGTGAGATTGAGCCCATGCACTTCATTGCAGTCAGCACTGCAAACCCCATATTTATTCCATTTTCTTCCAATTTCTATCCATATTACACTAATTACTAAAGCATACTTTCAAAATTATCCAAATCATTGAAGTTATATATAACACTGCTTGAAAGTCAACACTCTCTGAGGAACTCTGAACTAAGCTAGGTCCATTAGTCATACTGGCCAGTCTTACCACCCTGTGTGTAAGCAACAAAGTTGTATGAGAGGCAGTGGCGAATTCACTGGAGTGTGAGCAGACTTAATTGTTTTAGCATTAACGCCTGCAAAAATAAAACTGTCAAGTTGTTTGCTAAGTTGCCAGTCAATCATCAAGGTGTCCTTACAGAATCTGCTGCACTTATGTAGGTTAGCATAGGGCTGTTTATGTATTTCATTAGCTTGTTTGAAGCCTATTTTCTTTAATGTAAAGGTTGTTCTCTATTACAAATCCTTTGCTTCTTAATAGAATAGTTGAAGTAAAGATTATGATTTGAAATAAACCTCAAAATGAAAGTAGGAAAGATACACAGATAGGTTAGTAGAGGGGAGGTACTAGAGAAGAGAGGAGAGGCGCTTCCCTAAGCTGTAAGGGGGGCTATTCTGTATACCTACACCACTATCTAGGACTTTTTTTTTAATGGCATATCTACTACATTAATTTAATTCAATAGGACATTTTTCTAAATTGTAAACTGCTAAAGGCAAAAGCTTTGCAACCACTTCATTTTACTGAGTAAGGAGAAGCAACATACAAATATGTTTTTGGTGCAATGTTAATCAATGATTTTTTTGTATCATTGATCGTCAATATTTGGAATGATAAGTGTTTTGCAAAATGTGGTTAGGGAAGCAAGTCATATCAGCTGATTCAGGAGTGTAATGGGTCGCTGTAATCAGATTTTGTGGTGTGCTCCCTGCTCCCTGTCACAGCTGTTGTGTACTGCATGACTCGGAGACATTTTCAATAACCAACACATCTTTGCTTGTGATTGGTTCTAGCACACATAATAAAAAACATGCGTATCATTTAGTGTGGATCTTGTTTGACTATTTTGGCAATAAAATATAATTACAGTTGACGCTCTATAATCTGACAACTACGAGACTGACACCCTATTGGATTACAGAGAGGCTATCTGAAGTGCATATGCTATGTGTATATTAAATGAAGCTTAGGAGAGACTATACTGTATGCTGTATTTTTAAAATGCAAATAAAATTCAGAAGGACTGTTTTATTGACAAAAAGGTAATGAATAAACATATAAAATACGAGTCAAGATAAAATGTTTTTTTTAAGAAAATGACTGAATACTAGTTGGCGGCATGTCGGACTAGTGGGTATGTTGGAGTAGTGAGCATCATCTGTGAATTCATTCTAGAGAAATTTTAGTTTTTTAAAACAAAAATGGCACTATGTATATTAAAGCACATAATATTATATAATAATGCACACTACTATGGGCCTTTATTATAGTTACATTAAATTCATGTTCAGGTGTACAAATTAGGTAACTTGCCTTGAAACATGGATTAAGGGTCAAGTACATTTACATTAAACCTATGTTGCAATGTAAAACAGGTAGATTCCTTGAATCATAGATCCAGGGTTATTTGCCCAGTAGTACAATTCCTGCACTAGGCTTCAGTAACCGTGAGCCTTAATTTTTGTTTAGCCATTAATGTTCTTTAAACATATTCATTAAACTATAAAGTAGAATTAGTTTTGTTCATGTTATATTTATACTACTCTATTGTAGAAAATGTTTATGTTAGTAATTTATTTAAACTTTATAACACATGGGCAAATATGGATTTCAAATGAGTTTAGATGAGCGACCATACTGTCGGATTCAAAAAGCAATGTTCTAAAATTTGAACCTCTGTTACAAAATAAATACTCATCCGATCCGATTTTGTTGTGTTATCCACCAAAATTTAGCTTTTTTAATTATACGTAAAATCATATAACACACATTTTTTTGAAGACTAGGAGTTTTTTATAACGGGTAGAATACAAAAAAACACAAAATTTTGGCACTTTTGGATTAAAGCTCAACTTCAAACATTTATAAGCAAAAACTACTAAAGATAAGTCAGTGAAACTTAGTATAAGATTGAAGAACCACATGTGAAGTTGATTGCTATTTGTAGTCTATCCAAATTCTGGAATTTTGACTCTTTAAAAAATTTTCTGTTGTAATTTTTGTATAATCTTACAGCCCGTGCAATCTTACAGACTGATCATACAGACTTCCAAAACGGTTAAAAAATACTGGATTGAAAAATAAAGTAAGATTATAAAACGGTAAGTGTGACAAAAAACTTACGATTTTATACCACATGACAATTCAACAGACATCTAAGTGCGGTCATTCAACTGAGCATTGCAACATTGCCGAAGCATGCTCCTGGAAGTATTTAAACAGTGCACGAAACGTTTATTGCTGTGGAAGTTTATGATTGAACAGTTAATCAACAATGTTTTCTATCTTAATTTAAACCATTTTCCATCACCTTTTATCATGAGGGCTTTGGACCTCCAATAACAGATTTTTTAAATGTTATAACTCTAAAAAGATTGTCAAATTAAAAAAATAACTTATTTACAATTATGTAAATGTCGCATCTAACAAGCTGAATGCAAGTGAAAATTTGAGGCACTCATTATATTGGTAATTTTCAGGATGTACTAATCACAGTTCTAGTAACTGTGAGTGATTCATCAGCCTTTAGTGTAACATGTCTACCTTTTATTCATAGCTAATAAGTTCCCTAATATGGGGTGGAGTCCGGCGGCCCAACCGGTTGTGCGAGTTAACACACAACGATGTCTGTTGAATTATTATGTCGTATAAAATTGCAAGATTTTTTTATCGCACTTACTGTTTTATAATCTTACTTTATTTTTTAATATAGTATTTTTGAAGTGTTTTGCAAGTTTGTATGATCAGCCATTTTTAAGATTGCAAGGGTTTACAAAAATTACAACAGGAAATGTTTAAAAGAGTACAAATTCTAGAATTTGGATAGACTACAAACAAAAACCTTCTTTACATGCAGTAAAATTTTAACTTACTTATCTTTGGTAGTTTTTTTTTAGAAATATTTGAATTTGTGTTTTACTCCAAAAGTGCTAAAATTTTCTGGTTTTTTTTTTTTTTTAGTTTCTACTCGCTATAAACAATTTTTAAAGTCTTCAAAAAAATGTGTAAGTTATATCATATTACGTAGAATTAAATAAGCTAAATGTTGGTGTACAACACAACTAATTCGGATGAGTATTATTTTTGTAGCAGAGGTTCAAACTCGAGTAGATTGCTTTTTGAACTTAATAGTCATTGTTACAAACTAAGGCGGACCATCCCATAAGAAGTGTCTTTAATTATTAGCCCAATGACAAATGAAGTGCCGATTTGACTTGACTGCATTTTCATGTAATGGTGCTTTTGTATAGTAGGAATACAAAAAAATCAACTGAAAAAAAACATGTATTAAGTTTAGGATAAAGGATTACTAATGTCACTACTCAAAACTACTCAAAAGAACAAATGATACAACAATCTAAAATCTTCTATTCTTCTAATTCTACAATATTTTCTATTCAATTACAATATTTAGTTTAATTTACATTTATGATGTTCAATATAAGGCTTAAAAATAAATTTGGGTCATAGGGAAATTTCCTTAGTAAACTGTTTAAAAATAACCATGAAAATTTTCATTTCAATTGGACACAGCGTTTGTAATCATGTAAAAACTAATACAGTTATCAATTAATCAAACAACTTTGAAAAGATAAAATGCTTAATGAATCCCTATAAAAACAAACACTGACTTCAATAACAGAATGTTTATAATCAGTAATAAAAACAAAGAGCAAGGACACTGAAACTTCTCTAATTTATGTGATAGCAATTGATTTCTTTTTTAGTACGTTGTCAGATGCTTGTCTTAAACCCTATTAAAAGAATTAGGCATTACCTCTCCTCTTTGAACCATTTGAACCAATCATTGAAACAAAAATTTAACTTCAGAACAGAAACAATCATTACTAAAATTTTAACAAAATTCTAAAACACTATTGATTAGAACATAATTTTAAGCAAATATAATTTCACATCAGAACAATTTATTAATTGGCTAAATTAATCAACATAGACTAAATTGGATTGCATTGTAGAGTATAAATGGATTATACTGTTTGTGAAATAACCAATTGAATTATGGTTATCCATTAGGTCCAGGAAGGTAGTAAGATGGGTTACTACAGTTCAGTTAGTTGGTATCAGGGAGTCCAGCCTCTTGATAGAAATTTATACTTCAAAGTTCTGATATTTCATCCCTGTTTAGTGCTTCTTCAGAGATTGCTGCTTGAAAACTTATTGGGCTGTTTATACAGGGTTGCGACTTTGTTATATTTTCATGTATTACAATAAAGTTTTTTAACTATTAATTCACTATGTTCAGTCACAGAGAAAAAAAATCAAAGACTTATGGCCATAGCAAACACCTCAGTGGCAGTTATAAATACAACTAACGTACATCTTTATACATTTGTAGTAATAAGTATTATGTCTATCCTTTAGGATTTGGGGGAATAAGGTAGGGAGTGACAAGGTGCTGACCCTGCTCTCCAGATGGCATACTGAAGAAACAATAACACTACACATATTTAGGACACCATTGAATGCAACCTCTATTACTTTATTATGTGTGATACAGTTTAGTGTGTTATACTTTATATAGTGTACAATCAGTGTAAAGTTTATGTGGCGGTTTACCACTTAAATTAAAAATATTAAATCTGTAACTTGTCTAGAATGTTGTTAATATAATTGGTATTAAACTTAAGCACTTGCTCGGTAGACTAAATAAATGTGAGAGGTTTGAATTAAATGAATTGGGATCGGGGCCAATTAATGCACACAATGAAACAGATAATCTGACATATTTATTAAATAATATGCCGGGACCCTCTGTCCATTTATAACTACTTCCTTAAATATACGTTTGATTAAAAGATATGGATTAAACAATACAAATTATTTTTAGAGTATATTATTTAATCTAGGTACGTTTTACTTGACAAATGGGGGTACTCAATAAACAACCTAATGTTCTTGTAAACAAAAATAATGGAGTACAAGAATTGGTCAGGTTTTAATTCCTTAACATCAACTTAACCAAAGAAATACCAACTTTATATTTTTTATTAAATATCTATCGATCTTGGTATTAGGTGTGAAAGTAAAACTAGAAATGAGGTTTATAATAGTATTTAATCAATATAACATGTTTTTACAAATAAAAAATGGTGTCCTATAAATATTACAGTGGTACTGCATAGTGTCTTTATAATAAGCCTAGTGTTATATAATTATGACAGTGGTATAACTAAGTGTCTCAAGCTAAATTTAATAATAAAAAAGTAATAATATAAAAGTATAATTGAATAAAACACCATAAACAAACGGCCTGAAATATATGGTCATTAAAAGTTGTAAGGTCCAAATCATCTCTTGCAAAGGCTAACATTGCCCTTTTTGCAAAAGGTGAGTGGCTTTTAAGTACAATTTTTCATTTGGCACCTTTGTTAGTCCCTAGTATGTCAGAGATGATCTTTCCTGTCAAATCTTGTGTCATCAAAGGGTGCCATTAGTTGACTTCAGGGAGTGATTGAAGTTTGTCCAATGGGCAGACATGTATATGAGTATTCCCTGACTTCAGATAGGTAACAGATATTGCACGCCTGAGTCTAGAAGAGAGACAGGATTTACTGAAGTTAGCTCGTAAATTATCCAGGCATTCACTACAGCCATATAAATTATTCTGGTAAATAATGATCAGTACCATTTTTTTCTTTTGATTTTTATACAATATTTTGATGCTAACCATTCATGGATGGCAACACCGTCCATAAAACTACTTTAGCTTATAATAGCTTTAGGAACTGAAAAAGGAATTTTTTCTTTTCTTCTTTACTGTACCAATTAGTACTACCCAAAGGTTGCATATTATCGAAGTTAGCTGCTACTGTCATGATATTATTGTCGTTCCACCTCACCAACATTAGCCCATTATTTTTTTATACTATCCCATCATTATTTACAATAAAACTACACAATTATCAGAAAAATACTCAAATAAATAAAACAGTTGATGACCAGAGTAAGTATAATGCTCCACTAAAACAAGAGGAGTTTCAGGTTGTAACATGTTTCCTGTGGTTGCCACTAGAGGGAAATAGTGACATTGTTCCTTCTCACTGTCATATATATACAGGGTGAGGCAGACCACCCGTGCAGCATGTATAGCAGGAGAACGGTTTGGTCTAGTGGCCTAAAACAAAATGCTTTCCCCCTATATTGCATATGGGGAGTCCATTAAAAATGTTTTCATCAACCTTTTCGTAAAGAGTGTTGAAAAACTAGGGGTCATGGATTCGAATCTCTAAATTATCAAATGCAAACATATGGCAAATAATACATCATTTTAAAGGTCTTGTTGAAAGAAACTCATTGATGAAAACAAAATTCATTTATCATGACACATTTAAAAATGGCGGCCATTTTTGTGGAAAATATTGACGTTTACGGAATACCCTATAGTTTTCTTACTGTTTGAGATAGGTTCATTCCGATTTCAATTTCTTACTTGCAAAACCCTCAGCTTCACTCTGATATGCCGCATGACTACTTTTATCATTATTTTGATATTGGCCCCCTAATACGAATTTTGAAAAATTAAAAATTCCTTAAAGTCAAAATTTTTAAGTAGCAACATGCATCATGTTGTATATCATTTTAAAGCGCTTGTTAAGACAAACAAATTTTGCATTACACTTTTTTTGTATCTCCAGTGGTTTTTGAGAAATAAGCACAAACGTATTTTTAATAATAATTTTCCCACCTTTTTACGTTACTTTGGCCACTGACATCCAAAACTGAAAGCACTGAGTCAAAATCTAACATTTTAATTGCGTAAATCGAAATAAGGAATTATGTAAGCAAATTTATTTTTTATTAAGATACTTCAATTTGACAAATACAGGCAAAAAGCGTTTTACATTAAGTACTGTGTTATCATTGCTAATAATACAGATATGGTATTATTACTAATCTGGTATTATTACAATCTGGTTTAAAGCTTATTACTAAGATAATCTTGAAGGGAATATGTGGCAGATGGCCTTTTGGTTCCAGATTTGTATGATTCTCTAAAATTAAGAGACCTTTGTAAAAAACTGAAATCACCATAATTGTAATTTTATCATTTAAAATTGTTTGTTGTATTTTTATACTTTAATATTATAAATAAATATTAATAGTTTTTATACACAGTACCATTACTCGCTTCACATGGTTAGGTACCTTTCACAATTGGCCTTTACTGTTCAGTACAACCAGTTGATACTTTGCTCCTGGGTTACTGCAATTATTATTAATCTTATGTTTGTTTAATCAGCTGATTATTTTCAGCTGTTTATAAAATCAGCTGTTCTAGTGCATTTGGTTTATTTGACAACCACTTTAATTCTCCACTTTATTCCTTATTTTGTTCTTTTATTGTGAATGATAGTTCTGTATTTACTGAAATGCCGTACACAAATGAAGAGGCTTTCCAAATGCTAATGGTGTTAGGCGAATGTTTCCAGAATTACTCAGCTGCTGCGAATCTCTACGCAGAACGTTATCCAGACAGAGAAGTTCAATCACCCCGTTGGTTTTGGGGGCGGGGGTCCATACCAATGTACAGTCATCAAAATGAATTTGTTATTAATGAGAAAAAAAACCCAACAGTTAATACTGGGAAGGCACAAAGATAACACATGTCGACTACCCGAACCTTAACCAAAAAAGGGCTCTTAGGATTATTCTTCGTCTAAGGAACAGAGATTCGGTCAAAATCCACTTTAAGAACTTAGATATATTAACAGTTTTCGGTATGTATATTTTGCAAACAATTATGTTTGTGAAAGAATGCATGCCTGAGAAGCTGTGTAATGATAGCCACAATTATAAAACACAAGGGGTAAGGCCTTTGTGGAAACTCGAAGGTGCAATCTAGAGCTCGCAAAGAAAAAAGCAAGTTCAACCGGGCTAAGGTTTTTAAGAATGTTGCCAGACTCAATAAAAAATGAGGAATCCAACTCAAACTTCAAAAAGAAACTTAAAAACTATCTAATTGAAATCCCTCCCTATTCAACAGATGAAGTATTTGTTAATATTAAATGAAACGCTCTTTAATTGTAACACTGCTTGTATTAAGATAATATATGGGATTAATTAGTTTATAACATGATATTGCTTGGTTATAGATTTATTAATTAGATCACACTATTCATTGTACATTACGTATGTATATTTATGAATAAAGATATTTTGAGTTGAATTGAATAAATTCCTCATGTTATAAAAAATATAGTGTACTATGATATTGTTATTTCCCTTTTGTTTTACCAATGAGTACTAAGGGAACAAATGGTATAATTAATTTAATGAGCAATTGTTTAAAATAGCCATTCACTTCTGATATATCTTGTGTGTAATTTAGGTAAATTAACAACAACAAAATATATATACATATATATATATGTATATATATATTTTATGTATATACATATATATATGTATGTATATATATAATGTTACCTTTAGAAAATATACTCTTAAGTACAATTTTTAACTCATAACAGAAGTTAGAAATATAAATGTGATATGTATTATATATACTGTGGAGCAAATGCCTAATGTTTAATAATAGTGCAGTGATTAATTGATTAAACTACAACTACATTAAATTAGTTTGATTGTTTATTAATTTATATATTAATTAATTATAATGTCACGTATTTGTTGAAATCCACAGTAAAAATGAGTTCAATAACAATAAACATTATACGTCAGCTTGTACAATATTGTTTGGAACAACAATATATACTCCGAAACATTTGAGACATTAAGTAATCATTTAAGACGTAAACAATTAAGATTATCATTTAAATCAGACAAGAACGATAATAATAATTAAAAAGCCATATAATTATAACTAAATAATCCCTGTACACCCTTACATGCTCACTGCAGTATGTACTCACTGAGACCTGCGGTGCGGCAGGGACTGCTAATACATTGACGCTTTACTGCAATAAGTACACCGTCCTGGTGGATTAACCTGCACTCTTATATTATATTTTTTAAATATTTTTTTACGTTAAATTCAATATCTCCCCTACAACTTTGCCGGTGGTCAAACTTCTCTGACCAAACAATAAACAAGTTAGCAGCCAAATAACTTTTTCTTGTCAAAATGAAAAACTACATAATTCTTTTAATCTTTAATTATAAGTGATGTATAACACCTATTCAATTGGTTTTTCACTTGAATGTGTTCAGATGAGCTGTACTATTAAAATGTTAAGTTTGAAATTTTTAGATCCACAATAAGTGTATTAAATGTTGGTGTTTTTGGCGGAAGAACACTGCCGCAAGTGTGGGGGTCGGAGTACTGTTTTCCGTCCGAGTGGCGGACCAAGTTGGCGGATCTTGCCTCACCTCTAATGCATTTGGTGTATAGGCCATGTCCTCTCTATTTATATTCTGTACTCACTGGGACAAACCCCTCTTGTTCCATAAGTTTTGTACGCTAACATTTCTAGTGAAAGGGTCATTGTTCAAAGAAATCTAGAAGATAATTTAAGTCTGTTGGATTTAGACTGAAGTATTTATATGTTATTTTAATCAAACAGGAAATTTAAAAAATTTGAGAAAAACATATTTATGGTGCATGAACTTAATTTTAGAATAACTTTTTACATTGATTTGATTTTAATACCTTAACATCTACATTGCCAATAGCTGTTTGTTATTTTACAAGATAGAGTTAAGCAGTCCTCCAAACAGGCTAAACAGGCTAAGCCTGGGAGGTTAACACTTTAATTTTTAATATAATTTAAATTCATGTTTAGATATGTAAGAATAAAATATTACAATTATTATTCTATATCATATAAATTATATGTAATATCTGGGTGTGTACGAAGATGTGTTATTTTTGGTATGGTGTAGATCATGAGAAATTAAGTTGATTAATTATTGAAAAAAAATGTTGCATACTTTTGGATTATTTTTAGAAAAGATATTTTCACATATACAGTGATTGAAAAGTTTGGAAGCGCCTTTTTATTTTTCAACCCATTGGGGATATTATAGTCTATACATTTCGCGCACTATTTAATATGGCTATCTTAACTACATTTACATATAATAACCATCACATATTGGAAGGGTGGCTCGTGGAGAGTATCATTGAAATCCTAAATGTATGAAAAGGTCTTGTCATACCATATTTTAAAGGTCTTATGTTGTAGTGTTAGTTGCCACAAACTGCATCTAAAAAGGTTAATCCAATCAGAAATGGCGACCTGTAAAGTAAAGAAGTAACAACAAATGATTGTGGAAATCATCATTACCTCATATTATAATGATAACAAAACCAGGTGTCCAGTTGAAAGGATTGAATGTCATTTTATATGTGAATCCTACCCCTTAAAAAACGTTAGTTTTAAATTAAGTATTTTTGTTTTAACAAAATAAATAAAGTTTGTATTATGTATAATGACCCAGTCCTAGTGTTATTCACATTCCAAACTACTACTAGAAAATACCTATTTCTGTAATTTTTCCCAGAAAGAGATAACATGTCTTATCATTTAAACATGCTGTAACTTATATTGAATCTTGTATTTCTATCTTACAAAACCATTTTACATGTATGGGAGACTTGGTGGGCCTATACCACTGTGCGTGTATGGGAGGTTGCTTAGGTCGACACAATTGTACATTTATGGGAGGCTGGGTGGGTAGACATCACTGTATGCGTATTGGAGGCTGGTGGGCCAACACCACTGCACGCGTATGGTAGGCTGGGTAGGTCAACACCAATGTGCGTGTGTGTATGGGCGGCTGGGTGGGTCGACACAACTGTACATGTATGGGAGGCTGGGTGGGTAGACACCACTGTACGCGTATGGGAGGCTGGGTCAGTCAACACCATTGCATGTGCATTGGAGGCTGGGTGGGTCAACACCACTGTACGTGTATGGAAGTCTGGGTGAGTCGACATCCTGTGCGGGTATGGGAGTCTGGGTGGGTCGACACCACTGTACATGTAAGGTTGGCTGGGTGAGTCAACTGGCCCACCCACTCTCCTATACATATACGGTGGTATTGGCCCAGCTGTCCTCCTATTCATGTACAGTGGTATTGGACCACCTGTCCTCCCATAGACTTACAGTAATACTGCCCTCCTGCTCTCCCATACACTTACGGTAGTATTGGAGGCCCTCCAATCCTGTATGTGTATCGGAGGCTGGGTGGGACAACACCATTGTACTTGTATGGGTCAATATGAGGCTGTAGGCCAAGAGTCTTAAGCTAAACTACATCATTATTTTAGGCACTTATGATTAGTTAATCGATTATATCCATGTAACTCAAATACTAATATGTAAATTTGGGTCCAAAGTCACAGCTGGTCTTAACTTTGTCGTTTCCAGGTTGATATCACCAAAATTCGGTATGAGGGTTAGTACCAGCCTCACTAGTAAGCATGAAGGAGTTGAAATTATCCTAATAAAAAAAGATTTTTTACAGCATAGGTATGGCATAAAGAGTTGTAATGGACAGAAAAATAATATTTCAAGGGGTTCATTACCAGCGTATATAAGTGAATGGGTGGGTCATTATCACCCTGATACCGAATTCACCCCCTACACATTATAAAGACCCCGACTACCACCAAACATGGACACCTAGACTTCTCTAGTAGTGTTTACGCCGATAGCAATCAATGAGTGGTGCTGTGTCAGTATTAAGGGGACCGAGCATAGAATCTATCCCCTACAATCTCCACAACACTTATGGGAATTCTAGGAATAGGACTGATATGGGCTCCATACATTTTCAGTTTGAATTGAACAGTTTGATATATGTTGTGATATTTTTAACCACTTTTCTATAATAAACTTATATTTATTTCCACTGTATATAATACAGATAAGAACTTTTTCAGTGTATATCTCTCACTTATAGAAGAAAAGTAATTTTATTTATTTACGTATATTACTATATATCTTACAGTTGCTTGATGAGCCCTAACAATCTTAGCTGGCTATGCTTCTACATAAAAGTGCTGACTGTGACAAAAATTAAAGTATTAATACTTATTCTTCTTTTTAAGAAAATTTTCATGGCAGAATGTCTGTTTTACAAAGAACTGTATATTAATTATTTAATATTTCTTGCTTGTAAGAATCAAATGCCATATATAATAGTCATATGATAAACAACATCCATAATATTTTTTGTAATAGCTTAATATCAGTTAAGCTCATATTCATCATCAATAATCAATTGAAAACAGTGTATAGATTTTTTTAAATACAGCTACCATATGTTGATTTTAAAAAGTTTCTGTCAAAGAATAGACAAGAATCCATAGTTCCAACTAAACAATTAATTGAAATATGAAGAGAGTTGGTAGAGAAGTTATCCAAGCTATGATAAAACGTGTTGGCTTTTCAGCAGCAGTTCCAGCTATCTCAACAGCTCCAGACAGTACCAAAGGAATCTTTTAAAGAACACTTTATTTACTATTGATTATAGATAATACACCGGATGTTAAATCCCATAAGAAAAGATATCAGAATTTGTTTGTTAAAACTAGACAGCGCTAAGTAACACACACATTCTCTTTCTTTCTCTATCTCTCTTGCTCTTTGCTTTTCCAAATGTATCAGCGTTTAATTTCAAACGACCACAAGGAGTATGGAGATGTCAAGATTTTCCACAAATAGCTCTATACATATTAGTACTTTTCTTTCTGTCTTCATGTTTTCAAAAGGAATGAAAAGTGTTTTGTGTATCTGAAAAAAATGGTTTTAAGCAAAAAAATGGTATTTATCTATCCCTAAAATAATTGAATAGTAATTAATTTTTATTATCAAATTTGTTAAAAAATCTGTTGGATTTTATTGAAAGTTAAAAAATACAATTTTGAATATAGCTATTGTTAGCTATAGAGTTTTCATTGAAGAAACCTTGATTGAAAAGAAGGAATTTACAAAAATCAAACTGTAATTTCTTCACTAGACTCAAAAAAATTATATAAAAAAGACCTTTTGTCACAATTAACACTGCATATTTTGTCTGTTTTTAAGAATACAGTTGGTCTCTGCATGGCCATGTTTACAGTGTCGTGGTTCATGCTAGCTCTAGGTACAGGAATCACTGTCCTTTCCATCGGACGATTCATCGCTGGGGCAGGAGCTGGCATCACTGCTTCAGTAATTCCACTATATATCGCTGAAATTTCAGAGGTAAGCTAGTCCATTGTAAATCTAACTAATACGATTACAATTAGTAAAATAATTTTACTATCATGAAATTATGTTTGTAAAATCAAATTTTGAATTAAAGTCAAGATGGGTGTGTATAACATTATTTCACCTTCTAAAATTAAAAGAAGCAGTGTTTTATTTTACAGCAAATGTCAATACGTTTTTCAATCAAATAGTTCTAACAATATTTCATTTATTCGCTTTAGATTTTATTATTTAATATTTTAGGTTATAAAAAACGTAAAATTTTTCTACAGAGAAACATAAACATTTCAGTTTTGAACCATTAGTATAAAATATGGAACAGCTTAAACATTAATGATACTAATGTTATTTAAACTTGATCCTATATATAAAAAATAGATTTTGGTTGTTAATTCTATGCTTTAAAAATTATAAAGATTTAAAGCAAGCAAACAGTTGGAGACATTTTATAGTCTAAAGACTAAACAAAGTTCATTGTCAAGGTCATGTCGCTTCTTACATTACGTAATAACTCACGTAGATAAACAAGTAAATATTCTCTGTATTTGATTTCAGTTTGGTATGAATTTAGTCATGGATTTAGATATGTAAGAATGAAATGTTACCTGGAACATTAAGTAATATTTGGTTAACATATGTGTTCTACCATTGTAAAATTTGTATATCCTTTAGAAAATATTGTTAGAATATATATTGTTCTTGTGCACGTATATACAAACTTAAATACAAGTGTTTAATTGATTAAGGGTTCAACAAATTTCAGACATCATTCTTCAAGCTTTTGTATTTTTTGTATCATAATTTCAGACATTTGTAAATAGGATAGTATATGCCCTTGCTTTTAATAAACTGTTTAAATTCCTGCCTAAGATGGCTTAATACCCTTATGCAGTTTGAAAAGTAACAATTAATTACAATCATTAAATCGTTTGGTGTGTATTTCTTAATTCTTATTAAGGCCGCTTCCTTAATTTTCTAATATTAGCTCATGACTTCACTTCTATAAACTTTGAAAGTATCTTATCTACATTGGGCAGCAATTTCATTCAGTTTTGTACCCCTAAGTTTAACATAATGTATTTTTTTTTTTTTTAGGGTTTGAGTTCTTTTGAAATGGTTAAAAAACATGTAAGGATAGTTGCTGTCTGTCACAAATTAAATATCTAGGTAGAACAAATAAATACCAATGGGGGCTTATCAGAGTAATTATTATTTATTCTATCAATATTATAGGGGCAAATATTTTTAAATAACTGTCTAGATTTATTCATTGTTAAAGCCTCCTGAGCAGATATGTATGACAAATAATAAGGATAACTTACCTTTGTCGTCTTCAGCTTCAAAATCCTATTGTATTGGATTACCGGTTTCGGAACAAGAACTCCATAGTTACATCCACTGTACGCTTTCAAATACTTAAAAGCAGTCACATTAAAAACATTCATAGGAAAATTTACATATTTATCGTGTGTTTTGTTTTTGTAAATGTGTAAATTTTCGTTTAAATGTTTTTAATGTGACTGTTTTTAAGTATTTGACAACATACAGTGGATGTGACTATGGAGTTCTTGCTCCGAAACCGGTAATCCAATACAACGGGATTTTGAAGCTGAAGACAACAAAGGTATGTTAACTTTATTATTTGTCAACTGTCCAGAGTTACAGTTATAGCTTAAGAGAAATCAAGAAACTTTAATCTTGAACATCAAGTGCAGAATAAGAGTCAACATCATAAAACCAAAATCAAAACATAAAAATATTAATTATGAATAATTTATGTGATTGGAAGTTATTGGTAAATGTTACATATTAATCAATAATAATAAATAGATTCAATTGAAAGGTGGGTCTTCAGTTTTCTCCTCAGAATGTCAAGGTTGTCATCCTTCATTGTAGGTGGAAGTAGATTATATAGCTTGGCTCCTGCATAACTTGTAATATATTCATAATTGGTATGCACCATATTTATAGATATAAATGTTGCTAATTCTGGAGCCTCAGATTACTTGTCATTGTTAATTTAAACAGTGTCGTCAACAAACATGATAGCTCGACTGTAGGGCTCAATGAACACAGGGAAATCGCATGTGAACAGTATAAACAAGACAGGTCCCAACACCGAACCATGTAGGTTCCTTTACATACAACACATGGAGGTGATCTGGCACTTCTGATTATTCCATCAGTGTAAAGCGGCTCCAAACAGTAATACAGGTACTCCAAAGGTGTCTTTTAGGTAGCAGTTCCAGCTACTTATTTGGTAAAAAACGTCGTCTGTTGATGCACAGCACTTAACAAAATCAGTGAAATATTCATGAGCCCCAATAATTGTATATGTTAAAAGAAAACCTTTTCAACCATTCACAACACTTTAAATCTTGTGAAAACTCATAAAAAATGTTTTATAAGATAAATACTCAATTTTCAAATACTTATTGGATATAAAACAACAAATTTTTATGCTTCATTAAAAAAAAAAAAAAAAAAAAAAAAAAAAAAAAAACACGAGGCGATACAAATTTCTGACATATTTGCAAGTCATGATCAATTCAATGTCAACAAATAATTTTCAAAGACTAAAATTTCAAATTATATTATATTTAAAATACAATAATACAAATGAAACCTCAGTCTGCAACCTATTCTCTCGTAGTATATTAATACATTACTAATGTTAGGTTAGGTTAAAGGGCCTGGAATTAGTATATTAGGTGGATAGGGCACAGCAAACTAACCTAAGAAGATAAATCTTTACAGTAGGAAACATAAAGATAATTCACATTACAGAAATGTTCAGTGCCACTGGCACTTTCATCAGGTGAGTAGAGAGAGACTGACTTAGCTTCCACCAACAGCACAAATTCTTGAATGATTGAAAATTTTTACAAATTTAACAAAATAAAAAAATAATCATTGTTTTATAGCCTATATAATAGCCTTGATTAAATACATCTACAATGTATATTCCATCTAATAGGAATATTTGTGCCTGTAATTTTGTTAGTGAGGCCCGAAACCACAGCTGGTTTAAATGCATTAAATTTACATGGGACTACACTAGCGCTCCACAATAGATCACAAAAACAGCTGATACTTTGAGACTCAAAATTTAACATTGGATGGGAAATCTATTTGTGTATTAAAATCAATGCTAATAGTTATTTGAAAATTTAGTGTTTATCTTGCAAACAATTGTGGAGGCTAAGTCGGTCTCTCTCTAGTTACCTTAGGAAAATACCAGTAGCACTGAAAATTTGTGTAAATATAACTTTCTTTATGTGTCCTATACTGCAAGATGTTAGTTAGCTTGCCTTCTTATATAAGTTTGCTCATGTCCTAACCCTCATAATATACTAATACATGACTAAAATTGTTAATATATACAACACCCCTCCTGTTCATAATTTACGTAAATGATATAGTTGATCAAGTTCCTAAAGAGAAACTTATTACCTTTGCAGATGACACTACACTAATAAACAGAGGAAAAAATATTCACAATCTTGAAATTGAAACGTGTGTTACAATCAACTCAGTTTTAAATTATTACACTAGTTTAGGGATGGAAGTAAATGTAGACAAAACACAGTTTATGAATATAGGTTTGGCAAAGAAATTATACTCCGAATTTCATTTTAATGTTATTTTAAACGAGGACCAGCTCAAACAAACTGAAAGCATAAAATTTCTTGGTGTAATTGTTGATCACAAATTGAACTGGAATGAACATATTAATCAACTTTCACTAAAATTAGCAACCGGTATACATTTAATAAGACAAATTTCTAAGTTAGGCAATAAACACATATCGATAAATTGTTATTATGCTTTTATATACTCTCATAAAAGTTATTCAATAATTCTCTGGCGAACACCATCTTATCAAAATTTGAATAGAATATTTATATTGCAAAAACGGGCAATTAGGTTTATAAATAATCTGAGTTCTTTTGAATCATGTAGAAACTTTTTTATCAGTAACAGAATTCTTACAGTGCCATCTATTTATATACTAGAGTGTATAATGTACTGTAGGCTTAATAATAAAATTGAAATTGAGAAGAACCATAGATATAGTACAAGGAAAACAAATTATGCCGAAAGTCATAGGTTGAAGATATATGAATCCAAGCCCTCATATATTGGTAACAATTTTTTTAGTAAACTTCCTATCAATTTGAAACAGGAAGTAGAAAACAAGTCCTCTAAAAAAAGTTACAAAATTGGCTTGTGGAGAAATGTTTTTATAATATTGATGACCTTATGTCACAAGAAATTAGATGCTAGCTAATTAAATACTTTTTTATTATAAGATACATTGTTAACTTTAATATTAAGTTATATGTATGTTGACAACTTTTATACCTTTTGAGTAAGGTTTTTGTAAAGGCTGTATATAAATAAATAAATAAACATTATATTAATATTGGTTATGATTGATTTCTGAATTGTTAAACGAATTAATCATAGATTATGACATTTTGTTCAAATTTCAAATTCAAATTCATTTCAAATTCACAATGTGCATTTGAACAACAATGTATACATTTTGTTAATACATGTAACTGAGAATTGTAGAATTGGTAATATAATTTTATATTAGAGTAATTGAAACCAATTATTTATAGGCCCTACAGATTTTTAATGAGGGAAAATAGTCATACAATAAAACCTCACTAATTCGACACTGTGAACCCAGAGGTTGTCAAGCTATCTAGAATATTGAATATTTTAATGGATTTTATTAAATGAACACCCAGAATACTTGAGTTTCATCATAAATTTAATACTTACATGTATTTAGTTATTTAATCTGCAATTACAGTACAGCTAAATGTGAAAAAAATGTTGTTCATTGAAGATTGTTCTTCTTAAATCGGCACCTGGCTGCTTCGTAAAGAAATCGCTGGAGGAATAAAACATCTATTTCAGACAATTCTTACTGTTCGAATAATGCAATGTTCCTTCAATGTATTTTACACAATCTAAAGCCAGACAGACTTGCACCCTGTTACCAGTTAACTGTGTAGTTACCCAGAAAGTCAAGTTATCAGGCGTCGAGTTAGTGAGTTTTTACTTTATAAACATTTCTAAAAGTTAGTATCTCTTTAGTATAATTTTCAGCATTTTATTAAAAATGTTTGGCTTTGATTTCTTTATTTAGAATTTTTTCTTAAAGAATTCTGTACCGTACTGATTTTTTATAACTAACCAGGATTGTACTGTTTTTTATGTTCTTCATCTCTCACCTTAAACTAATAATTTATCATAATACTGTACACGAACTTATTATTAATAATGACATTTGTTTTAGGACTCCATACGAGGATTTCTTAACACTCTAAGTCAAATTTCAGTCTGTTTCGGAAGTCTTTTGATTTATGCAATCGGACCATTTGTCAGTTATAATATTCTTCACTTCATGATGATTGCAATTTGTGCTATCTTCTTTATTGTCTTCCCTTTACTCCCAAATTCGCCATATTCTCTCGTCATGAAGAATAAAGTCAGCCTGGCCCAAAGCACCTTAATGTGGCTTAGAGGTAGCAAATCAGTGCTTGCAATTGAAAAAGAACTTGGGGACATTCAGGTATTGTCAACTTGTATTTTCTACTCATCACATACAGAGTTAAGGCAATAATAGTCTAAAAACTGGAACAGTATAATACAAATACAAATCAAATGGATAGTAAAACACAGTTTTTTATGTATTTTTCCATATTATGTGTTTTTGATATTGTAAACCAGAATATATAATTAGTTGGTTTTGCAATAAAATTATTCTGTAGGTTCAAAAACACACTTTTTATTTACCTAATCAAACATAACCTAATACTATATACTATAAAAAAAATGGAATTTCCATTAGAATCTTATACCTGGCTTCTAGGTTGGCCTGCTGGGAAACATATGGGAATTCATTTTTTATGGTTAGTCATTGCTTTTATTATCATTGACTAAATGGCTCCTAAACATGAATCATCACGAAGCTAGTTTTTTAGTGATATCTCGAGAAATTATTGTTGTTGACCAAAATAGTTTTCAAATGAATATTCAATGTAAAATCACCACCTAAAAACTATAAAAAATTTTGCGATATACTAGTTTTATATATATATATAAAATAAGATTTTTAGTATAAAAAAAGATTTCCGTGGGATAAAATGTTTCCAGAAAATATGTAGACCTTATAGATAGACCCACTGATAACAAAAACTTCAAGATTTGCGAAGCATCTTTAAAGGGCATAAATAGAACGCCATTTAATGATTTTGATGATAATGAAGTGGATCAATCGATAGCAGCAAAAGATTTACATGAAATTTCAATGTTATAGTCAATGTACAGTATTGTTATTAGTTATACTTATTTTTAAGATTATGTATTCAATAAATAAATAACTATATTTAAATATAATTTGTGTTCCAAACAGTTTACAAGCTCAGAATCAATCATTAAAAAATCCCAAACTTTTTGTATCACAACACTACCATTAATGTTTATCCCTATTAACAACTAGTTCTTCCGGTGTCAACCGCGTCAAAGGACTATTTACAATATATACAGTTCCAGACGTTTCGCCCATGCTATGATGTGGCATCCTCAGTGGTAAGGCTGAGACCATCCTCAGTGGTAAGGTCTCAGCCTTACCACTGAGGATGCCACATCGTAGCATGGGCGAAACGTCTGGAACTGTATATATTGTAAATAGTCCTTTGACGCGGTTGACACCGGAAGAACTAGTTGTTAATAATGACTCCAGCCGCTTAAGCTTACGAAATAGAATGTTTATCCCATTTGCCTATTTGTTTGGCATTTCTGCAATATATGTGGAAGAGCAGCTGAATTTTCATCTGCACTCTAGTAGAATCTTCTTCTACTATTCTATAAGCTAGTTTCCAAGCTAATTGCTTTCTTGCAGCTATCTTATTCAATCTTAGAAACATTTTGTGTTACATTTTTAAATGAACTGATTTTTAAGAAACATTTTGTAAAATTAATTATCTTATAAAATACTTAATTTAAAGCTATCATTAATTAAAATAAATGTGATAAAAATGAAATAGGCTAAATTTAATGAATCATTATTCCTGATGTTAAAAAAAAAAAAAAGAAAATAATGTTACTACTAAACTATATTGTACAGTGATGTTAAGTTCATTTTTTAAAATATACATAAAACTAATTATTCTCTTGCGATAAGGTAGTTGGTATAATTTTGATTAATTAATTATTTTTATTCTATCATTATATATGTAACAAAAGCGTTAAATTTTTATGGAGCAGAAGAAAAGAGGGGTGCCGTGAAACGAAGCTGCTCCAGGGCACATTGCACTTAGTTACGCCACTGTTAACAATAATTTATACAGTGCTCCTGCAATCTACTGGAAATATTCATAATCACTTATAATAATAGAAGAAGATTCTTCCAGAGAGCAGATAAAAAATCAGGCTGCTCTTCCACATAGACTGCAGAATACCAAACAAATAGGCAAATGGGATAAACGTTA
Source organism: Stictocephala bisonia (assembly GCA_035578905.1). Lineage (NCBI taxonomy): Eukaryota > Metazoa > Arthropoda > Insecta > Hemiptera > Membracidae > Stictocephala > Stictocephala bisonia. The sequence goes on along the minus strand of JAQJVL010000165.1, from coordinate 737,713 downwards.
GTGGGAATAGTTGCGATATAATGAAAGTTTGGCTTTTGTATTAGATTGATTCTGATCATTTAAAAAGATACAACATAAAAAAGAAGGTATTCTAATCAAATTGAAAGTTAAATTTAAAAATATTAATTTTAAATAATATACAATAAATGAAGCAAGATTATAAGTATACAACAATTATTTCTAATATTGGTTTGGCAAATTACTTGTAAATTTTTTATGAATGAAAATAATAATTTTAAAATTCTCAGTGTTAGCACTACCACAGAGAAAAAAACATGTTGCATCTAATAATGTGCTGAATGGGTCATATTATTGAAATTTGTGTGACAAGTATATTCTCCAGTTCTCTGCGAATGGCAGGGTCAGCAACATTGTCAGTCCCTACCCTTATTGCCCTCCAAATCCTGAATGGTTAACACAGTAGGTAAATATTACTTCAATTTTACATTTGTGGTAACTACTACTCAGGAGTTCGCTTTGGCCATAAGAAAGCAACCTCTGTTTCTTTTTTCTCTGTGGCACAACCCATTTTCAAAATAATTTCGACTTGTTTAAAATGTAAGTAAGTGATTCAATTTTGCACAGTAATATATTAATAAAGTTAATTGTGTTTGATTGCAGAATACAATCTTGCAAAATAAAATTGAAAAGGGATCTATGAAAGAATTGTTTACTTTAGACGGAAGCCGGCGAGCCCTCTTGATTTGCTGTGGTCTTGTAACATTTCAGCAGATCTCTGGAATATCTATAGTGTGCTTCTATTCTCAGAAGATTTTGCAAATGACTGGGACAGACATTTCTAGCGGCACATGTTCTATAATCTTTGGCGTTATTATGCTGTTGTCTGCTTTTATTGCTCCTGTGGCAGTGAAAAAAATGGGGTACAAAATTCCCCTGCTTTTGTCCATCCTGGGAATGGCTCTAGGAATGGTAAGTGAGAGTTTGTGAAATTACAGTAAAACAGAATCAGAATATTTTTTATTGCCAAAATACAATTCCATAAAATTCTCTCCAATACAACCAAACAAGTTCATTAAAAAACTAAATAAATAAATATTTGAACATAACATCAAACCAGGGGCAATTATGAATACTTCACGTCCCAACCTCTTCAGTTGCTGTGCATGTGTCACCTCGCAGCTCTTATGACAAATCCGCATTCAGCCTCTGTCTTTGATTACTTAATATTAGTAATATTTTCCTTTTCTTATAAACTCATAGCTTTATTACCTAATGACATGTGAGAAGGAATTGTGATAGCTGATGGCTCATTTGTCATATTATGACTATGTATCTAATGTTAGTTTTAAATTAGTTTTTAATGAAAAATCTTCTGCCTTTGCACTTGTGTGCATGTTAAGGCGCACCAGATGCTGTATAAATAAATAAATAAGTCAACTCTATTAAAACCAATAAAACAAATATTAAGATTTTTTTTAACTTAATGTTTATGAATTGTAAGTGTTGTTCTTATACGTGTGTTATTTTAAAGGCTAAATATTACGAAATTTCAAAAAGTCCTTTCTCAGTTCACATATATGATACAAAATGTCAAGTCACCAAAAGTAATAGAACAAATATTTTTAGTATGTTTTTGTTTAACAGCTATTTATGAGGCAAACAAAATCAGATTGTTTTAAATCCACATTAAAAATATGCAATGTTTACACCAGAATAGATATAAACTTAAACAGCTATTAAATGATGTATTCTACTAAGATTTCCTATTTTTTACACAGCTCGAAAAATTTCATGTTGACTGATTCGCTTACAGAATTAAATAAATAGATGTTGTCAAAAAAATATACATACAGTAAACATAAAATAGTTTCGATTTATATCTGCTGATATATATGAACCCTCTGATTATATTTCCTGTGATTAAATACCCCTACACAACCATTCGGCACATATACCTCTACAAAATGGTTCTGCACACATACTTTTACCAGTCATTCTACACATACACATCTACATAATCATTCTGCACATATACATATATATACATCTACCCAATCATTCTGCACACAAACCCCTCTACACAAGTATTTAAAATGCAACTTATCTTATTTCTAACAATCTTCCGTTATGATTTATATTGTAGGGAGGCCTTGGAGTATTTTTCTTGCTCAAGTCACATAAGCTTGAAATGAATTTCCTCCCCTTGTTGAGTATTGTGGTTTACATACTTTTCTTCAACGTGGGTAAGTATTTTAATTAATCCTTTATTGCACTAAATACTTTTTATGCACTATTTTTAGATTAGGCAAAAATGAGTATTCTTGCTATCCCCAAAAAATAGAAAAAAACACTGTTTTAAAGAATCATATTTAAAACAGTGAAGTATCAATAAAAATATCAAGGTCCGTTGTTACGCCATTTAAAGGTAAAAATTCTAATTTTATTCACATAAATAAATCAAAATTTATTTTACTTTATTATTTATGTTAAATTATTAGATTAGTTAAAGTAGAAGCTTAGATACAACTTGGTGGTATTTTTCTGGAGAATTAAGTAACCTCATGCCCACTAAATAATAAATTATTGTGATGGATCAGCTGGTTCAATTATATACAAGCTCATAATCTTCTTGCTTTAATGGTGTCAGTTATAATATAAGCCATATACATTATGTGTCAAAATTTTGGGATTCTAGCATTAACATACAAACTGAAGAGCTATTTTTCAAAATAGTATGTGCAAACTTAGTACTTATCTGTCTTGAAAATGAACTTCTGTCGTGTTACTGACAATTATTTTTGTTTCTTGTGACATATGTATGCTTATGTTGCAATTTTAAAACAGAATAATATTTTTTCAAAAATTTTAATAATTCTAATGCATATACTGAAAACACTATATCAAAATTATATTATTTACAACAATATTCTATAAAGTCTGGATTTTTTCATATTAATGGTTGTACAATATGCACTTTAGTGAGCAAAGTTTCAGACTGTACACATTGTACACTCATTACTTTGGAATAATCCAGACAGTATGTAATATTGTTAGAAGTAATATAATATTGATATTGTCTGCACTATATTTCTTAGAATTATTAAAATTTGTGAAAAAAATATTATTTTGTTTTCAAAATTGGAACATAAACATAAATATGTCTCAAGAAATAAAAATTAAAGTCAGACCCTTTCATCCATTGAATGAATTTGGAAAGGGGCAGTACCTCGTGAGTCTATCATTGTGATACAATACCAATTGAAATAAAAAAGGATACTCAGTCATCAGCTTGAATTTATGAAGAAAGGGAAATTGATAGTTTTCTCATCGTTCCATGTTATATTATCTTTTTTTTTTGACTATAGTAATTATAATTTTAATTTGAGCTCTTATTGGATGATGAGACATATGTTACTGAAGCTGAGCTCTAATTTAATATAAATTATGTTGTGTCAAATAAATTATTTGTTTTAATAAAAGTCTACAGTACGGTATTATTAAAAGTTTGGATTATGTATAATAAACAACCCAGCTTGTATATAAATGACTGCCAAACTCGTCAGAAAAAGTTTGTTAAATTCTTATTAAACTCTTTGTTAATTCATATCTGAACTTCAGTTCTATTTTGTTACCAAGTAAACTTTCATTTGTTCAATTATTTTGTTAGTCCTTTGTGTTCTAGAAATTACAATCTAAACTAAACCATACATGAAATGTGTCTAGGTTTTGCAAACATTCCTTGGGCTTTATCTGGAGAGCTATTTTCAAGCAAAATAAAGCCTCAAGCTACAGCCATCATTGCTTCAACATGTGGAGTCTTTGCATTTCTCTCCACTAACCTTTTTGCTGACTTCATCCACCTCTTTGGACTCGGCTTTGTATTCATAGCCTGCTCCGCATTTTGCTGTGTTGGTGCAATGTTTGTACTACTAATGGTGCAAGATACCAGTGGATTATCCTTCGCAGAGATTCAAGAGCTTTTGAATGGGCTGAATGGGCGAAATAGGAAACAAATACAGTTAAAAGTCCCAATAAATGAAGATAGTAAATTATGAGATACAGAAATCTAAGATTATCACTTAACTGATAACACTTCAAAGATAGTACATCACAACGGCACATTTACAATTGATTTGTCCATACAACATTAAATATCTGTACTGATCTTTTTCTAACCTTGTAATATAATAAATTCAATTGTGTAGCATGCTACCATTGTTCACAGACATCAATAATTTATCTGACATCAAATATTAACTATCAGGAGCTCATGAGTGTGGATGCGGGAGAGTAAAGGGAATTGGGAAGATAACCCCAAGCAGCCTCGTTCTGAGTTCCTTCTCGGTTTTAAACGGAGAAAGTAATCTAAAGTGTTTTTTTTTTTTTTAAGTCAGTAGTAATTATGGAACCTCACTCACACTCACCTTCTGCTGACAGCACAAATGTTCCTTAACACCTTTTCCATAATTACTTTTGATAGCTCCCGTATGTACCCCTGCTCATCACTTTATAACAAGATACAGACTTTGGAGCTCATACCAGTTTCTTCCTATATTATTTATATTGAATAAAAAGTGCTTATTAACAAATTATATAAATGCGAGAAATATTTTTTAAAATTTAATAGACAATTAATTCACGATAAATCAGACAGAAATCAGTTTAATGGAGCCTTATGATCATTGTGATTTTTTTGATGACTAATATTTTTCTTGTTACAAACAAAATTTTTTGTAATGTATTTTAAATTAAATAAATATTTTTGTCAAAATGTATTAATGGTTTACTATTACCATCAATACATTAGAACAAGTCACAATGTCTTATTTGTGTTTTATTCAATTTTCTTATTCTGTTAAACAAATATAATAGCAGGATATCATGTGTGATATTGGGTTTAAAATTTAGTTTTCAGGATTCTAGCCTGCTCCCTCTTGATAATTAGGTAGTTTATTAAATTGTTATATTTAATAATTACTGCCTTTCGCATGGAAGAAAAAGCATGAAAACCGAAGCCTCAATGTGGTTTACCTAACCTATACAGAGTGCAACTTTGCTTATGTAAACTTGAGTTTCCAGAAATCCTCCTGATATATGTTATATTTCTTATCAGTATGTAGTAAGATAAATAACTTTATGTATTATGTTAAGTATTAGTTTGTAAACTTAAAATATTTAATACACTCTTAATTATGATAAGCATTGCTCTGAAATTTGTAACTGTCTTATTTTGTGACAAAAAAATACAAGTTATTATTTATAACCCAAACGTTTATTTTCAAATAACCTGAAGTTATACAGGGTAAAAAAAATCGAAATGCTTTCACAACCACGATATTTTTTTCATAGATAATTCAAATGACTGCTACTCTGGAAAGTATAAACCTTTCAAGTCCGGTTTGCAATGATTAATTTCTCAAGAATAGACCTGTCATTTGACGACCTAGGCCTATGTTGAAGATTTTCGTTCAACTCCTCGTGGCCAGTTCCCTTGAAAAGACGAACTGTCACTAATGGCATCAAAAAAAATTTTATTTGTATCTATGATCATGTACAAGATTTCAATTTTATATGTAAAGTCATATAAAGGTTGTGAAAGCTTTCCATTTTTTTTGTTTCACCCTCTATATATAATTATAGCAATGGTTGTAGCTTAGGACACCTATGAAGATGAGAAATTCAGAAGGGTAGGTAGCAATTGAGTTTAACCTAAGAATTTGATATATCAATCAGCATTTTTGGCCCTACCGTAGCCATCTTTACCCAGCTACTTGGGGACAAAATGTTTGGGAGATTGTAGTCGATAGGTTGGATGCTCGGTTCTCTTAATACCGACATGGCGTCCGCTCAATGGTTGCTATCGGCGTGGACACTACTATAGAAGTCTGGGGTGTCCATGTTCGGTGGTAATCATTGTGCGGATGTTGTGTGAGGGAGATAACTGAGTATCAGGCTTGTCAATTAGCTGAAAATCATAACAGCTCTACGTGGTTCGGATTCCACGTAAAGCTGTAGGTCCCTTAGTTGCCCTTGCTGTTGGGCTGTTAATAAATTGCCCTTTCTGAGGAACAGTTGAACTCAGTTAGTAACCAGACTACACTCATCCACACTTATCCTACACTCATATAATCATTCATATTCGCCTTAAAATACCAACGACGTTGTGTCGGCGTCTCATATGTAAGAATGTAAGAATCTTATATCTCAAATTGGAGTTGTTTTCACACGCTCATTCCTTACAGCTCTGATGGCTCATTTCTATTGCCCATACTGACAACAACTATCAACGGACATTACTTGAATATTAAATGAATTGGCTTAAAACTAGACATGTGTGTTAGTGGGTTTGTCAGTTCACACAGGGTTACTGAATAATTAAAAAATTGTTATGAAACAAATCAGTGAGATAAAACTTAGATCTCCATTTCAATGCATCGGCCTATGCCTACGTCACACCAGCTGTGGGTGGAGCTTCTCTCTCAGCTCTCCCTGAATAGTGTATAATGGAACAATTAATATATTCATATTCATAAATCTTTATTCATGTGTTTGCACATATGATACAATGAATAGTGTCAAGATTTTTAAGTCTAAAGGTTCTAACTTACAATATGAGTTGCATTGATTCAATTACTGCAGTCAATGAAAAAAATAAAATATTAATTAAATTATTAACTAATACTAACCAACTATTAATTCACAAAAATAAAAACTTCTAAATAAAATAATTTATTTTAGTACATTAAAATAATAAAACATACTTTATTCATGGAAAATTGTTTATTAATAACGAGTGGTGGAAAGTTCCTCAAACGAGTACAGAGCTTTACTCATTAAAAAATAATCTTTTATACAATTTCACTCTTTCTGTTATAGTCTACCCAACAGTTGTTACTGACCTCTTTTGTCCACAGATAAGCCCTGAACCCGACCAAACTCAGATCGGAGTTTCGGTTGAGCAGTGTGTAAGAGCTCTTTTGGTTAGTTCATTTTAAGTGGTGATTAGTCCCTATTAATACCTCAACCATTTCATGTGTCACTGGCACAGACAATTTGTGAAACATGTGTTGTTACTGTGTCGTTAGTGGATTGTCTTCTTAGGTGAGTTTGCTGATTCCTTATCTCTCCTAATCTACTAATTGAAGATATTTCATTTCCATGTTTTGTATCACTTTTACTTTTCAATGGTGAGTTTCACATACACAGAATACTAAAGCTGTTTGTGATCTCCCAAGAGTCCAGAACTAGCAACAATTGTAGCAACTGGACTTTTACTAGTGTGGTAGTATGTCAGAATCAGGTACCACACAAAATCAAAAAAGGCTATCTCAGGGCTAAAATAACATAAAAATGTAAGTTCTATTTTAAATATATGCCATATTGTTACATGGCTTTTGTTGGCAGTTAACATCACTAGAAAATTATGAGTGTTTATATTTTAATTTATAAAGTTTTACTTCGAAAGAAGGAATTTTCTAGCCTGTAAGCTATCCATTGATAAATCGTGTTTAATAACCTAGCTCCTAATAGTTAAATTATATTTACAATGGGCGGTTCAAGGTCATGAATATAATAGACCAGCTGACAATATTTCACTGCTAATATAAGTCTAAGTTTATAAGTTTTTATAAGTATTTATACATTTTTGAAATTACAAATTCAATACATAAGAAACCAGTTTCTTTGATTTGCCTTGTATCGCCATTTGTGAAATTTTTTTGTGAAATTGTACCTATGAATCGTCTCTATCACACAATAAAATCTGTAATATAAATTAATACTAGGAATTATAATTGTAGCAACATTACATATTTTGTGCTTAATTTTACCTATTACTATTAAACATTTAAACTTAACTTATTTTTATCAAGACAATAAGTAATATGTAGTCTCTATTGTAGCATAATATTTTTATTTAACGACAATACATTATACATTATAACATATACATTTTATTACATTTTTAGAGTATTGTTTGTAGTCATATTAAATCATTAAAGTGTCTGACTGTTAAATTACATAGTAACTTAAAATGGCGTTTTCTAATTCAAGAATGTACTGATTGTATTCATTCGAGTTTGTGCTATCTTCACTGCTGTCTTCTATATTTTCGCCTCGTTTCAACTCAATATTTATTTAGTATTTGTGCTATAGTTTCATTCTTGATGCCTTCTTTATATAATATTCTTCCTGCAATCTCTCAGCATGTCCAACAAACTGTTTTCAGTCTTCTAATGTTACATTTTGCAAAGCTTCTTTCATCAACAAACATCACTTATTTTGAAAGATTTATTTTCATCTGTTACCTCCTTTTTTACTTGAGCCCAAATGAATTATATAGGGTTGTAGTGGCAATGGTATGGTGGCAATCTAATCACTTTATGGCCTGTTAAAGTACCATGGTGGCGTGGTGTTCACATCCAGGATCCATTGTGAACTGGGGCTAGGGAGAAAGGTAACCAGAGGTGGGGTGGGTGGCAGAAATATACGTATATGACTCAATTTCAGGAGTGAGTTGCTAAAAATGGTATTATCATGGTATAAAATACCGGTATAACTTTATTTGAATTGTCAGTTAGAGATAGAACTGAAGTCACTTACGACTAACTAACAACTAAAGATACATACACTCCAGTCTATAAACATTCCACAATCAGAACTTGATTACATAAATCGTTTTTATTTATCCTAACTGAATCCTAATCCTAAACTATAATTGGGCCGGGTTGAAAGCGACCTGCATGATAAATTTAGTGCATGTAGGGGTTCCAGCAGCAGAGGGGAAGTGTTCCACCACTCCGTCTCTTGTTGGTGTGAGGACAACGGACACAATCAGCTGGTAAAATTGTGGTGGGTTACGATGCGTGTAGCACTTCATCTCCTTCACTCCCTTTGTTTGTAGGTTATATTAAAGGTAGTAGAGAAACGACTTGAATTATAAAAGTCTATGTAATATAGCCATAATCTTGTATATTGTCATTTTTTGTAGTTATTGTAAATTATATTAAAATTGGATATTACGTTCATGCTCTATCTATCACGACTTATACAGTTAGCAAAGCACGCTTTTTTAATTGCATACAAAGTAATATGTAAATAAAACATTAATGAAAGTAGTGATATTATTTCAGTTTGAAAGTAGGTCACTGAACATTACAATCACATTATAAGTATTTAAAATAAAATAAATATATTTAAAATACAATAATATCGCAAATCAAATTATAATTTAACCTCAATATAACTCGGTAATGACAACAAACTGCCCTACATCAGTTGATTCCACACTCCTCACAGCACCTTTTCCACCTATGCCATGTTCCAGCTGTACTAGATCCAATGATCACCTAGCACGATGACGTTGAAGGCAGAGCTTCCCAAGGTATATCCATGACAACAAATTGTTAAAGTGGCACGTCAGTTCAATGGTGGGATAAGATTTATTTTCTGTCTCACTTCAATGTCTAGCTTTTTCTCTCTCACACCGGTTCTCTAAATAAGGTTGCAATCAAAGGGGCCGAACTGTAAAGCATTTATCCTGTAACACCATAACTCGACTTTTCCTAGAAGCTTTGGAAGGTGTTGTTAAAATCCAAGTACACATAGTCAAATTCGGACAAACAAGAAAAATCTCCATAATAAATGCTTGAAAATCTAAGAGGTTAATAAAAGTGGAATGATAGTTAAAATCATCTAGTAGCATTAGGCAATTTGTGAAGTAGGTTCTATCAATATTTTCTATGCCAAATAGAGCATTATGAAGGAACCAAAATCAACAAATAATTTCTACTTATGGTCTATAAATGTCTGAGCTCTATATTTATCTATATATTTTATTACGGAAGGCAAATCGGTTGTGTCAAAATTCCAAGCGCTACATTCCACCTTTGGCCTTCAGAAATGGCTCATTTTAAAGCTATGATATTGTAGATGGCGGGAAAAATAAAAATTTCACGACCCGCCTTTAGGGTTCCACCCAATTGGCCCTAAAAGTTCCTAGATGTTAATTTTATGGGAAGAAGGTTTCTAACTTTTGTTTTGATTTATTGTGTCCAGCTATCAAATAAGATAAATTAAATATCCTAGCTGTTAATGTTTTGAACCCTATTTAAAGTATATCTTAAATTGTAAACAAGAAGACGAATTTTTGTATTGTTTGTTTGTGTTTTGACTAAATTTTTTCTATTATTTAAAATATGAACAGTGATTTAGGATGAAATATGCTATTTATGAATTTGCTATATATTTAATTTCGTAAGGTAAATCTGTGGCGTAAAAATTTCAAACGCTACATTCCAACTATGGCTTTCGACAATGGCTCATTTTAAAGCTCTGTTGTAGAAGGCATGAAAAATAAAAGTTTTGCAATCCGCCTTCAGAGCTGTACCCCATTAGCCTTCAAAGTTCTCATGTTAATCTTATGTTTTGATTTATGATGAAACCTTTAGTTTCATTAACATGCGCTACGTCAGTTCCCGTAATGGCGACTTCTTCTAATGAAATACACGAACAGTCACATTGTATAAGTTTACCAGTTCACGAATAAGGACAACATAATGTTTACTGCCATGCGGGGAAAGAAGAGGAAGAAGAAGCATTTCAAGCTGCAGAAATGAAACAAACCACATACAGCTTGGTTTGACTTGAACAACCGTGAAAATCATGCAAGATAATTTTTGTTTTATACAGGAATTCTTCAACACTACAGATTCAGTTCGAACAAATGGATTCCTCGACAAAGAGGTGGATCTAAAATTATATGAAGAATGTACAGTTTATCACCAAATGACCAAATACGATTTTATTTAAGATTGTTACTCCTCCAAGTAAGAGGTGCAACTTCATTTGTGGGCTATGCACTTACAACATTATAGTATATGACACATACAAACAAGCTGCAATAGAGCATGGTTTGCTACATGATGATGGTGAATAACAGCACTCTTTGGTAGAGTAACAAAATACAAACATGCCTCAACAACTAAGGGAACTTTTTGCATATATTTCCTGTCTTTTTAACCAGTATCACCACATACACTCTGAATGAATTTTAAAGAGAAGATGATAGAATATATAAATGAAATTGAAGTACATGAAGCTGAAAACATTGTCTTGCAAAATATAGACAACTTTCTTAAGGAAAATAGTTTAAAATGTAGGAGCATAAGTCTTTCAATACCAACTAATGACAACAAAATTAATCCCATGTATGACGTAAATGAGCAAGCGACAACCGGCAAAGACATGTACAATATGTTAAATGATGAACAAAAGGTTGTATTTAATAAAATACTTAGTGCAGTATCAGATAATTCAGTTGATAAATTATTCATTTTAGAAGCTCCTGCAGGATATGGAAAAACATTCATTTACTCATGCCTTCTACATATTATTCGAGGACGTGGTCAGTCTGCTTTAGCATCAGCTCAGACAGGGATTACAGCTTTGCTTCTAGAAGGAGGTACAACAATACATTGTTTCTTTGGACTCCCAGTTTCAGTTCAGCCTCAGTCAGTTTCTTAAATTAAAATAAATACAGAAAAAACTGAAATATTGAGAAATTAAAAAATTACTATTATAGACGAAGCTTCTATGGTCCCTGCAGCAGCAATAGATTATATTGATCGTTTACTTAAAGATATAATGAAATATCAAAACCCAATCTACTGACAACTTACAATGGGAGAAAAAAATAGTACTGTTTTGTGGGAGATTTCAGACAAGTCTGCTCGTTGTACCCAGCAAGGGAGGGTACAACTATTGGAAACATTTATACGAAAAAGTAAAACCTAGAAAAAATTAACATTTCTAATACTAACAAAAAACATTTTAGGTAAACAATTTTGTGATTGGCTTCTACAAATGCTAAATGGAAAATTAAACAGTAACCGGGGAGTGGATGGAGTAGATATTCCAGAAATATTTATGCTGAGAAATTAACTATGATTAGTTTAATTTTTAATACAAATCTAAAACTAAACCATCTAAAAACATTTTCAAACGATGTAATAATGTGTCCATTAAAAGAACAATGCCATATTGTAAACAATGAAATACTTAAAACTGTAGAAGGAGAAGCAAAGGATTCCTTCAATGTTGACGAAATCATCACTAACGAATCCACTGAACGTTTAAAATATTTCAGTAGAACATCTCAACTTAATCACTCCATCAGGAATGCCACCACACAAACTGACACAAAAATTGGTGCCATAGTGATTTTGATAAGAAATGTGAATGTAGGATCAGGTTTGGTCAATTGCATGCGACTTATTGTACAATGTCTATATGAAAAATGCATAGAATTGGATATAATCACTGGGTCATGTAAAGGTAATCTAATATTTTTGCAAATAATAAATATAATCTCAACAGACCCAAATATGCCTTTCGACATGTCAAGAAAACAATTTCCTATAAGACTTGCTTTTGCAATAACAATAAACAAGGCCAGACCTTTGAGAACGCTGGTGAACAATTTGCCTAAACAAACCAGTGTTTACACATTAGCAACTATACGTTACATTTAGTAGAGTAAAGTACCCAAACGGAATAGAATAGAATAATATTTATTGCGTAAAGTTTTTTCAAAAACATTATTAAATTACAAAAACACATGGAATTAAATTATTTATTGAAAATACGGTCTACTAAAACAACAAAACAGACAAAGATACATAGTGTACAAAGATGTTTTAACACAACCATATTACCTCATTAATTTTTATATATGATGATGAGTTTTACAACACTATTAATAATTCAATATTATACACAAAATATTTAACAGCAACATTTGTAACCTTAATTGTAATTTTTGAATACATAATTAAATATATCAGCGATCTATTCTGATTACTTTCATCCAAAACATTACAATGAAGTGATTTGTGACGTTATTGTAATGAAAATGCCCCTAGTAGGCAATGGGAAGAAAGCTGCAGATGATTTTTGTTGTTATTAAATTAAAAATTAATTTTAACCTTAAGTAGTGCCCTAAAAACTTGTTGTAAAATTTATTTGTGATGCAAAGCAGTACCGGAGGGGATTTGGAATTTTTAAATATGATATTATGTCTTGTTTTTGACCCACAATCAATACCTAAAAAGATCCTCAGAGAGTTCAGGGACACCCTGTGTGTATACAGAGTGAATTTTATGTCCTGGCATGCCTGGAAATAATTTAAACGGGCTGAGATAACAATGTGAGACCTTGACCATACTTATTATAATATAATTTTTCATTTTTCAAGTCGTTAAACATTTTGCTCCCCTTTTCTAAAGAGGGGCAACTAACAACTTTAAAATGCAAACCCCTATCATGTGACCCTTATTTTAAAAGGAATAAAAAAGTAAATCCAACTATGCAAACTAGAGGACACTACGTTTAATTTAACAGAGTAAAAGACTAATTTACAATAATAAAATCATTTACATTCTTGTCCTGTTTTTCGTTACATGAGTCAACACTAACCCAAATTCTTAGGTGTTTTAATGTAGCAGGTGTTCAAACTGTTCACCTTCGGCTGTTTGACAGTGTGATAGCCATGTGTAAAAAGCTGAGACAGCAATCAAGAAAAACTCTATAAATGGTTTGAGACAAATTCAAAATTCTTTCAGTTAAGTCATGTACGTCAATTGGCTAAGTTTGATACACCAGATTTTTCATGTATCCTTAAAAGAAGTAGTCAAGTGGATTAAGGTTAGGAGACCTTGCTGACAATTCCACAGCACCCCTTCGGCCTATTCACCTTCTTGGGAAGACATTATTTAAATACTGTTGTACTTCACGACCATAGTATGGTAGTGCTCCGTCGTTGTAACCAAACAAATGTTCTCAGATTCTCATCCAAACATATTTTGGAGTGCAGGCACAATTTCCTGCCCAAACATTATCCTTTGAAGGGCATTGCATATGAGCCTCTACATACTAATGTGGGTTTCTTATCTGTCCAGTAATGACAATTATGTCTATTGATGCTACCGTTGGTCATGAAAGTGGCTTCATCATTAAAAAGGATTCTGTTCAGTAACTCAGATACAGTGTCTAGTTTTCCCATCATTACATCACTAAATTCAACTCTGCAGTCATAGTGATATTCATCAAGCTTTTGTACAAGTTTGACTTTAAAAAGTTTGAATTGATTACGTTTAAGAATTTTTCTCACCAAAGATTGGCTAATGTTGTGCTCCAAAGCAGCTGTTCTCGTAGATAAGTGGGGATTTTCAACAAAGGACTGCATAACATCTAATGATTTCTCTTTGTCAATTGTAGGAGCCCTTACTGGCTTGGGTCTATCTTTTACAGAATATGTATCATTAAACCGTTGAATAATTCTTGCCACCATAAACCTCGTTATGGGATTGATTGTGTCCATATATTCCTCATTGAATAAGTCTGCTACTTCACTGTAAGATCTTATACAGTCCGCCATAACCTCTCATCATTAACACAGTAATTCTTTAAAATTCAGAACCTTCCATAATAGAAATAAAATAAGTATTTGTATTCGTCAGAATAGTTAACTTGAACTAAAATTTGATAAAATTATAAACTTGGTAAAATTGTAAACTTGTAAAAGTAATTCACTAAAATTGTTAACAACCTAAGCTATGAACTGATAAAATGCAAGTGAGTAGGAGGAGAAAAGAAAAAGTCAAAAGTAGATTGTTGAAACTAGTAAGATAACAACAAGGGAAATTCTAAAGCATGTTGACTCATGTAACGAAAAACAAGACAAGAAATTAAATGATTTTATTAATGTAAATTAGTCTTTTACTCTGTTAAATTAAATGTAGAGACCTCTAGTTTGATGAGTTGTAGCACATTCTAGAAAAAATCTAAGAGCTACAAATTTTCTTTTTTTCTATCTTTAATTTCTCAAACACAGGAGCAAATAATAAATCTTTCAAGTTTTATTCTTTAGTAAAAATAATTGAAAATGAAATTAAAATAAACTCTTCAGCAAAAAAAATATTAACTTCTTGTCAAAATACTATATTTAAAATTAAAAACCAAACTTAAACACTTTTCTCAAATATTGGAATAAATGAAAATTAACTTTTAATGTGTCAGATATTAATAATAATTTAACATCTTCTTAAAATTCCAGATTACATTCTTTGATTTGGTTGACCAATCACTTTTGTTGAATAAATGACATGAAATGGGGAAACAGGCATCAGAGGCCGAGCCCAAGAATGGTCCATATCCTACCTATCTGGTCGTACCCAGAGAGTTGAAATTAACTTTGTTGATGATCTGGGTTGCCTGCAAAAAAATTACTCCAGCTACTTAAATGTGAAGATGGGGTCACAAGGGTTTGTCTTGGGATGGATCTTGTGTTTGTGTTAATGATATTAAAACTGCATAAAAAATTCTCACCTCTGTCTTTTTGCAGATAACAACATCTCTTTTGTTATCTGCTCTAGATAGGTTGAAACTGAAGATAGAAAGGTATACTGAATCCACTGCCGGTATCGTGGCTCAGTGGCTTCAGACTGCGCATGGCAATGTCCAAGGTTCGAATCCCCACTGACGGTCGGGTACTATACTCGTTGAATAAATGTCACACACAGACCTACAGGCTATTGTGAACTGAAGAGTGAAGTTTTTGTTAAAAAAAAAATAAAAGAGGAAAAATGCTCTATCCAATGGTTTTATTAAAAATTGGTTTGATTGTAAACACAGAAGAAACACAGCTTATAAATTCTGAAATAAAGCATGGCCAATCAGAACACTTTAAGATGATACTAGGGGAATCATTAATTACTAGTTCTGACTCCTTCCTGAGCCTGAGTGTCGACTCTTATCTTAAATTCAATATTCATATTGATAGGGTCACAAACAGGCTTCATTCTTGCCTGTTCGCTTTTCGTAGATTGGCTCAGTACACAAATTAACAGGTCTTCTTGACTTTCTATTATGGATGCTTTTACACCAACCTTGTTTATAGAATTCCTATTTGTGGAGGCGAGAACTCCTGAACAAATTACATATTTCGTTTACAGAAGAAAGCGTATCATATTTGAATTAACTAATAGAGAATCTTGTAAGACCGCATTCTGAGATAATATTCTTCAATTTCCCTCCATTTTATTTTTGAGTCATTAATTTTATTCAAAAAGAACTGGAAGTAAGGCTTGTTCTAAATACACATTTTGTCAAATAGAAAATATCCTCATACCTGAACATAGTACAGCTTTATTATGAAAAAAAATTTCAATTAAACTGCAATGAGTTTTTTATTCTCTTCCGGCCTGTTCAAAGGTGGAGAACACCTTCACAAATTTTTGAACACCTTCAGAAATAAATTAAAGAGGCATCTTCTTCATAATACGTTTTACAGTGTCCATGATATGAGGTAGTTTCACAATACTTATTTTTTAACTTTGTCAATTAAGTAGACATAGCAGAAAGAGAACTAATAGTTTTGTTGGAATTTATTTTTGTTTTGTTTGTATTTGACTGGTGCTAATGCAGAAATCTGTATTACAGCAATAAATGATTTATTTATTTAATTCAACTGTAAACCTTTATGTGATGTATACATATTGTACAGTATGTCTTATGATACATTTTAAAATTAAATAACATATCTGGTATAATAATAATTAAAGTAATGCAAAAGTTATTGATAAAAATAATCAATTGGTAGTTAATTTCAGTTAATTAAGAATTTTAGTAATATTACAGTATTGATACTAATAAGTTACAACAACACAGAATTAACCAAAAGTAGAAATAATCACAGCATTGATCAGTATAAGTAGATAGTTGAAACAGCCTAGTGTGATACTCATAATCCGATTTAGTGACCAACTTGTATACAGACTACTCGTTTCAAGCATTAGTAATCATCATTCTATGAAGACACATTCGGAATGATATGTGTGATGACCCGAACAATTCCATATAGTTTGCAATTTCATTTACAACCCTCATCAGAACATGAATACAGCTGTGGTGGCTGTGTAGGGATGTCATGGCACACCTGCAAAATATATCCTGCGATCTAGTGATGCTGGGAATCCGAAATTCAATTCAACAAGAGACAGAAGATCTGGGCAGTCTGTGAACCTATTTATCAGCTTGTCTAGAAAAAGAGCGTCAGTCATCTTCCTTGTAGTCTTTAGTAGTGGGAGACGCGTACTTCTAAGATCGTCGACAGGCAGATCAAGGTAACGGATATCCAAGCCGTAAGCCAACTACTCTCATCAGTCGGATCTGGATTTGCTCTAAGACTCTAATATTTCCAGCCTGATGAGGGCTCCAAACTACTGAGGAGTATTCAATGATCGGGCTTATGAGAGTTTTGAAGAGTGTGACAATAGTTGATGGAGACTGGAACTCCTTTGCTGTTCGGAATATGAACCCTATTAAGGAGTTAGCTCTATTGCATATGTGTAATATGTGATTCCACGGATTTAGATAATTGGACATGACAATGCCAAGGAACTTACTTATCTACTCTGGTCAATGTAGAGTTGAGAAGCCTGTAGTAATAGACTATAGGAGATGCAGATCTAAAATAGGTAATAATGGCGCTTTTCTTGGCATTCAATTCTATACCATTCGATTGACACCAGGCTATAATAGAGTTAGAGTTCAAGGTATCTTGTATTACTCTACAATCATTAAGGCAGGTCACTTCCAAAAATATCTTGATGTCGTCAGCAAACATGAGATACTTAGTATCGATGGCATTGCTGATGTCATTCAGATCCAAGTTGAATAAATTGGGGCTGGCCATTTGCACAATACTCGATTCAGTTTTTAGAGGAAATCCCGTATGGTTTTACATCGTGGTTTGTTGATTTTCAAATGGCGCGATTTCATCCGTTCGTGAAAATCCAAACAATATGAAAACCATCAGTTCTCTTGAAGGTGCTGTCTTGATCATGGATCGTGAACAAGTTATTGCATTATGGATACTCTATCTTCGGCGGAAAAAAAGGCGCAATCGAGTCTGGATTAATCCAATTAATCAGACACGTGAGGAAGTCAGGACTTAAGAAACGACGACTGAAAGTTTATAAACTACTTTCGTATGTTAGTTGCCTCTTTTGATGAATTACACTGCAAACTGAAGAATGTTCTTCAAAGACAAAACACCCAATTCAGAAATTAGAAATGCCATATAACCTATTGAAATGCTGATTGTGACTTTGAGGAAAGTTTGAAAACTTTGTTTTGTTAGTACCTTTCCTTTACTACATGTATGACTGAAAAAAATGTTTAAAATGATATAAAGCCATTGAATCACATGAACTGAAAACGCCGACAAAAGGCAACTTGAACCAAACTGAACGAACGCTGGAAGGGGCAGCTACCGGACTACTGAAAGCGTCTAGTATGAAAGCGTGCATTTGGATTCGTGGGCCACTGAACCGAGAGGACAACACGATAGCCGTGCGGCTCCAGTAGCACCAGACGGCTGCAAAAAGGGTAAAAATCGTGCCCGCATTATAACCGTACAATGTGAAAAGTTTCATGCACTTCAACAGTATACTAACAAAAATCTCCCGTCCGAGATTTTCTCATACGGGCAGAATCGTACAATGTGCAAAGAGCCTAAGTGGGAGCCTTGGCGTACACCTGATAAAGCCAGGAAAGGTTTGGAGACAGAGCCTGCGTAGCTTACAGCCAGATTTCGGTTGCTTAAGGGTGGTGCGGCTGGCATTAGGGACAACGGGACAACTGAATTCCGCTAGATCACGCTGTAGCTAGGTGGCTAAACTCTGACAGAAGAGTGGGTACGTGAGTGTGCGTGCGTATCGCTGCGGGAAAGTGTTGTCAAGGTCTTTCTTGTAGAGGTTTTCTTCCGACCAGTTCCTTGTTTACATTCATTACTGTCCCATGCGTTTTAAACATGTCTCGGATCTTTGAAATCGTTAAACGTGTCGGTGGTTATATTCCAAACTCCATTTGATTGCCTTACCATCTGTAGATAACTTAGCTTCAGTCATGTTTATTTCAGACTAAATGTACAAAAACAATAACAAAACACTTAGTATTGGAAAACAGCTGTTTTAAGCCATAAGTTGACATTTGTTTCCAATATTAATAAAACTATGATCCAATATAAATATATGGTAAGTGAGTTTTTATTTATTCGTCTCTATAAACAGTGATGCAACGGTACAGCAATACCCACAGAGCAAAGAATAAAGGACACACGGCAATCCTTTGGTCGGTAACGTAGTTGGTTCAATCCCAGCTTCATGTACAAAGGTTCTCAGTTCGATCCCAATCAGAGTCATAATACATTTTGAGAAAGATCAGCTGATAACCATCGGCTGTTCATTTGTCATTGGGATATTAATTAATGACACTTTCTAAGGAATAGTCGGCCTTAATTTGTAACAATGACTACATTCGCTCATCTACACTCAGCACACTCATTCGAAATCCATATTCCCTCATATCTTGACGATCGTCATTTTATGAATAAATAAATAAAAATCTAAGTGAGGCCAGAACTCTTACCAAGATGGTGGCTCCCTCTACTGTCTGTTCAATTCTAGACGGAAGCTGAGTGTCAGCTGAATTAAAAAAAACTTGTAAAGCAGTATTATGACTAAACCTTAGTCTTCCTACCTTCTAAACGTAAATTGGATAATAATTATAATTAAGTACAATTTTAATTATAATTTAATAACTCGTGAACCAACTTATACTGGGTCGGCACTAGTGGCGCAGTGTTGTAACCCAGCTACATGGGGACAAAGTTTTTGGGAGATTGTAGGCGATAGGTTGTATACTCGGTCCTCTTAATACCGACATGGCGTCCGCTTGGTGGTTGATATCGGCGTGGACACTACTAGAGAAGTCTGGGGTGTCCATGTTGGGTGGTAATCATTGTGCGGATGTTGTGTGGGGGAGATAACTGAGTAACAGGCTTGTAAATTAGCTGAAAATCAGACCAGCACTACGTGGTTCAGATTCCACGTAAAGCTGTAGGTCCCTTAGTTGCCCTGGCTGTTGTACTATTAATAAATTGCCCTTTCTGAGGAACAGTTGAACTCAGTTAGTAACCAGACTACACTCATCCTACACCCATAAAAAAACCATTCATATTCGCCTTAAAATACGCACAACGTTGTGTCGGCGTCTCATATGTAAGAATGTAAGAATACTTCTAAACGTAAGTGAGCTAGCGCAGCTGGTTGCAATAACAGCAATATAAACAAGCAGGATGGAATAACTTTCTAAAGATAAGTATTATGAAATCAATTGTTTTGATTATTATTATTTATTTATAATACTTTACATTAGCTTATTCACAGTTGGTTTACTTAGTTTACTGTGGGGTTTCAAATGAATTACTTCAATATTATGAAATGTTTATTACAACAAACAGTAGGTTACATCAGCTGTGCCCATCTCTGTGCGATATGATTTGGAGGGGAAGGCTAAGACTCCCGAATACGGTATAACCCCACACTCGTAAACCCTTGTCCATCTCACCAAGATGGTGAAAGTCGGCATCAACTACTACTGTAGGTTAGAGTGCATTATGTCTACTCTACTTTATTCTTTTCTCTATGGCAATAACACAGCATGTTATTAGACTGTGGCAATACTACGATCGATACATATATTCGACTAGTTGTTAGCCATGCTTGTCTTGTTAACGTGTATTTAATTTTAATTATATTATATGTGGTAATTATTGTTTATATTATCATATTATTATTAAAGGTAATTATTTAAATTGTCATATAAAATCTCATTCTCCTCAACTAGTTTCACACACGGTAACTGTTTCACATACGCTTAGAATTACTCCCTTCATGTTAGTATTGTGTTTATATCGTTGCCAAGCGTCCGTTTTTTTGCGCCTCTGAAATTCGGCATTTTTGTGAATGGTGAACAGACAAACACAATTGTTGAACGATTGTAACTTTTACACCTATTATACTTAGGCGAAAAAAATTATCCCGAGTTTGAAGTTTGTTTATTAAGTACCTATGAGGCATATGAACAATCCAGTCACACTATTATTTTCCTCGTTTAATTTTATGATATGAAATATGCATTACAGTTTTAATAATTAATATTATAGTTGGAACATGAAGTTTTACTGAGCATCAACTTTGCCCCTTTATTACTAAAAAACCTGCAATTGTCGCACATTTTTAATACGTGGTAGACCGGAATGTTACCTGGAAGTTTGATTATTAGTTATTTTAGTATTGTACTGACAATTAGTATTGTATATAAGTGACAAATGCCCATGTACAATTTTGTATTCTTGGCATAATAAAGAAACTTGAACTTGATGCATTTCAGAATTCTAACCTTTCAAGAAAAAAGTTCTTATCATTTGCTTGTACTTTTAAAGTTTCACGGTTTCTAGTGATCGTAACATTAACATTTTGTATAGTGCAGCCGTTCTAACTTTACCTCTGAGGTTATTTAAAATACAACCTACATACTCGAGTTCTATTAATTAAAACTTGCAGTTTCGTGTTTATCTTCTTTAGTTCTTTTCTAAGTATACTATATACTTACCTTGATTATATAAACATACAATAGGTATTCCATACAATAGGAATACTCGTGCCTGTAATTTAGTTAATTAGTGAGGCACGCAACCAAAGCTGGTTTAAAACTGCATTATATTTACATGGGACTACACCAGCGCTCCACAATAGACCACAAAAACAACTGATATTTTGAGACTCAAACTTTAACATTGGATGGGAAATCTGTTTGAGTATAAAATCAATGATACTATTCAACAGAGTAAAGCTTGATGTCTACTCCGCTTGTCCTAATATCTACATATCAATATTAGGAGAAGCGGAGTAGACATAAAACGGATCTTTGAAGTCCTCAGAAATCAGATTTGAGTTGAGACCAACAGATAACCTCAGATAATCTCAACACCTTTTGAGTTGAGATGGCATAGATGAGATAGAACAAAAAAAGGATTGTTGCATATTTTTATGACTTCGTTGAGATACATGAGACTGTGCAATTCATACCTGTTGCAATTTATCAATCTATAGTACTTGGGAATTTGATAGCAATTATACGTATATAGAGTGAATGCGTGGTGGCTGGGTATGCCCATCAATCGACGTGAGCAGAAGGAATGTATTTTGAACCTCAGTCCTTTCATGATGTTAGTGCTCTAATATCAATTACTCGTTTGATTACAAACATATTATTAAATTGTCTTCAAGTAGCGTGAAAAATACTTGTGAATAATTGTGAATTTATGAAATGAAGAGTATATGCATTGAGACTCATCCACACTCATATAACCATTCATATTCGCCTTAAAATACCAACAACTTTGTGTCGGCGTCTCATATGTAAGAATATAGATTGATAAAATCAGCATATTAAAATAATAAAATTGTATTGAATAATGCTCAGTTTCAGTAACATGGTATGTTAATATTTAGAAAATAAAATACAGCAACCGTAGTTGTATCAGTGACACACAGTATTGTTTATATACTATTTCATTGGTATATTTATCAATGTTGTTATATATTCCTTGGAATGTGTACTGTAGATTATGTTCTAAACTAACTACTAAGCAAGTATTGAAAACATACTGCCTAATCCTGTAGTTTTAGATTGGGGAGATATTTAACTACTGTGAAAAAAATACTTTTCAGTTCACTTAATTTCAATTATCTATTTAAATATTTCTTAATTAACGTTTTAAAATAAATCTTGATCCAATTTGTTGAACTAAGTATTGTTTTGAGTCTGATATTACTGAAATCCGTTACGTTACAAAGACTTGTTTATTTGTTTTGTTTTTTCCCAGTCCTGGTGTTGGGCGTTCGCTCACCTCTCATTTTCCCCTTCCTTCCTTCTGTATTGTCCGCCACCGCTTCGGTCCTTGACGTTCTACGCTTCTCTACCCACATCAACATGGCGGACATCTCAAAGGCTGAATTGAAGAAAGAAATTGCCGGTAATTTAACTTATCTAATTAAATATACTATTTTAAGGCGTTAAAATATGAAAATCTAGCTTATAATAAATTAATCTACGATTTTTATATAAAGCATTTTGTAGGTTATCGGAGGAAAACGCAAGGTTCTCTCTTGAAATACCCCTTAGGATTTCTCTTGTCACCAGTGATGCATCCATTGCTTTCGTTGTTGCAAGAGAACTGAGGACGCCCAGCTCGTTAGGCCTAAGATATAAACATATACATTTTAATTGTGGACCATATTATAGTTGTTAAAATAGCTTATTAGCTTGATTGTATTAATAAATATATAGCAGTTTCCAATTTGTCAGGATTTAATGAAATTAAATTTATATTTTGTGTAAATGCAAGGCCTGATGGTAGGCCTAGGCCCTGTAGGCCTACTTGTCATAAGGGACACTATTAACATAGACTTTTAAATGTAAACCTGTGACATGTAATTTGTTTTTAGAAATTTTAAATTATTCAGTTCAAAGGTTTATTCAAAATATGTTTTATAACTAAATGACACAAAGCTACAATACTAAGGCCTAGAGTAAAGCCTAGATATTTTATGAAATAAATGGTAGTTATTTAGAACAGGAGCCTTGTTCATTTTTTGCCTAAATTTATTTCTCAAAAAGCTACAATACTTAGACCTAAAGGCTACAGGCTATAAAATTAAATGGTAATTAGGCAACATAGAAACAAGCGCTTTATTTTATTTTTTTTTTTTGCTGAAACATTTTGTTATGACGATAAATAGCTTAGAATATGATGGTTGTTTTAATAGAAAACTCGGAAAAATTTCAACCCTGATGGCCTATTTATTAAAGTATTTTGATGTGGGTACTGGAACTGTGCGGAATTTTCCTCTGATTACGAATATGACTAGGACTTTGCAATTGAACTAGGCCTATTATTAAGCACGTTAGCGCTGGAAATTGCTGGATTTCAATAAGGTTAAGTTATGTTAGGTTTGGTTAGGTTGTATTTAGGATATGTCAGGTTTGGTTATTAGGATTAGTTATAGATAACCCTTCAAGTGGTGGTACTAAATGCCTAATTTGGCAGAGAAATTTGACGGGTCGTCCATAGTATGACTAAATATAATATGTATAAAAATCTATGAATATATCACTTCTTGTATACCAAATTAAAGATAATTAACTGTAGAATATATTAAAAGTAAAATAAATCACCTTCCACAATTGTATTTTGTTTTCTAACCATCCATTAACCCTGCAAGTGTGGTATAGTTGTTCCCCCAGTGTGGCAGTAAAATTAGTTGTTTCGCAAAGGTTTATTAAATTAATATTCTATCTGCCTTATAATTATATAAATATAACTTGTTGTATATCATTGTTTTCAGCTTGAAATGTAGCATTTGACAGTACATATATTAGAAGGCTAACTTTATTTTTGTAAATCTGGTATGAGATAAGAGACAAAATAAATATATAAATAAATTAATTATTTTTTCTTTTGCTTATTTATATAACACCAGTGATATTTATTTTAGCTTGGTAGTTTCTTTATTTTATGTAAAATTTTATACAGATTACAAAAATGTATAGGTATCTATAGAAACCAGTAAGTTTACTTGATAGGAAGTTATAAGTTCCAAAAAGTAAATTCGCACATAAATCAAAAATTGCGTGTTTTGCATTTGCTGCCATACCTTCAATACACTAATAATGTATCATCTTCAGATTCAGTAATCTCACTTTGAAATAGAATATCCCGAATATCACTTGATCTACAAGGATCTGTCATTATGAATGACGTTCTTATCAAACAATAAATTAAAAAATAAAATAAGCATAACTAAGATTCATGCCAGCTACAAACAGGCCTACCAGTAACCTGCAGTGTTCATATATATATTTACATTTTCTAAAAACAATAACTATATTTACACTATAAACAATATTTGACTGTATGTATGAAATAAAACGGTAAAAATTAGGTTAGATTTTAACAAAATAATGTTATGACGGTAAAACTGGAACACAGACTACATCTGACAAATCGACGATTGTAGTATAAATTTCATCAGCTGTTAGCAAAGTGTATTCAGTCAAATGTGCAACCAAAGACATCTAAATATAACAAATGGAACCTCATGAACCAATTGGTGGACATTATAATGGAATTTGACATATAATAATAACGTAGTCGTGACGAAACGAGACCGTCGGAAATTCCGAGAGTCACACCCGTAATGGGTACCAACCATCGGAAATTCCGATGGCTCACACTTGCAGGGTTAAATTGAAAATATTAAAAAAAAAAATGTTCAGTCAATAAAAAATTACTACCAAAAAAAAACTGAAATAGCCAATTTGTTTGAAATTTCACAAAGAAGAATAAAATTATAGTTCAATTACACTAATTTGATAAACAGTAACCATAAAATAGTAATTAAAGTAACTATGTACACAGTTGACGGTGCAAAATAAAGTCCCAAACAAAAAGTACAATCACAATCAAAACAAAAAAAGGTTATGAAGGCGGCTGATATTAAAAATGAATACTGTATGAAATTAAACTTTACAATCTACTCTTTTGAATAATACCAAATATATATGTATTTATTTTGATTTATGACGGAAATTACATTTAACAAAAAGACTTGCATGAAGAGTTCGAATGAAACAAATTTTCATCTCCAAAACATTTTTATTAAAATTTCGGTAACTATGCACTTTCTTGCCACCTGTGAAAATACGATTTCATGTTAAAAAAGTGGTGAAAAATGAGTTTATATCTCTTGAGGAGTTTGATTTCAACCGCGGAAAACTCGTTTTTTACCGAAAAATCAAAAAACTAGTTTTTTATCTAATAATGAAAAAACCAACTTTTTTAAAAATCTTAATTTTTCGACAGATTTTCTTTTCCATTTCGTGTTTTTTTTTATGCTGAACACAAATATGTAACTGGTTTTGTAGTAAAATTATTTTTTCAGCTCGAAAAATGCACTTTTTACGACATAACCAAACATAACCTAACTTATCCTAATTGTCTATTTTCTCAACAAAAATTTGTAATTTGCGTTAAATTTGAATGTTTGGCACAGAGTTATTGGCTGTTAATAGCATAGAGTCGTCAGCATACATCACTAAATTACTGTATGAATGTAAAACCTTTGGGAGATCATTAGTAAATAAAATGAAAAGTACAGGACCCAACACAGATCCTTGCGGTACGCTACGGTTCATTGACAGGGCCTGAGATCTTGAAGTTTAAGTAACTCTTTTCGAGGTCTGAGTTACTTCCACAACCTGGTGTCTCCCTTCAAGGTATGCTGAAAACCATGACAGTGCTGTTCCTTGGATTCCTAGATGAAAGAGTTTTTCAATGATCAAGTCATGGCTTAGACAATCGAATGCTTTACTTAGGTCTAGTTGTATGCCCACTACACTGTTTCCGGCCTCGATGTTGTCAACAATGTGCTCAAATAGATCAACTATTGCCGTTTGAGTGGATCGTCCCTTGATGAAACCATGCTGTTTCTCTGATAAGAGGCTGTTTAATTGCAGATGCCTGAAAAGTCAAGAGAGTACAATTTTCTCAATGATTTTGGATTCAGTTGGAATCAAAGATATTGGCCTAAAATTGTTTGCGTGGTGTTTACTGGATTTTTTATGAAGAGGAATAACTTTGGAAATTTTCATGCTTGATGGGAAGGTACCATGCAGTAGAGAAAGTTGTGTGATATGCAGAAGAGGTATGGCTACTTCGTTTTTACAAAATTTCAGGATTTTTGAAGATATTTCATTTAAGCTAGAAGAGGATTTTGTTTTCAGTGAGTCTATTACTTAAAATATTTCTTCAATTGACGTAGGTTCTATATAAGTCAGTGGGACTTCATCAGGTAGGTTGAGGATAAATTGCATTGTAGGATTGATGAACTGGTTCTGTTTGAGGGTTTCATCAGCAATAGTTGAGAAATAGTTGTTAAAATGGTTGGCTATATCCATAGGATTGTCAATTTTATCTCCGTTCTTCGTTATGAAGTCAAAGCCGGAAACTGAATCCTTGTGCTGTTTTCTCTCGCTGTTTATGATGTCCCAAACAGCCCTATTTTTGTTAGCAGCATTGTCAATATGAGCAGCACTAGCCTCTTGTCTTAAGGTCCTCAGCTTTAAGTCATAGGCCTTCTTCAGCTGTGTAAAGGTGTGTTTATCCTCTTGATTGCCGGAGAGTCGATATCTTTCATTTGCTTGAAGGAAATCTCTCTTTAAGCAAAGAGCTTCTTCATCATACCACAGACGAGTTTTTGGCTTTGAAGCGGCTCTGAATTTCTTGATTGGGCATGTTAGATCTAAAAAATATGTCATTGTTCCCAGATATTGTTTGTAGGCATCTTCCACATTGTCTTGTTGAAGTACGTTTGTCTAAGATTCCTTAGCCAAACATCGCTTGAGATTTGCTAAGTTCTCTGGATTTACATGTCGATGAAGGGAGGTAGTGGTTTTTTTTGATTCAACAGGAAGAGGCAGATAACAAAGTTGCCCGAAGTGGTCGCTTATACCCGTATGGAGAATTTTTACTTGGGATTCATCTATTTCAGTGTTAGTGCAGATAGCATCTATGGAGGACTGATGTTCTTTGAATACTCTGGTGGCTGGAAGTTTAAGTCGTAACATATTATGGGACGAAATGTCATAACCATAATGGTTTCCCTTGTAGGTCTTAAAATGTCAATATTTACGTCCCCAATCAAAATTATTCTTCTGTGAGTTGGAAGGTTATCCATAACTTTATGAAGGACACCGATAGCTTCTTCTGTGATGTCAATGAGATTGTTAGGTGGCCGATAAACACCTATCACATAAAGTTGTTCTTTTCCAGTTAGTTTGACAGAGGCAACTGTTACTTCACAGACTAGGGGTATACTGAGGTGTTCCATTTCCAAATTTGTAGTTTCATTCTCTATTTGGTTACTTTTATATATTGCTACTCCACCTTTGATGTTATTCACTCTCCCAAAAGCTGAGACAAGGGTGTAACCGTTTAATTGTGTATTTCTAATGGTATTAGCTCGTTGTCCATGTTCTGTAACTATTACTAAATCTGGTTTGAGAGAGGATAATCAATGGTTTAATCTCTCCATTTTTTTGCTGATACGGTCAACATTTTGATGGAAAATTGACAATTTGTCTTCTCCAGTTGAACCAGGCTTTTGAGTTGTTGATCCTATCCAAAAGTTTTTGTTATTTCTTATTGTATTTTCTGAGTCGGTACAGTCCTTATGTGGTGAATTTGTTGTAAATCTCACACAGCTTTTAGTCTGCTGATTTTTATGCAGTGCATCCCTAAAAAATCCAAGTTTTCTGTTGGTTTATGAATTTGGGTAGAGAAAGAAGGCTTATTAATGGGGTTTATGGGGGTCTTAGAACTCGCAATAAGTTCAGTGTAGAAGTCAATATGTGCATTAAAAAAGTCTTCTATTTTCTCATTCTTCGCTCTTGGTTTTGCGTGCATGGGTAGTGATAAATCCGATTGTGCAGTACATGTGCCAGGTGCTTTTGGAGGTTTGATGGCAGAATAGGTTGCTTCTAGTTGTACTGGAGAATATTTTTTATTGTTTCTTGTAATTTTAGAGTGGCACTGGCACTTTGGGGCGATAACCTTCTTGCTACATGATTGGTAGCTTTTCATTTTGGATTGTTCCATTAGGACATTGGCTTTTGTGAGCTGTAGGGCAACACTCATATAGTTTTTTTCTTTATCATTTATCCTATTTTTCTTCAGAAAATTGTTTTGTGCTGTCAGTTCCTTTGCTGTATTAACAGTTGATTTTATTTAAGACGTTTTAGGTTCATACGTCTGTATAGTCTGTAATTGGGAGTCAGTTGTTAAATAAGGTTTGAAACTATCTAGGAAAGTTTTGACATAATTCTTGATTGAGTTGTCGTACTCCATCAGTCTCAATTCCATTCTTTGTTTTCATATTTTGTGCTTTCAACCACGGAGTTTAACAGGTTTATTTCTTCTTTTTTGGCCAAGAGATCCATCTTAACGTCATTCGTATCCTTTCTTGCCTCAGTTACCATTATTTCTAAGGTTTTAATTCTGTCCTTTAAAGTACTGCTTAATTTTGACATCTCTTGTACCTGCTCTGAACAGCTGTTCCGTTCAATATCTGCTTGGGTAATAAAATCTTCTTTTAATGCACGCTCTTGTTCAAGCTTGTTTTGTAGGGATACTATTTCAAGACGTAAGCTCTCATTTTCATTTTTCAGATCTTTGACTATTTCATTTGCCAGGTTCAGTTTATCCTCAAGTTCAAGTTCATTACAATGAATTCTTTGATTCATCGCGTGCAGCTGCT
This sequence comes from Stictocephala bisonia, assembly GCA_035578905.1. Taxonomy (NCBI): domain Eukaryota; kingdom Metazoa; phylum Arthropoda; class Insecta; order Hemiptera; family Membracidae; genus Stictocephala; species Stictocephala bisonia. The sequence goes on along the minus strand of JAQJVL010000165.1, from coordinate 708,470 downwards.
GTTTAAGGTTGTCATTCTCACTCAGCAGCGCATTTCCGAGTTCAGCCGCTAGAGTTAGTGACTTATCTGGGTCGAAGTCGTCTTCTGCTGATATATCTTGAATTTTTGTTTTTAGACTTTCAATGTTTGTGGCTTTGCTTCTTGTTTTCATTTCATTGTTGCGTCTTAGCTCATTTATCTGCTGGGTCAATTTAGAGTTTATGATAGTTAGGTTTTGTATTTCGTTTTTTAGTTGGTTATTTTCGGCCAACAGGGTGTTTCCAACTTCTGCAGCCAGTGTAAGGGATGATTCTAAGTCCTTTCCGTCTTGAAAAGATATTACTTTTTTATGGATATTTTCCATTTTTTGTGTTAGATTTGAGGAAGGACTGTCAAAAATAAGATTTTGTACTTGTTCGGTTGGAAAATCAAGCTTCTCTAGTATGTGGTGCTCGTTGGGGTGTGAGTTTGTTGAGGCAGTTTCGGCTTGTTCTAAATGCATAATTAAACTTCTTATTTTTAAAGTTATCTGTCTTGGGTTTGCCATGGATTTTTTTGTATTCAGTGTATAGACACATATCACCTTGTTTAATGAGAGCGGTGGTGTTATCCCCCAAAAAAGTTACTTTGTACTTCAAAGTTTTTTCACTGTATATAATTTCTGTTATTTCCGCAGGTCAGTAGGGCCAGCCTTTTATTTTAGCTAAAACCAAGCAGCCTTCCCAGTACAATGTGTTGCAATCAGATGCCATAATTAGGCTCAGAGTAAAAATGTAAAATGGTTCAGTTTTTTGAGCTTGGTTTTACTGGTTCCTATTGTCAGAACTGTAATAAAAATGTAAAATGTAAAAATCATTCAATTTTTTGAGCTTGGTTTGACTGGTTCCTATTGTCAGAAATTTAATAAAAATGTAAAATGATTCAGTTTTTTGAGCTGGGTTTGACTGGTTCCTATTGTCAGAAATTGGTTCTAGTAGTCAATGTATATATGGTGGGCTGTATATTAATGATGTTATACAACAATGTCAGGTTGATGAAACACTGAAACAGTGTTGTTTGCAGTGGCAGTGTCTGTGGTCAGTGTGCTGAGTGTACTGTCAGCAGCTCTCAGGTCAACACTCCCAATGGCTCTTATAGTCATAGTCATACAATCTTTATTTACATTTTCATCAAGAAAAGTACATGCGTCAATAATAAAAACATTGTGTTTAACAACAGGTTAAATTATTGTTCCATTGAGTATCTTGGGAACTCAGCCAAACTGTAGAAAGGTCGGTTGACAAGCCATTCTTTATGTTCACTTTTCAGTGGGTCTCCAGTTAGAGCCTGTAAGTTGTTTGGGAGCAGATTCACAGCTTCTGGCCAGCATAGGATGGTTTCTTTTCCAGGAGGGTGGTCCGATGTCTAGGAAGGGCAAATCTTGAGCCATACCGAGTGTTGTATGAGTGATGATCTCTGCCTCTTTGTGCATTCAACTTATCAGCAAGTAAAATGACCTCTTGAAGGTATAGAGATATTATTGTCATTATGCCTAGATTTATGAAGGCTTCTCTGCATGATTGGCGAAGATTAAGAGTTGCCATGGCTCTCACTACCTTTTTTTGCAGGACTAAGATTCTGTTTATGGTGGTGGCTGATGTTCCTCCCCATATCCCTATACCATATCTTATGTGCGACTCGATAAAAGCAAAGTATGCTGTCTTGGCTGCGGGTAGGCCAGCGATATGCATCATTTGACGGACGACATAAACTCCTGAGGCAAGTCGTTTGCACAAACAGTTTACGTGGTCATTCCATGATAGCTTGCTGTCCAGAGTTATTCCAAGGAATTTTACATTGGTTTCTTTGGCTATATCTGGTATTTCTTGTACATCACTTCTTTTGGTACTGAAATTCACTTGGATTGTTTTTTGAGGGTTTATTGCCAAGTCGTTGGTTTTACAGTACTGGAATGTTTTATTCAAGGCTGTTATTGCATTTTGGTGTAGGCCCTCTGCGGAGTGGTTCTTTAAAAGTAGGGTAGTATCATCAGCATACATTACAGTTGTCGTATTTTCATCTTGAATATACCCTGGAAAGTCATTCGTCAGTAATATAAACAAAATGGGCCCCAGAATAGACCCTTGAGGTACCCCTCTGGACATTGGGAGTGGATTAGACCTTAAGAGGGCTCTAAACCCCCGCGCTGAGAAGCGTAAAAACTGCTTTGCGCGGTCCAAGATACTGCCCTTATTTACTGTCGTAAAATTATAAATGAAACATCTATTTAAAGATAGACATTTTTGACTCAAATCGCTTTTTATAATTTTCAAATTCTCCTTCATTTCGATTTTATAGTGTATTGAAGTTACCCAATATTCAAACTAGTGCCAAAATAAAACTAGAGCTGTTATCAAAATTTTAAAAAGCGATTTTAGTCAGAAATGTATCTGGTTTCAATTTAGTTTTGGTTTCAGATCGATATCTTTAAATCTGTAGCCGCAATGTTGGACCGCGCAAATGCCTGCATGGTAATTTATTGCCAAAATATGCGGTGATTCGTGAGATCCAAGTGGCGAAACCTCGAACTTCTTAGTCGCGGATGGATTTTACTACTTCATTCATAAAAACCTTCTTTCATTTAATTTAACATCGATGGATGCAATGTAGGCCTACGACGACTGATATCAGTATTATTATACAGACTGATTACTTAGAGTTAGTCTAATTATTTTTGAATGGATTATTGCGTTTAAATTAAAATGTGCGTTCCCATGTAGTTACTGATATAATCTAACTACTAAGTAAAGCATAACATTTTTATTCGTAATGACAGTGCACAATATTTAGTATGAATATGAATATTTAGCATGAAAAATACTGTAATAATCATCTATATACAACATTTTTATGAAATAAATCAGTTAAACTACATTAACGAATGCGTACAGTTAAAATATTAATTCAATAATTCCGGCTTGACCAAAGCAATAAGTAATTCTATAATAAGTCACTGTCACTATTGGCCTTTGTTTTATTTTAAATATATAAATATAGTAATGTTAAGTTGTAGCTATTAATTTATTATAGTTCATTAATGTTATGGTAGAAAAAATGCTAGGTCATTTATTTGTAATTTTATAAGAAGGTAACTTTGAAGCAAATATTTTACCTAAACGGTAACAAGGACAGAAAAATATGACAGCCGGGGGACGGGGCGGGGCGGAGCGGCAATCCTTTTGTGAACTTGAAGTCATGGCGGGGCGAGGTAGTGTTTGGGAACCTCGTACTACTCCCGATGTATTCCGTTGAACAGCCAATGAGAAGACTTAGGACGGTAAAACTTGATATAAGTGATATTTAAAAATTATGCAATGCGAAGAGAATTAATAAAATACTAATTTAAACAAGTTTTCTTAATTAGCATAGTATGTGTTGGTAGATGAATTTAATACAATATTAATATAAACTGAACAAATATAACGGTGATCGATTAAGGTAAGCTTAAGTTTACCGAAATCGATCACCATAACATTCGTAGCCTACATATTGCACTTATTTTTTATCAATACAGTATAAGTATTATACTGTATGAAATTTGCATTTTTTTACGTTACTTGTGTATTGAAGTAAAATTGTTCAACTACTATTATATTGCTGAAATAAGATGTTCTGATCGGTTTGGTTTTGTATTAATTTAATGCATGTTCAATTACTTGAGTATCCACTGACCTAATTTGGGAGCTCGTGATCAACTTGTGGCAGCCACATTGATCAACTTGGGTAGTCATCGTAATGGACTTGGCTAGCACTCGTGATCAACATGGCTAAAACTCATGGTCAGCTAGGGTAGTACCCGGGATCAACTTGGGCAGCCTCCGTAATGGGCTTGGCTAGCACTCGTGATCAACATGGCTAACACTAATGATCAACTCGTATAGTACCCGTAATAAACTTAGCCATCCACCGTCATAGACTTGGCTAGCACTCGTGGCTAGTCAATAATGAGTGGCTAGTAAAGTAGACCACAGGTGCTAACCAATGTAATCACTGGTGATTACACAAGTTCAGTTCACCAATGGTGCTACTCAAAGTAATCATGGGTGGATACCTAAATTGACCGTGTTATATCTTAGATTATTAGAGGTCCTACCTACTAAGTTGACCACAGACTCTACTTAAGGTAATCACGGGTGTCTTCTCAAGTTGACCATGGGTCCTACGCAAAGTAATCACAGGTACTATCCGAGTTGACCATGGGTGCTACCCAAAATAATCACACTTGTTATCTTGTAGCACTGGTGCTACTCAAAGTAATGGCTGATAATACCCAAGTTGACTACAGATACTACCCAAGATAATTAGGCGTGGCTACTCAAATTAATTACGGTTTCTCCCCTAGTGGTTACTCCGTAATAAGGGGTGGCTACTCAAGTTGACCATGGGTCCTACCCAAGAACTCACAGGCACTAACCAAGTTCACCATCGTAATTATGGGTGGCTACCCAAATTGACCGCTTGTTTTACCTAAAATAATTATAGGTCCTACCTAAGTTGACCACAGGATCTACTCAAGGTAATCATGAGTGGCTTCCCAAGTCACAAAGGATCCTACCCAAAGTAATCACAGGCACTATCTAAGTTGACCACGAGTACACCCAAGTTGATCATGGGTGTTACCAAAGGAAATCACAGATGCTATCGAAGTTGACCATGGAAGCTACCCAAGGTAATGACATATATTATCCAAAATGATCACTGGTGATACACAAGGTAATTACAGTTATTAACCAAGTTAACCAAGGGTGCTGCCCAAGGTTAATCACAGATAGTAACCAAGTTGACGACGGGTTATACTGAAGGTAATCACAGATTCTATCCAAGTTGACAATGGGAGCTACCCAAATCACATATAATAAGCAAAATGATCAATGGTGGTGCTACCCAAGGTAATCAGAGATATTACCATAGAAGACCAAGAGTACTACCCAAGGTAATCACAGGTACTACCCATGTTGATCATGGGAGCTACCCAAGTCAATCACAGGTACTACTAAAAATGATTACTGGTATTACGGGTGGCTACCTAAATTGACCACGAGTGCTACCCAAAATAATCACAGGTACTATCTAAGTTGACCACGGGTGTTACCCAAGGTAATCATGGGTGGCTACTCAAGCTGGCCACGGGTCCTACCATAGATAATCACAGGTAGTACTCACGTTGACCACCGGGGCTACCCAAGGCAATCAGGTAAGGCTACTCACGTTGATCACAGGGTTTAACCAAGGTAATCACAGGCACTACCAAAGTTCACCACCGGTCCTACCTAAAGTAATCACAGGTACTACCCATATTAACCACTGTTAAGATAATTAAAGGTCCTAAGTTGACCACAGGGTCTACTCAAGGTAATCACAGGTGACTTCCCAAGTCCTGTCCACCACAGATCCTATCCTACCCAAAAAAATCACAAGTACTATCTAAGTTGACCATGGCTGCTACCAAAGACAATCCCACATATTGACCACGCGTCCAACTCAAGGTAGTAACGAGTGGGCTAGCCATGTTAACCACGTTTTATAATCGAGGTAATTACGGGTGGCTACTCAAGTTGACCATGGGTGCTACCCAAGGATCACAGGTACTACCCAAGTTGACATGGGTTCTACGCAAAATAATGACAGATACTACCCAAGTTAATCACGGGTGGTACCCAAGGTACAATAATAACTGATACAACCCATGTTGGTCACGTTTTGAATGTATGTAACTGTTCTTAAAAGATCTATTACTTAAATGTAATAGTGACTTTATAAAATTGCGACATACTCAGCTAACTCATGTATCTGTATATTATAATACTCTGGCAAATGTAATTATTTATCATCAATAAATTGTTCAAGTATTTTTTATATTTACTAGGAATAACATTAATCTATTTCTAAATATGTTTTAACATCAGCTTTAATCCATGCAATATAATCATTTCTTATAAACGACAAATACATTCATAGGTAACGAAGTGTTTAGCGCTTATGTACTGTGGTGCCACAATGGATGAGTCCAAACTGCTCAGACAGGTAAGGACAAACTACTGTACTCATATAAAAAACTGAGACCAAAGTATTGTGTGAATTGCTGAGGTCAAACTCGTAGACTACGTGAGCCTAAACTACCCCTGACATACATGTTTATGAGGCCAAACTACTGTCAGGTAGATGAGCCCAATCTGCTTTGAACGTCTAAAATTATATGTTCGGAATTGATATATGCTCGCAGCAGTTTCTCTGTTGGTTTCTCTGTTTTGATTGCTAGTTATTTTTAACAGTCGTGTTTAAAAAAAAAGGTTATATTTAGTAATTTATATAGGCCTAATCGAATCATATTAAATTAATCACTCCTAAAAATACTGTGAAATATTTATCAGTAAAACTAAAATTTTTTAAAAGTAATTGTGTAAGAACTGTTGTCGAAATAAAATAATTGCTTTTCTCATGCCAATGGGAAAATTGAGCAAGATTATAATATATTATTTTAATTATAATTGATATCATTCATACGGTTGGCTTCGGTTTTCGTCTCTGTCCGCGAAAATATTTGTTGTAACAAAATGTTTGCTTTTTGAAACCAAACTGTCCACGTAGTTTTATTTTCATGTATTGTAGTAATTCATTCAGCATACTTCATAAGCAAATAAAAAAGTGGCTACATTTCAATTATTTTTTAATGTTTGGAAATTAGTGTGTTATGTTGCAATTGCCATAAAACTATGATAGTTTATGTGATATCATTGTTTATTTTGTTAAAAATAGTTAATAAACCGTACAAAACTATAAAACGTAAAATAAATTGACAGGCGCTATTTTTTACTATTACTTTTTAACATGTTTTATTTAATTTTCAGTAAATCGTATCCTTTAATGCTTTTTTAAGCGTGTGTTGAGAATTGTTGTGGCGTTTATTCAATATTATTTTGTTTTAATCTTCAACCGAACATAAAAAGATACGAAATAGACATTTATTTGCAAATTGATGCCTTTTGTTAAATATTTAACCACATAACAACCAATATTTAGAGTACAATCCAACAGCTTTAAGAAATATTTACAAAAAACCATGCTTTGCAACATAATTTACTCAGTTTTTAGTGAAGCGTATCTTTATTTTTATGATCAAACTCTTCAATTGTTTTTCAGTTGTAGAATACAACTATGGCAAGCCGATGCTTAACTATGTTAAATTTTAACTGTTTTAAGAATAACAAGATTTTAATAAGAATTATGAGTTTGGAAAACGTTTCAAGTAGAAACTTAATATTTTAGTAGGCCCCTAATTTTATCAGTGAATAATTTGATTTCGCCGTAAAAAGTCTACTTTTCTAAACAAATATTACTATTTTTTTACAAAAACAAAATGACATAAAAATATTTTAAGAAATAAAATACAGCAGCAATTCCGGTACTGACTGGAAAATTGACAATTGTTGAAAAGAATTGGCCTTTCAGCTCAACATACATTCAGACAGAGAAGGTCGGGCCACCTGAGGAGACTGCCGACGGGAGGAAGGGGTTTCCGGTTGAAAATACTACGAAAACCTACTATACAGGAAATGATTCTTGGGACTATATTGCACTTCGTCCGGCGGATTAAACTGGACGTAGTTCCAACTTCTATCGCCAGTGTCGCATGACTTCTATATTTTCTTTCCCTTTAGAGCCCTCTTAATGTACGTGACACACTATTTGTGTAATCTGTCAGTTCTAAGACTTGTGTTCCACCTTCCAAGTAACTTTTAAACCACGCACCCGCAAGGTCTTTGACTCCCAAGCACTCTAGTTTTTTGGATATTAATTTATGTTCTAAACCAGGGGTCGGCAACTATATTTGGGTGGGGTCCAGACATATTTAAAAATAAGTTTGGGGAGGTCCAGGAAAAACTAGGCTAAACTTCGTTATACGCCTCTATCAAATTAATCAAATCAGATTAACGCTCAAATCAATACTATTGATTATTGAATACATGAGTTTGGGTTTTGACTATCATAGATAAATAATAATAATGTTCATAGAAGAGTAAAAAATTAAATAACAACAAATAAAAATATTCAAAACATTGTACCACTGATCTTGAATGGGTGGGTGGGTGGGTCACACATAAATTCAAAAATTGTAAAAAATGAACTATTTTACAATTGTAAAAAATGAATTGTAAAAATGAACTAAAAACCTAACATAACCTAAATAAGCAGCTCTACTAGATTTACCTCTTTCAGAGTGTCACTAAGTTTCCCACATAGAGCTACCTGGTTTGTTATGCATTGCTAAGATAGTAGTTACGCATTCTTTTCTTTGATTCGCTTTGTAAGCCTTCTTTCTTTGCCGACCATAGCCGGAGCCCCATCAGTTGGCAGAGACACCATTTTATCGTAACTAATGTTTGATTTGTCATGAAGTCATCAACAGTCAGTCTGGAATAAATTTTCCCTAAGAGTCTGGCCTGACTGCAAGCAATTCTTCCATTAATATTTTATTTTCAATATCATAAAACCTCAACAAAATAGACATTGTTCGTCGTCAACAATATAACATGATTCATCAAGTGCTGTGGCGTAGCAAGGCGCCTTTTGTAGAAGTTCTAGCAAACTCCTTTTATTGTCTCCAGCCAATATTTCGGTTCTTCTTGTATTGCTTTTAGCCGACGATGGAATACATTGAAATGCGCCAAAACGTCCTTTTTATCTTCAAAAAGTGCTGCGACCACTTCTATCATATATTCTTTTACTATCTAAGAGTCAGAAAATGGCTTCTGGTGTTTATTGAGCGTCCAACATACATGAAAAGCTGCGTCTGCAGATTTTCCTAGCTCGCTTATACTTCGAACTAGTATAGATGTAACATTCTTCAAGCTCGTTTCTTGCTGGATATATAATTTAATGTTATAAGATGTAACAAACACTCCAGTAAATAGTTTTTTAATTTTGTTAAGCCTTTCGGTAACAAAGTTACCATCTTCAGACATACAAAGGTAACAAAGTCTGTGTGTCTGAAAAAGGCTTAACGAAATTTAAAAATTATTTACTGGAGTGTTTGTTTCATCTTATAACATTAAGTAGTATCAGATGTGCTTTTTTTGTAAAAAGCTAGATGTTACTTGAAACTTTCTTGGCGAGTTTCACTTCTCAGACGAAAATTTGGATGAAACTGCTAATGGGTCGTTTCACGCCTTTTTAAATTCGTACTTTTAATAAGAGCGACAGTTTTATTGCATATTAGGCAAACTGGAACAGCGCTAGGTATATCAAGAAGCGTAAAACAATACTGTTTAGGTCATTCAATCAAAACATTTATATTTTCACTATCAACTTTACGCTTTTTATGATCCATATCGATAAAAAATAAAAATCAGGAGCAGCGACAATAATTACTAAATAGTTTGATGTACAGTACTAATGAGGCTGGGCAAGCTAAGCTGGGGTGGTGTTGCCAACTCGACGGTGACAATCAAACATAGGAAAAGGCTTTTTAAAATTATATTCATAATTTATGTGATTGAGATATTAAAATATTTTTAGCGGTCCAGTCTTTGACCTTCCGCGGTCCGGACATGGACCGCGGTCCGCCAGTTGCCGACCGCTGTTCTAAACAATCGAATGCTTTACTGTAATCTAAGAACAAGGCAGTAATAAACTGCTCATTCTCAATTTGGTTGATAATATACTTAACCCTTAGGACTCCTAAGTCCAATAATGTAAATTGTACTTCCACTCCTCAGTCCAGTATTACAGACCATTGCCATTTTCCTCTTCCACTACAAATTAATTGGTGTTGGAATGGGCCTTGCACTCCTCTGTCCTGTTATACTGGCCAATGCCAAAATGCTCGAACACTCCTCAGTCCAGTATTACAGACCATTGACAATCAATTATATTTCATGTTGTTTCTTTATTTGTATTATATCTACAAGCTTCCTTAACATTTTATATGATTAATTAATAAAATATTATTAGTTTTTTATATTTATTGAATTTCTAATGCCCATTTGTTATCTGCACCAGCCATTGTAATTAAGAATTTAACACTTGCTTTGACAATGGGATATTGTTTTGACTCTCTTATCATGTTTTTTCAGTACAAATTAAACTAGAGTTATAGATTGTTTATTTATTGTTGTTACTCTTCTCTTGTCAGTTCTTGTCAGCCCTGATAATGGTGAGACAGGCTCAGTCTAACTTGTTTTCTGTGACGTTCACCAGTGCTAAAACTTATCTCTTTTTTAGTTTAGTATTTTCATGTGTTTTTTACAATAAATTAGTATGGAAGGTGACACATTAAATTAATTAATTAATTTAAATTAATAATAATTATTTTAATATTATGATTGTTATTTTCACATTTTTCTAGTATTTTAGGTTTTTAATAATTATTTTATACTCTACTTGCTCCTGAAACACTTATTTTCAGCTAAATATCTATTATTGTATATATTATTTTAACGTGGATATATTACAAGTTTCACTTGTAAAATATTATTGACATTGTTTTTCTATAAATATTATTAATAGAAAACAGAAATTTAATATCTTGTTTAGTTTTAGGTAATAAAATTTGGATTTTACCATTATAAATGAATGTTTTTTGTATTCCCCCAACAAACATTTTAATATAATTGACTTTAACGCCATGTAAAATAGACTAAATTAGTAATTTGATAACATAAATTTTAATTGTTAAATATCCATGCAGCATTTAAAATGTGTCCCTTTAAAATTGACCTTTAAAGTAGATTATGCAACTACTTCTATAAACACATCAGAGTGCTAGTGGCAGTCATCACCACCAGGACAAGGATCTGTAGAGGAAAATGGCTGTGGCCTGTAATACTGGACTGAGGAGTGTTAAGACTGTCTCGCTACAAATCTAATGGATTGCAAGAGCATATTGCTATGTCCAGTATTACTGGACTGAGGAGTGTTAAGGGTTTTAATCAGGTTTGTGACGGCTGTGGTGGTAGATCTGTTTTTTAAAAAGCCATGTTGGTTGTCAGTTAAAAGTTGATATTGAGTTAGATGATTCATTAGTCTGGTTAGGGCTGCTTTTTCAATGATTTTACTAAAAGTGGAAACTAGCGAGATGGGTCCATAATTTTTTGCCTCCGTTGTTTTTCCTTTTTTGTGTAATGGATAGACCTTACTTAATTTCAGTGCTGAAGGGAAGTGTCCATGCTGAAATGATAGGTTAATGATGACAACTAGCGGTATTGTAAGTTCATTGATGCAGTGTTTCACCATTTTAGAAGAGTATTCGTCTACTCCACTGGACGACTTGGTCTTGAGGGATCTAATTATGGCTTTTACTTCTTCAGGTAAAATTGGAGTCAGAATTAGTTGTTGCCCAGTGAAATGCAATGGTTGATATGTATTATTTTCTTTGGCAGTGGTTAGATCCTTGTTTTGACACAGGGTTGCTTCGGCTATTTGAGTGAAAAACTGGTTCATGTGTTCTACCACAGCACCTAGATCTGATATGATTTCATGGGCTGTTTCAATTTGAATCGGAGTCACTCTTTTTTGTTTTGCTTGCCTTCCACAATTTTTGACTTGCCATAACGCCTTGCTTTTGTTGTCAGCTTTATTTATAAAACTGGCTGCGGCCTCCTGTTTAAGGTGTCGCAATTTCAAGTCGTAATCTCTCTTCTTGGCAACCATGTCTTCTTTGTCTTGAAATGCCCTAGTCATTTCAAATTTATGAAGGGCATTTGTAAACCTTTCTTTAAGTATCTTTGCCTCTTGGTCGTAATACATCCAATGATCATTCTTCTTATACTTAGTTTTTCTGAAAGGACAGGTAGAATCCAGAGCTACACGTAAAACTCTGTTAGTTCTCATAGGCCTCTTCAGGAGTGAAGACTAGTAGAACAGCTTCCCAGTTTTGGTTAGAGAGAAACTCTTTCAGTTGGTTTAGATTTTGGTTATTCAAAATTCTTTTCATAGATGACTGTGCAGCATGTTTCTTAAATTGGGTATTAAGTGTTGTGAGTTGGGCTGTATGGTCTGATAATCCTGATCGAATAATAGTAACATTTATATGTTCGCCCGGTTTACTGAGGCAAACACAATCAATGGATGTGGCAGTGTGATGCGTTATCCGTGTTGCTGGTAGAGGCAGCCTGGCAATGTTGTATGTGGTGAGAACGTCTTCTAGAATAGTATTTCTTATATCTGCTTTGTTTTAAATAATTATTGCCAGGCAGCTGGTGTCGTGTTGGAAGTGATGAGTGTGTTGAGCTGTGAGTTGGATGTGACATCACTGCTTTGTTGTCAAATGATAGATGGTTTACTAGTCTTGGTTGGTCTGGATTGTCAAAATAAATATTGTTCTCTAAAGTCAATGATTGAGTAGACTAGAGAGCAGATATCAAAACGATTTTTAATGTAGTCTAGTAATGTTTTTTTTAAGTTCTACTATGAATAAAATGTTCAGCCAAAAAATCTTCATGGTCCCTCTTCTATATAGTTATAAAATAAACAATAAAATATAAATTGAACACCAAAGTTTTGGTCAGCCATTACTTGGCAATGTACAGGAATTTTATTGATAAACCTGGGGATAGAATTGTAGGCCTACTAGTATAAATAGGAAAAATTAAGATGATAGGTCATTAGTGAAGTTGAGATCGAGTTGATATTGGTTACTTATATATATTTAAATTATTAAATTTTAAATAAAAACCGATAAATTTTAATTTCAACTAGGCCTTTCGCCAGCACAAATTGTAAACAAACAAATAAAAAAGTTGTGTCGATTGATGATGCCAGCTTTGCTGGTGGAAGGCGTAGTTGAAATTAAAATAATTTATTGGTTTTTATTGAAAATTTAATAATTTAAATATATGTTAGGTCATGTCTTTAAAAACATTTTTTTCATAAAAGATTAAAGTGTTGGTTGGCATAGTCATTCACTTTCTATTTATGTCAACAGCGATCTAATATTTAAAAGTGATCTATATTTACACAGGAAATTAGCCAGTTTTGTCCTGCTGAAAGCTCCCTTTCTTCCTAGTGTGTGTGTGTGTTTTTTTTTTTTTTTTTTTTTACCCTCAAAGTCGTTTTTGTGTTAACACGTTCGCTGCGGCAAACGCCATTTGGCGTTCAGCAGTGCCACGGCATATGCGGCTGACGCCATTTGGCGTTCTCAGTTGGCATTGAACGCTCCCCACTCCTCGCCATATCATGACATCATCGATCATTCTAACCTCTTTAGTGAATTGCCACGTGTTTGTTTAGATGTTAGAGAACGTGGATGTGTATGCCGTTTCTAATTACTGTTCTTAATAAATGTGTTAGAAGTTGCTAAATATGGCAGGTTTTGAGCCCCGTGATCCCAATAGATTAACTGTTAGTGAAATTGATAGATTTAATGATAGTGATTCTGAATCAGAGGCATATAGTAGTGGTGTCAGTTTTCGTCCAACTGATGACAGTGAATCAGATACAGAGTCTGAAAACAGTTGACATTACTAGTAGTGATGTAAACAGTCAGCTTACGTCAGTGTGTTCATCTCCTCAACCCAGTACTAGCCAAGCAAGTCTCAACCACAAACTTCAAAACTGATGTTCCACAACTAAATTGGGATGATACCCCCCAAATGAAGACATTTTTATTTAATCAGCCAACTGGATTGCGTGTGGGTATACCGGGCAATAACACTCCATTGGATTATTTTAATTTAATTATAGACGAGCCTTTTCTTCAGGGAATAATAAATGAAACCAATGCAAATGCTGAATAAATATTTTTGTCAGCAGGTTTCAGTGAAAGATCTCATATTTCATCATGGAAAGATCTTACACTGACAGAATTTAAAACTTTTCTAGGACTTTTATTTCATACTGGCCATGTACGAATGCCCTCCCTACAGCACTATTGGAAAACTACTAAACTATACAAGACATGCTTCTCTGATTATATGTCTAGGGATAGATTCATCTAATTTTGCGGTGCCTGCACTTTGTAAAAAACGACTCTAACTCTCAAGAGTTACATAAAATAAGACAAATGGTAGATTTTTTCAATAACAAAATGAGCAATATTTATTTGCCTGGCAAAGAACTTTTACTTGATGAGTCCATGGTTTTGTGGAGAGGACGTCTAATTTATAGACAATATATTAAACAAAAAAAACACAAGTACGGAATAAAACTTTATATTTTAACTGAACCTAATGGACTAAGCTTAAAGTTTTGCATTTATGCTGGTGCCTTGGATACCCTATCAGGTGTTGGACACACTGAAAAAGTTGTACTTCATCTATTACAGGAAAGATTGGGACAGGGCCATTCTGTTTTTGTAGACAATTCCTACAATAGTGTTCCACTTACTAAAAAATGTTTAGGTGAAAAGACATACATAACTGGCACACTGCGTGTTGATAGGGTAGATAACCCCAAAGCAGTTGTATCTGCTAAGCCTAAAAAGGGTGAATCATTTGCAAAGTACCATGAGGGAATAATGGTGGGAATTTGGAAGGATAAAAGGTCAGTGCTGTACACATCTAACCAATATGAAAACGAAATGGTAATAAGTACAAACAAAAGGGGAGTAGAAAAGATGCCGATCATTAGGTATAATGAATTCATGAGTGCTATTGATCGAAAAGATCAGTTACTAAGTTATTACCCTTGTGATATAAAAACCATTAGATGGTACAAAAAGCTGTTCGTACACATAATGCAGATGAGTACATTGAATGTTTTTTTTTTCTATACAACAAAAATAACATAGAAAACAAACTTTCATTGCTGAGTTTTAGAGAACAGCTCATTGAAGGCCTGTTGACCCCTCTCAAACCAGACGATCCTGCACCCAGATCAAATGTAAAACAACACCTTCCTATGAAATTTCAAATAGGCCCAAATGGCAGACCTCTGAGAAGAAGATGTGTTGAATGTAATAGGAAACGGGCTAGAAAAGACACCACTTATTTCTGTGTGGCATGTGAAGATGAACCTGCCTTATGCCTATGACAATGTTTTATACCTATGCAATGCCTTATACCTATGCAACCTATCATAAGTAAAGCGCTTCAACATTGTATATAGTGTAAATAATGTTTTTATAGTGTAATTAGTGTTTTTATAGTGTTCTTGGGCCACTATACTGACAAGTAAAAGGTAAGGAAATAAATTTCAGTTTCCTAAAACTTAATTTTCAACTAATGTACAGTACAAATTGCAAAAACGCCATTTGGCGTTTACCGCATATATCGTAAATTTTGACGCTATATGCGGTAAACGCCAATTGGCGTTTTATGTAAATATGTACTTACACGCATTTGTATGTTTATAATAATGTTTTTCTACTCATTACTTATAATAATAAATGAAAACATATAAGTTTTATGACAATTGTTATGTCCGCATATACAATAGAACAGCTGATTCGGTCCGCAGCGAACGTGTTAAACGTGTTTTGCAGTAAATGGTATATAACCTATATCTTCATAATTTTGTAGGTCTAGTCTAGTACAGTATTATTTAGTGCACCAGAGAACATTTATTTGGGTCTAGCCTAGTAGGGTATTATTTAGTGCACCAGAGGAAATTTATTTGGTATTCATGTACTGTAGTATCTTGCCATCTAAAGGAATTTGAACTGTCTAAAATGGACCAAGAATTGTTAATTTTTATCAAAAGAATCCTTTTATTCTGCAGAGATTACAAATTTCCAGAAATAAAAAAAAATTCAACGTCACAACATTAAATATTTTTGACATTAATTTTTTATTGTTAATAATTTTTTGCTAATCATATTTTTTTCACGTGACATGTATTTTTATGTTGAACACGAATTTGTAAACTATTTTGGTCTATAACAACTGTTTCTTGAGATATAACAGAAAAACTACTTTCGTGTAAGTGCCATCAGATTATGCAACCATTTTAAACACCAAATATTAACCACAAAAACTGAATTCATATATATATTTTGAATATATATATGAATTCAGTACTCAAACATATTGCCAATCTCGAATAGTTATGAAGAATATGTTTGATTAGGTTTGTGAAAATTGTTTCATGGGTGAAAATCATAATAATATATTCGTGTTCAGCGTTTAAAGGTTATTGACAAAACATAAAAATAACTATTGAAAAACTGTAGTTATGAAGTTTCGCCACTTAACAAAATTTGAAAACATTGACTGAAATGGGCCAAGAACTAGCTATATTTTTTGAGCTATGTTTTTTACTCTGCGGAAACATGTAAGTTAGTTGTCAAAAAACAATTGTCAATAACAATTATTCCTTGTGTCAAAGAAATCTAGATTAAAAATACAGTAAGTACAGACTAAGTAGACATGTGCCTGGCAGTTCCGGAATGAGAATTGTTCCAGTCGTTCTGCACTGCTCTCAGAACGCTTTTAGCAGTTCCCGTTCCAACTTTCTTTCAGAGCACAACTTCTAGTTCTGATGATACCATTTGATGCTAAACAAGTAAATCGTGATGTACTAGAATGATTTTTTCATATGTTGAAATGTAATGTAACAAACACAATGGAGGTTTTTGGTGAAATTTCAGGATGAATTTGATTTAAAATACACTCTTATTAAAAAAATCATTTATAAATTAAAGCTGTTTTTAAGATACAGTAAGTTTACGTTTATAAAAAAATAATGTTTAACAATCTATTTCAAACATGTTTAAATTTATTTATAAATATAATAAAAATTAAGAGTTGTTTAACTAACTTAGCTTTGTTCTCTGGTTACTAATAATAATTCCGGGTTTTGAAAATATTTGTTCTCAAGGAAATATTTATTTATTTTAAAACCATTATAATCACTTGTAACCAAACCTTCCACTGAGAAACAGACATTCAAATGATTGAGACTGACAAACTGGAACTAGAACGTTTCCAGTATCCGTACAGTACAAGGAATTGAAGTGGTTGTATTATTTTAAAACACTTGGAGTACGAATTTGAACATAATCAACTTGACTATGTTCAGTTCATCCGTTATATTGGAACGCTCAACCATTGGAGTACGAATTTGAACATAATCAACATAATCAAGCTATGTTTAGTTCATCCGTTATATTGGAACGCTCAACCATTCACACACAATTAGGACGACAATGACATATATAAATTGAAAAATTTGAGTGAGTAGTGTGTGTGGCCTCAGGATGGTTATATATTTTACTTAAATAATTTATATCAATAAAGTACTATTCGAGTTAGATACTACCAGAAAGTTAATTATTTAAATTGTAAAAAATATAAAAACAATAAAAGTAGTTTTAAAGAAGGGGGACATGGGTGGGAGAGTGGTGTTAGACATTTGATTGTTGGTAGATTATGGTTTTGTGGTCTTTTGTTGTTGGTTATTATAAAATAAATAATCTATACAAAAAAAAAAAACAAATAGTCAGTGAGTGGAAAGTGCGTCAAAGTAAACGATTTGATCAAAACGTTAAAAACTCTCCTACACGCTTTATTACTATTAAACCTATCCTTTGAACAGTTTCGTTGAATTAACATCGTTGATGTATAAAACAGTAGTGTTTCCCTGGTGTTAAATCCCTGGTGTCACTGAATGTGGAACTAGTTGTGCCACGTGATGAAACCGTTCTGTTTGTACCAGAGTCAGAATGGAGTGATATAGATCTTCAGGAAGTGTGTTAAAAAATGTTACACAAAAAATCTTGGTAGAGTTACCTGTTTTAGTCAATTGGTGGTTAGGAACGCCTATTTTAGATTTTGCCCTTGTATTAAGATTTTGTCCTGTTGAAATCATGCAAATAAATTTTGGTGTGTGTTAATACAGTGTATATGAATTGATATGTGACATTATTATTATGTTTCAATTGTGTATATGAATTGATATGTGACAATTATGTTTAATAAATAGTTGTTTGCAGTGATGAAAAGATTTTTGTATAAGACATTTTATTTATTTATTTTTTGGAGCAAAAGAATGTTAATAACATGTCACGAGTATCCCCATATTAATTATAGATTATAAAATAGATGAGGTTGAAACATGCCAAAGTAGGCTGTTCTCAGGTGTTCCAGACTTAAAAGTGCTATTAGTTTCCAAAGTAAAAATATAACACAGGATAGCCTATTTATCGTTATGTATCAGTTGAGTCTTGAGTCTAGAAGGATACACACAAGTTTAATAGTTTGGTTTTCATGTAGGCCTAATTGGAAGAGGTTTAATAGAATGTTCTGTGTTTTGTTTAGGTTACAAACAAGTTTATTGGTTGAGAACCAATTTAATACCAAAAATAGAACAACTTCAATTGTACATAAGCACTAAGTTTCTATTTGAACTAAACATTTTAGTGTCATCTGCTTAGAGACCGTAGTCAATCTAAATATTGAAAGGCCAGTTGTCAATCTACCACTACTACGAAAAGAAAAGGTCATATTACGGATCTTTGAAGAACTCCAGTAGATAATTTTCTCAGACTATAGTTGCTTCACTTAACACTCAGAAATTGCTTTCTGTGACATAAGATGGTGCAGCCAAATATTTTCAGAATTTTATTTCAAAATTTTTGTGCGAATATATATTCATCTATATCTTCTAATCATTTAAAGAGCATTTTTTTAAATTTCGGTCACTTATTTTTGTATTTAGAGGCTACTGAATATGTAATTTTCACCAACCATGGATTTAGTTCATCTTGTAAACGGTTTGGGTTTACAAACCCAAATTTTTAAATTAAATATATCAAATAGATATAACCAACATGACATATTTTATTTAACTTAAAAAAATAATTTATTTTAAAATTGAATCTGTTTATATTTGTTGAAAACTAATAAATACCTTTGCCGGTTATAAAACTATGGTTATTGTGTTTGGTTAAATTTACACTGTATTTTGAAATATTCAATTTCCCATTATATTAACTTGTTTGGACGATGAACTGAACCCAAAAGTATAATTCAATTAACGGCAGTGAGCCTTTTTTATTCTAATACTTCCCACGCGGGAAGTATTAGAATAAAAAAGGCTCATCCGCATGCACAGTGACAGGCACATGCATGGTCTGCCCAGCCCAGCTTCCCCACCAACTGCCTTGTGTTTATCCCTTACTCGACTCACTCACGCTCTCATGACAATACTCAGACACTACTCCCATGAGTGGGTCCACTCCTGTATGTCACATGTCAGGCTCTGCCCATCTGTGATATTGAGAAAGAGAACAAACAATCTAGTCAATTCTGTTATTGCTGGTAACAATTCATCCATGCATATATTATGTAGCTGGTGGCCAAATATACCAACATTACTTGCATTAATTTAGTACTAATGTACTCAAGATATTTTATTTAATGTACTTAGTGGTATTATTTAGCCTATTTAAAAACGTGTCATTTGTTTTTATCTAACATATTATGTTTAATCAATGGATATACAACAATACGTAATACTTTGTAATGTTTCAAATATAAAATAGTGAATTTTATTTATACAAAATAAACAATTGTTTTACATAAAAATTGCTTGAATAAAGAACTAACCACTTTTCCCAGTAATAGGGTCAGGAAATACAAATTACAAAATAGTTTTTTCTAATTTGTATTTCCTGTAACGTAAATAGAACAAACCATTAAAAAATTATACACAAAATACTATAACATATCCTAAGGAACTATAATACATAACGTTTTAAGTTATGACCTGATTCACAAAATGTAAGTCATTTTTAGTGAACAACCATACTTGTTACAAAAATCACTCAGTTGGTTACTTGCTTTAATGTTGACTATATGTTATGGTTTTTGTCAGCTACCATTCAGTAGTTTTTTAAGCCCATATATATATATGTTTTGAGATCTTAAGTCATGACATATATAATATAAAATAAAAGTGATCTCCTGTCACAAAGCAATCCATTGAGCCATTTAAGACATGCCTCACTTATTCTGCTTATACTCGGCAGTCCCTGCTTATACTAGCCAATACCTCCGTGAAATAATGCAGGGGACACAGTAATTATGTGATCCATTGTTTGGATAGACTCCCTGCAATCACATGACTGATCTAGTGTCAATCCCCATTTATACTTCCAGTAGTATTTACCCACACCAGTTCGGAACCAATTCAAAAGTGTCCATTCCTTCAGAGGGAGGTTCATGCCACATACAGGTATTGATGGAGCAATAATAAAGAACTTATTACATCCATAAAAACTGTTCTACCCAGGTAGTACTGGGCGAAAAATTTGAACTGCTCAACTGGGAAGCAGTAAGTAGAGGTGGGTTTCGAAATTTTAAGCAACCGTTCTGACGAGGGAGATCCTGGGTAATGGGGAGGTGCGGGGCATTCAAGATCTTAATAAATTCTTTAAGTAGTACCTCCTGTTGTCTTATCTCTGGAGGAGCTATATTGCACAGTTCCGGGAGCCAAGGAAGTGGAGTTGCCATGAGAGTACCACTAATAGCTCTCATAGCTCTATTAAGTTGGACATCAATCTGGTCTGCCCCATCGTTGTTCTTGTTCCAATTTTGTTCAACGTGTATACCGCTGACATCCCAATAACAAAGTCTAGAAAGGTTTTATATATATATGCAGATGATATTGCTTTAGCTTACCGACATAAGGACTTCATTCCGCTTTAGGGTTCACTGCTAATCAAATATTATGTCCTTTAACAAATGCTGAAACTATATGCATAATTTCTGAATACTATCTAATGAATATTACAAACTAAAAAATGAATTAACCTCTAAAGTCAAATAACCTCCAAACTTTAAATCATTATATGCTAAACAATCATACATTAAACAATAAACGATTAATTGGTGGTAATCAGCTGTTATAGTCCAGGAAAGAAAAGTGCGTCGTCTTCTCACGGTGCAAGGTCAACTTGACGTACAAGTGCGTTTTCCGCATTGAACGTGTTAAGTATGATTTGAAAATTTTAATTGCAGATTCTATAATGCCATAGGACATGAGCTTGTTAATTTAAGTATCAAAATGTATACAGTCAAAAGCTTTTGATAAATCAAACAAAAGCATTAACTTGTTATTTCCAAAAGCACTGAGAACCTCATCAACAGTCTTACGAATTGCTTGGGTAGTGGATTTTCTGTTACTGAATTCAAACTGATTATCAAATAATTATTATTTTGTTCAATGTAGGAGCTACTTCAGTGTTTATTTAGGTTTATATTCTGGGTGGAAGACAGATATATCCGTCTTACTTGAATATGTTTTTGGCCAACATGCGGGTTACATCTGTCTGTTTTTTTTTTTTTTTTGTGATTCAAAAAATTATTTAATCTGAAAAATTAGCATTTTCTTTTAAAACTAATAACATATCCAATAAAATTAATCAAAACAAAAAAAATTGTCTCAATTTTTAGTTCAATTTAACTACGCCCTATGTTACAAATTAATTTAGCCCTGGAAGGGTTAAGGTTTGTTCCACCTTAAATATGAGACGGTTCAACTATATTTTCAGCAGCTAACAAAAGCAAAACAAGTACTTCAATTACTTTAGGCGATCTAATTTCATGACTTGTACTCCTATCAAGTGTACATTTAGGTTGCAATACATAACTTTTTTATAAGCAAACATACATTTTCTTACTTAATTAGACATTTCAGAAATTCCTCCAATGACACGCGCCATTTTTTTGACCTAGGTTAGGTTAGGTTAGGTTAGGTTGGTCAATGAATATTTGATCATTTTTCTAGAGCAATATACTCGTCTTGTACAAGATTATTAAATTCAGCTGTGGTGCTGATAACATTGCAGCAAGCAGCAACCTAACTGGGTTTCTTCTTATTTGTACAAGGAAACTGCAGGCAAAACTTGAATAGCATAAATTCTATCATGTAGCTTAAAAGATATCTTTCTTTCTTGTCCTTGAATCCAAAACCATACTACCTTATAGAGGATGAACAATTAATCCAAAGGAGTCATTATTAGAATTGATAACTTGGTAAAAATGAATAAAAAACTAAAAAAAGGAACAAGAACTGGAGGATTAACCTGTTGGCAATACGCAGGAGGGGGGGGGGTCGACTGTCAATCAAGCAGACACCTCCCTCCAGATTTAGGAACTTGAACTGATAAGAAAGATAGAAGACCAATTTGGAACCATTCGATACATGCATAGGCTATGTAATTTTCTGTTGTTATTTACCCTTTATTTGGTCTGAAAACACTCTCTGCCTTTGTTCATGGGAATTTTTCTTATAACCTGCACCTTTTTATTTTATAGTGACAACATCGTAAAGAAATTTGTATTATACTATCATATTTTTAATTTTTCTAATATTGTGTTTCTTTGTAAATTCAATTAATTGGTCCAAAGTTGGTAAAAGTAGTATTTGTTGAAATCAATCACCTTAATATTAGAAAGTTTGCTGTAATATAAATGTTAGTTATGTGGCATTCACTTTGTTAATATTATTTTTGTTGAAGGACACAATCACTATTTGGAAAACAAATATTCTAATCAGCAAAATATTTTGAAATATTTTATTGCAGTAAATAATTCTTGTAAAAATATATTCATGTACAACCAAGTTCATGAAAATTAGACAAGATGTCAAAACCAGAGAGCAAAAAACATAAAACAATATTGACCGAACATTTATTTTAATTTTTCTGAATTTTGTATGTGCTTAGAAATTGTGACAGTTATTTTTCTAAATTATGGGTAACCCGGGTATTAAATTCACTTTGTATAAGTAAAAACTGTTCGAATCCTCAACTGCATGTAAAACAACAAACACCTGCTCTATACTTGGAATTTTTTTGGCATTTACCTGTCAACACACAATTATCATATTTCTACTTCGAGAAAATTGTAAAATGCAATGTTAACTTTTATCTCTTAGTTTCTAATAAAACGATACAAATAATATTTTTTGTTTATACCTATTGTTTTCCTTTTTTCAGCCATCCTCAAGGATGCGGACCTTACCACAATGTCCGCAAAAAAAGTCAGAGAAGAACTTGAGGATAAACTAGACTGTGATCTTACTAGCAGGTATATGCTATATATATATAATTTTATCGAAGGTTTATCTAATCTAAGAAAACAATACTTCTTAGTTTACTTTCAATGCATCGACATTTTGACTAGTATTGAATCGAATCGCATCGATTTTTCGATGCATCGCACACCTCTAATTATAAATACGAAAGAAAAAACTAGTATATACCTAAATAACTTTGAGTTACATGAGAAACCCAGTTATTTGTGCACCAGGTAGCAGGCAACGTGACTCACTATCAATGTCTTGTTGATAATAGATGCACATTTGCTGATGATTTTGATGGCTGTTGGTGATTGGAAAGACAGGTGACAGACAGTGTGTGTTGAATCTCAGTGAATAGTTTCTATTCAAAGTTTTTGTCTAATGTGAGAAAAACGTCAAGAGTATGACTGTGTGTAAGTAAACGTATTTGGTGAATATCGTATCTCAGTTGGGCATCCAAAAAAGAAATGTATGTGAGTATTCTAAATTACAAGTTTTTAAAATTTAGTTTGTTCATAAATTTCCTCTTTGTATTCATACTTTAAGTAAAGCTTTTACAATAAATATTGTCAAAGTATGTTACATCTGTTACAAATATATTCTTAGTATAAATATTTTTGAACTAATAGTAACTTTTATAGTGAAAATTAAAACTACATATTTAATGCTCAATATTCTTTTTCAATTATTCAGTATTGTGAAATGTTTTTGGGAGTTTAGTGACTTAAGGTCCTTATCTCTTGGAATCAGTTACTTATTACAACCTTATCAGTTACGTCTTGTCTCTTCATGGCCTTGAGGAATCAACAAGTGATGAACAATAGATATTGATGAGAAGCACTGACAAAAAATATGGGAGGGTTAGGGAGGAGTGGTAGACTATTTTACATAGCTGCCTTCTTTTTTCTTGTAAACAAGTGAAACGGATACATTCACGTTAGATTTTGTTTATTCATAATTTTGCATATTTGCTTTATTGAATTGGTATTTATTTATGTATACAATTAATTACAGGTTTGCTTATATTGTACTAAAAAAGATAATAAATTTTACCTAAATATGTTTTAGCCCCAAAATTTAACTAGTAGGAAGGTATATCTGCGGTGATAAATAACAATCTTAATATTTATCTTTTTTAATTTGGAATAAAGTAAAATTGTTTTTCAGATATGTTAAACATTGGGTAATAATGTTAGATCAGTATTTTTCTGTAATTTGTAAGCAAAAACAAATTTCTTTAATTAAGTGCTTTTTATTGTTAAATGAATCACCAGATTATGATTGTTAAAAAATATAATTTTATTGAAAATATGTTCTGTTGGTGGAATTTTACCTCTGAAAAATAATGCATTGGGAAAGTTTTGGGTGATCGAACATATTCTGCATCCCTAAAATAAAGGCCTGGTAATATTAATAAGAATAAAAACGTTTACTAACCATTAAATACATTTTTGTTCAATAGACCTTGTCATAATACATTCTAAATTGAACAAGTTATAAGAGTTATTTATTTATTTTCTAAATACATGTATTTTTTCTCCAAGATCGATAATATTTTACTGTCTTATCTCAAAAAATTACAATAAGTTTACATAAAATAAAATTAAGTGTTAAGAAATGTATTATATAAAAGATAGAGTATAAATTTAATAAATATGATATTGTTTATTGATACAAATTCTTTTAGTGTATAAAATGTATTATTAACAAGCTATAGGTACAATTTATCCTTGCATTTTTCTCTTTGTATTTGTTTATTAAGTTCACAAGTTTGTTATACAGGATGATTCGGTTAGTGTTACCGGCACTTTCTGAGCTGATTGTACTATAAAAAATAAAGAAAAAAGTTCATATAAACATGGGTCCGGAAATGCCTCCTTACTGAGTTATGGCCAATTGAAGATTTCACAAAACATTTTGTGCACGAGGTCAAATGATGATTTGCTGCGTGTTTATGAAGAGAAATTTATAGGCTAATGCAACTTTTTCTAACGGATTTTTAGATGAGAAATTGAATAAAGTTCATCTCATAGCTGTATCTCATTTAGTTTTTTGGTTATACTACAAAAAACAGAAATAAAATAATTTTGAAAACACTTAAAGGTTTAACGGACAATTATTTTTACAAAGAAACTTGCAGAAAATTTAATTCTGAATAAAATGACGTGCCACACGCCTATTAACAGCGAAGTATTAGTTTCTAGAATTTAATTTTACAACAAACACTTTACCAAGCAAGAAATACGTATTTAGCAAATAAACACCGTAATGGCCATAAACGTACAGGGGTATTGACTCACCCGCCAACCCATACACGTACATTGGTATTGACCCACCCACCCACCCATACACGTACAGGGGTATTGACTCACCCGCCAACCCATACACGTACAGGGGTATTGACCCACCCGCCCACCCATACACGCACAGTGGTATTACCCACCCGCCCACCCATACACGTACGGTAGTACTAACCCACCCGCCCACCCATACACGTACGGTGGTACTAACCCACCCGCCCACCCATACACGTACGGTAGTACTAACCCACCCGCCCACCTATACACGTACGGTAGTACTAACCTAACCTAACCCACCCACCCACCCATACAGGTACTGTGGTAGTAACCCACCCGACCACCCATACACGTACTGTGGTATTCACCCACCCACCCACCCATACACGTACAGTGATATTGCCCACCCGCCTACCCATACACGTACAGTGGTATTGACCCACCCGCCCACAAACACGTACAGTTGTATTGACCCACCCGCTTACCCATACACGTACAGTGGTATTGACCCACCCGCCCACCCATACACGTACAGTGGTATTGACCCACCCGCCCACCCATACACGTACTGTGGTATTGACCCACCCGCCCACACATACACGCACAGTGGTATTGACCCACCCACTCGCCCAATCACGTACAGTGGTATTGATATATACAGTGGTATCAATATAAGGTACACAAACAATTGATTAGCATACAATTTTAATTACGATTTTTATATTAATGCTCAACTAAAAAACAATAATACTATTACTTTTTAGGACTATCCAAATGGTTACATCATGTACCTACATATCTTTGTCACGTTACCTTCACAGAAGGTAAATTATGTTTTTATAAGTTGGTATCACAAATCAGCTGTTCAACAATACACTGCAATTAATTGAGGAATCCAAATTATTTGTTACCAATTCTGTACTAGTTTAATGAGTATAGTGCAATTTAATACAGTTAATTTACTACTCGTTTGTTAGTGAAGTGTATTTTAAAGTAACTTACTATCACAATTGCAATGCCTTTGTTATTTACAACTGAAGAATATGCCGACATGGTATTTGTCTTAGGCGTTTGTGACGGAAATGCAACCGCTGCTACTGCAGAATACCGAAGACGATTTCCTAATCGCAGAGTTCCAAACCCAAACACGATTAGTGGATCATTTCGTACCCTAAGAGTAACAGGTAAACTTCCTAGTATTAATAATTATCGGGATCGCCCTGCCCAGAATAATGTAGGTATGGAAGAGGCTATAATCATGGCTACTGAACGCAGTCCTGGTGTCAGTACACGGCGTCTTTCCAGGCGATTCGCAGTGTCTCAGTCTGAAGTA
This sequence comes from Stictocephala bisonia, assembly GCA_035578905.1. NCBI lineage: Eukaryota > Metazoa > Arthropoda > Insecta > Hemiptera > Membracidae > Stictocephala > Stictocephala bisonia. The sequence goes on along the minus strand of JAQJVL010000165.1, from coordinate 681,863 downwards.
TGGAGAACTTTGCGCAAAAATAGCATGTTCCCTTACCATAAACAACAACTTCAAAGTATTCAACCAACAGATCCTCCTCTTCGATTGGAATTTTGCAACTGGTTAATTAGAAACCGTCAACATCATAGAACCATTTTATTCACTGATGAAGCTCAATTTACCCGAGATGGCGTCAACAACCTTCACAATGAACACACTTGGGCAGAGGGCAATCCACATAGTACAATCGTGCGCAACTTTCAACACAGATTTAGTGTAAATGTATGGTGTGGACTCATTCATGATTGATTAATAGGACCATTCATTCTCCGAGGACATCTAAATTCCCGCATGTACCTAGAATTCCTTACAGAACAACTACCACTATTATTAGAAGATGTTCCATTAGCAGCAAGGTGCAATATTATTTATCAACATGATGGTGCCCCTGCCCACTTTTCCCATAATGTAACAATGCACTTAAACGAGCAGTTTCCCGGGCGATGGCCACCAAGATCACCAGATCTAACTCCATTAGATTTCTGTATATGGGGTTGGATGAAGAACCTGGTGTACCAGGAAAAAGTAAATACACGTGAAGAGTTAATAAATCGAATTGAAGATGCCGCCGCACAAATCAAAAACAATCGTGCAGCATTGCGGAGGATAACTCGATCACTCAGAAAGCGAGCTGCTAAGTGTATTGAAGTACAAGGATTGATTTTTGAACACCTGTTATGAAAGTGGTACGTAGTATTATAAGCTTTAGATGAAAAACAATAATTTATTTAAAACTTAATTTAAATTGCATTCTAATAAATCGTATGTGTACTCTATGTCATTAAAATGCGGTTTTCCTTTGCTTTGGAATTTCTTGCTTGGTAAAGTGTTTGTTGTAAAATTAAATTCTAGAAACTAATACTTCGCTGTAAATAGGCGTGTGGCACGTCATTTTATTCAGAATTAAATTTTCTGCAAGTTTCTTTGTAAAAATAATTGTCCGTTAAACCTTTAAGTGTTTTCAAAATTATTTTATTTCTGTTTTTTGTAGTATAACCAAAAAACTAAATGAGATACAGCTATGAGATGAACTTTATTCAACTTCTCATCTAAAAATCCGTTAGAAAAAGTTGCATTCGCCTATAAATTTCTCTTCATAAACACGCAGCAAATCATCATTTGACCTCGTGCACAAAATGTTTTGTGAAATCTTCAATTGGCCATAACTCAGTAAGGAAGCATTTCCAGACCCATGTTTATATGAACTTTTTTCTTTATTTTTTATAGTACAATCGGCTCAGAAAGTGCCGGTAACACTAACCGAATCACCCTGTATATTTTCATTGAAACAACTACATGATAAGATAAACTTTTAATCAAACTGTGGTGTTTTATTTGAGTATTTTATTTCTAGTATCATACCCATGTAAAATGCTGTTTAAATCTATAAGATCCTGGTTTTTAATTAGTACATTACAGAGTCAAATATATATAAATTTACTACCGTCAAGATTTTGAAGTCAATAAAAATTGGTTTGTAATGCTCTAAACGCTTAGATTTAGACATTAGTCTCAAAACCTTTTTCTGTAAAATAAAAATTTCCTGTATTCTACTGCAGTTGCCGTAAAGAACAAATCCGTAACTGGAAACAGGTTGGAAAAAAGCAAAATATGAAGTTGTTATATATTGTTGTGGTACAGAAATAAGCAAGCGTTTTAGTAGATATATTACTCTCGAGTCGTGAGGTAATGTAATCAATATTTAGGCTCTATGTAAGACGATTATCAACAAAACCACCAAAAAATTTGGTGGAACTGATCAATGAATCATCAAATTCTAATTCCTCTCTATCTAAAGATTTAAGACTAAACAGATTTTTTTGTTTTATCTTCATTTAATTTGAAACCATATGGAGTTAAACCATGCAGATGCATTACGAATTGATAATTCCAAAAGTTCATTATCTGCTACATTAAAAAAACTTGTGTCGTCTGCATAAAGTGTTGAATTAGCATAAATTGAAGCTGGTAAATCATTTCTTGCTATCAAAAACAGCAAGGGACCCAAAATAGAACCCCGAGGATCCCCCATATAATCTCACGCTCCTGTGACTACATCCCATCCACACACACTTTCTGCCTACGTATTTTAAGATAACTTTCAAATAATTTTAGAGGGATACCATCAATACCATAATATTTTAATATCATTATAATGCCTGCATGATTAACACGTTCAAATGCCTTGCTCAGGTCACAGAAGGAGTCCTGAGCAAAAGACTTGTTTTCAAAGGCCATAATTATGTCTCGAACTAATATATCAGTTGCATTGAATGTATTCATATTTTTTCTACAGCCAAACTGTGAAGATGTGAAAAAATTATTCTGTTCTAAATGAAAATTAATTTGGTCACAGATTATTATTATTTCAAAAAGTTTTGATATAACTGGAATCATAGAAATCGGGCGGTAGTTTTTTGGTTGATCTTTAGAACTATATTTATAAATTGGACATTTTTGGGATATTTTTAATTTATCAGTATAGATACCTTCTTGAAGACACTCGTTAATACAGAATGAAAAATATTGTACGAAACTTGGTAAGATGTGTTTTAGAGTGTTGTTGGATAGACCATAAATGTCACCGTAGTTGGAGGATTCCAATCTTTTAGATGCGCTTAACACTTCTTCAGGTGTAACAATTTTCCACTGAAAATTACTAGGAGCTATTTTGTGCAATTTAACAAGATCATCAGCCTTTTCTGAGAATCTATTATCAACACCATTCTTGATACTCTTGACAGACTCAATAAAATAATCATTAAATTGATCTGGGCCAATTTGATGTTTGTGAGATTCCACTTCTTTTGAACAGTTCTCTTAAATTATATTCCAAGCTGCTTTACATTTAGTATTGCTATATTCAATTACGGTATGGAAGCTTTGTAGTGTAGCTTTGTGTTCTCTTATAGTAAGCTTGTAATTTTTCTTATATGCAATTAATCTGTTTTTTACATTAATATTATATGTGGTTTTATATAAACTATTGAATAACAATAGTTTGTTTTTCATGTTTGTTTGGAACAGAGGTATACCATTTACATCTGTTCAGATTTTTAATGTAATAAAAGAAATGTGTTGTATTATTTTCCAGTCTTGAAAAGAAGAGGTCAAACACTTATTCTGAGCTTGAAGGTTTGAATTGCTATTATAAACTAAACCAATCGACTGAAGAAAGATTTTTTGAAAGATTTAGAACTGATTTTGGAAAAATAATTTAACGATTTTGATTTATAGAAAAGTCTTTACAGCATTAAAATATTTGTTGGGTATATTGCACAATATTCCATCATGATCCAAATAAGGAAAGGGTATTATTTCACAAATTTGGTCTGATCTTTTATTAGTTTAAACATTATCCAAGCAATTATGACCTCTGGTGGTTTTGTCATTTAAAAAGAGATAGTTGTTTTGCTTTAAGATATTAATAAATGATTTAACTGTGATTTTGTTCATATCATTTACATTGAAACTGGCATTAAAATCTCCAATAATTACCAACATTTGTATCTGTTTAAAAAACACATACGACTTTATTGACAAAACTAAACATTTGAAGATAAATATGCATGATTTGATGGTATCATTAGATGTTAATCTATATACAAATGTACCTATTGAAAAAAAAACTGGAAATTATAAAACATCACCTAAATACTAATTCAATAATGCTACCAGAGGCAATTGAAGAATTTTTAATTTTATTAAAAGAAGTGCTAAAACAGAATTATTTCAAATTTGATGATAAATATTACATCGCTATGTTGATGATACAATACTCCTGTTCAACGGAAATGTTAAACAGCTTGAATTATTACGTAAATATCTCAATAATATAACTCCAAATCTTAAATTCACCATGGAAACTGAACAATCAAATAAAATAAACTTTTTAGATTTGACCATAAACAAAATAAATAACAAATTTGATTACAGTATTTACAGAAAACCAACTACCTCAAACCAAACCATCCACTCTACATCTTATCATCCTCCCCATCACAAAAGTATGCAGCATACAATAGTATGATAATCACCGGCTGTTCATTTGTCATTGGGCTATTAATTAATGACACTTTCTAAGGAATAGTCGGCCTTAGTTTGAAACAATGACTACATTCGCTCATCTACACTCATCACACTCATTCGAAATCCATATTCGCCCATATCTTGACGATCGGCGTCTTATGAATAAATAAATAAATATGATATACAGAATGTTAAATGTCCCCCTATCACACAATAATTATGAGAAAGAACTAAACATAATTAAACACATAGCTCAGTCAAACGGATATGAATCCAATATGGTTGACAGGCTCATAACAAAACAAAGAAATAGACAAAAACAAAATTATATAGAGCCACGTAACAAAAAATATGTGTGTATAGAATACTCACACACTATACAACATACTTTATCTAAAGAACTGAAAAAACATGGAATTGAGCTAGCTTTCAAAACAAATAATAAGACCCTCAATCAAATAAATAACACCAAAAAAGATATTGAAAAAGGTGACAAATCAGGTGTATATACAATTAAATGTACCAGTTGTCCAAGCATTTATATTGGAGGGCGTTCATTCAAAGCCAGATATAAAGAACACCATCCTAACCCAAAAACAGACAAACAAAAATCAACATTCGCCCAGCATCTGGTTGACCAAAACCATGATATTAGTGATCTAAATACTGGCCTACAAATTCTAGACACATGCAGAAAAGGAAGTAAACTAGATACTCTTGAAGAATACGAGATATACAAAGCACATACCGTACTCAAAAAAACCACAATGAAAAATATTTTAAATAATAAATTACAGTTTAAATTCCATTTTATTTTTAATAGTATTTTAAGTCAAAAAACAACACCAAGAAAACAAAAGGCCAGGTGATAACACCACTACACCTGGAATAACTTAATTATTATGACAAACACATCTTTCTATATTTTTAAAATGTCAATTTATACTATTTTTGTTTATAACCTTTATTTGTATCTGAAGATGACATAATTATGTTGAAACAATTGTCATACACATTACAAGAAATTTGAACTGTTGACAGAGGTAATTTATTTTTTTTATATAATCTTAAAACAGTTCAGGGGCTAAATAAACAAATTTTGAATTAAGATATATGTTAAATAAACTGTAAAATAATATGTGAAATATTTGTCATAACTTATAAAAATAGGTATAAAGTAAATTCAGAGTAAAAATTAAAAATATTAAAATTTAACGAGTGAAAGTTGATCTATAAACTTTAACCTCTCAACTGCTGGGTTTTCAGTAGCATGCCAACCCCCTGTGCTGGGTTTTTTACAGATAGAGTAACCCATGCTTAGATAAACATTATACTCATTTATACATAGTGGTTTCATTAATTTTTCATTTGTATAACGCTTATATTATCTTATAACACAGTAAATTATCAATTTCCGACTCCGTAACAAGACGCGAATGGCGTGATGTAGACGCCATAACAATACATTAAACAGCCACTGTCAGTTGCCAGTGCCAACAGTCAGCTGTATACAACATAATGAACCAATGAAAACTATTCTCTGTTTAGTAAAGAGCTTGCTAGTAGTTCAACAAAGTATCCATAGATGTCGTGGGTATGTTGAAGTGGAGAAATAATCAATACTGACTTGATACGTGTACAGCACACTGAGCGCGTTCGGCGGAACGACTTCAGTCGTGCGTAGCACAGCAGGACAGACGGCGGCGCACGACTTAACTCGTTTACAGCAGTTGAGAGGTTAATAAATCAAACTGACAAACTTTAAATTAATTTACTTAGTATATTAAGAATACAACAACAGACGTAGGAAGAGATTGGTCTCGTCACTAAAATCCATTTTAGTTTATTTTTATTATATTTCCCACCGTACTTTGCATACAAATGTTTATAAGTTTCAAAAGTTCACAAAACTATTAATGTGTAATGTTTTTGTTCAATTGAAAGTTAAACCTAAAAATCCATAAAACAGTAGATACATAATAATATGTTCTTTTCGGCTAAAACAATTTTACCATTGACTACAATGTTTTGTATCTACTAACAGAAACACAATAATTAATTAATACTACAAGCGATAACAACTGCCATGCCGACTGATTAAGATTAACTTTGTTTTTGTTTTCATCATACTATTTCTACTTCCATGTGCCAAGTTGAGTTCTTAAAAGATGGGTGTTATTTAAAGAAACGTTATATATAGCAGGTTATTTAATGAAACCTGTTAATAGATTTAACAGATTACACGAAATTCCCTGTTACTTTTGTAACTCGCAATCATGATATATGATAAGGTATAATAAACTTTATATACCCTAACTGTAACGCATGGTGGTATTGGAGAGTAAATATATAGAGAAGTAAGCGGAACTGTAACTGAACTAAGAATGAAACTTAAGACTTGCAGTTTAGAGTTAAATTATCGATAACAGAACGAACTTTGAGTGGTAACTCTGTAAGGGCAAGCAAAGCTGCAACGACTGTAACTCAGTATTGACATCGTAACATAACATACCACATACCAAACATAATAAACTTACTTGATCTCTGCTTCAACTCAGAGGTTATCTAGACCTCCAAGTTTGGTAACTTGGAACGTTATCTAGACCAGCTGTAACAAGGCTTCGAGCCATTAAGTAACGTCAAGCTGTAACATAAACAGAATAACTGTCTGGAACGTCAACGCGTCGAGAGTAACAGGTTACAAAAATTATGATTATTATAACAAATTATCAGGATATAATATAATTGACAGGTTATCGAAAAATTAACTGTATTTCTTTTGACTTGTCCAGTCAGCGATGTACTGGTAGTTAATTCATTATTTTATTAGTCATAGTGCTGGAACGAAACTGTATTGGGCATTCTATCTCAAATTATTATAGCTTTTCAATTTTAATAGTTTACGTTCCATGCGTAGTTCCTGTTACAGATTGAACGCGATTTAATTAAATCTGTCCGAAATTGTCAGTCTTAGAATAGTTTTAGCCATGAACTTTTAAAGGATGGGATGGACCTGAAATAAATGCAACCGTTAATTTCAAATGTTGGTAAAAGTTATGTAACAAAGTTTTGAAACGGTTCAATAACTGATTCTTTGTGATGAGTTATCACGTTTTGTATGAATAACTAGTGACAGCTATTTGCAACAGCTTATTTGGACTTGCCTTCTTTATAAATAACAAGAATACTTTTCCTTTTCTCCGTAATCGCCATGGCCATACGATCGAGACTGCTGTATGTGAATCACGAATCTGAATACATTGCGAGAACACATTCGGTTACAAATACGATATTATGATCATATTTTAAATACAGTTGCTTACATAAAATACTTATCTTTATAATCTATTATACAAATGAGACTTTTGTCTTGATTATAGCATTTTACTCTCAAAGATATGGCATAACTTGACTTGATTTTTTTGAGTTTTTTAAAATCTCTCGAAACTCGAAAAACTAAAATAAACTCAAAATTCGAGCTACTCGCACACCCCATAAGTCCAATCATATCCATGAAAACCCTGATATTTCCTCTTCATAACTATATATAATACTTGATGATTGCTAGCACCTTTTACAAATTACTTATAAAAAATGTATGTATCGCACAGTGTGATACCATCACCTGTAATAGACCAAATATATCTCACTATGCGATAGTCATCAAATGGAGGATTAAGAGATCTCTATTTATTTGAACTTTCCGCTAAAAGTACTTTTCACCACTGTCACCTTTGGTTAAGCAATTATTTTGACAAATTTTTTGTTTTAAATGCATTGGAATGATTGTCTTTTCTTTTCTTAGGAAAAAAGAGATTGACGACCTAGTAATGCAGTGTTTAAAAGATAAGAAAAGTGATTCAAAAAGTACAAGTAAGAAAAATGGTAAGAAAGACTCAGATGACGAAGAGGGCGGTGGTGGTGAAGATGAAGAAGAGGAGGAGGAGGATGCTGAGGAAGAGGATGATGCTGAAGAAGAAGCCTCAGAAGAAGACGAGAAACCCAAAAGAGCAGCTAAAAAACCCACACCTAAAAGGAAGAAGGGAAGTAGTGAAGAATCAGAAGAAGAGGATGTAAGTAATTTGCCAAACTAAAATCCTATATTAAAAGGGGAGTCCAAATCTCTCTCTCTATATATATTTTAATGTTGATTTTTTAACTAGTTTTCTTATTAGTACGATAAATTAGTCAGCAAATTTGTACAAACTGAAAAGAAAAAATTCACTAATTAAAAAAAATGTTTTTAATCAAATAATTAACATTTTATATACAATACTAGCAAACTGTCCAAGTAACTAGTAAGTCTATAAAATAATTTTATAAATACATCAAAGGTGATGTTAACAATAGGGTGTCCAGCAACAGAAAAAAAGGGAAAACCTGGAAAAGTCAGGGAAAAATGAGGGAATTTGAAACAAAACCAAGAAGGGAAAATTCTAACAAGAACACCAGTGTGTTGTGATTTGTAATAGTCACTGTATACTTGGATGGGCTACAAAAAATCCTTTACTTTGTTCAGTACCAAAAATATGTTAATTTTACATGCCATTTAATATTCTAAATTATGAAAAAGCTCCTTAATTCTTTAACTCATAAAACTAGTTTAATATTGCTAAAAGCTTAAAACTTACTGAAATAATTTTCTAATTAGAACTTGTTAAATTAGTCATAGACCTAAAATTTATGCTGGTTTTGGGGAAATTATAATTTAGTGCCGCTTTTCAAGGCATTGAAAACTCGTAATTTAACAATAGAATAAAAGGTATATCTATTTTTTGCTTAAGGCTAATTATAAATATTTTTTAAATTCTACCTCTACTTTTATAAAGTAGTTTAAAAAGAATAATTATTGTAGGTAATAGTTGTGAATTTAATTATTACGGTTATCAATAAAAATATGTTTGTGAAATATTGATATTTTGGTTATTAATTATTGTAATTGACTGTAAATAAATAACATAATGTATGTACATGGTAGTACATAATATTACTATTAAGTTAAATAGATGTATATGTAACTATGTTGATTTGGGGCCAGGGAAATTTAGTATGAAATCACGGATCAAATTAATATCAGAATATCCATTATAGCTGTTGAAATCCTATGAAGTGAACCAGTAACATATTTAATCCTTCCAGTGCATACCAATTTAATTCTTCATTGCTTTCTAGTAGAAGTTGAGGAAAACTCATTTCAAGGAACACTTATCAAAGTGAAGATTTTGGAAAATAATAAACAAGCCAAAAATCTGTTTTGTTTTTAATATTTGAAGGCAAGATTCCTCTTCACCCATTGGCATACCTATTTCTGCTGTTACTGAGGCTACTTCAAGATCCAATTAAATTACAAGAAAATGCAGATATTTATATTTAATTTTTTTAGACCTATTTACAGTAGATTTAGATAGCATGGACAGAGTGTTTCTCTTAAAACACGATCCTATTTACAAGGTACAGAAAAAGAAGGTTTAAGATAATTACAAGTTCATAAGTTGGTAGCCCTGGGAGTGTGTTTATTGTGAAGGAATATTTAAAACAAAAATGCCATTAAAATAATGTAAATCTATATTAATAAAAGAAGAAGTGAAAAATTCAAAATCAATGCAGAGCCTTAAACCACAATAGGTAGGATTTAGAAATTTTGACAGTACCTATTGTCAACAAAAAAATTAGTGTCTAGATGCATGCTAAGAAAGGATTTTGTGAAATTGTAATGTTGAGGTGCAAAGATCATGACTTTTTTTGTAAAAAGTTTACACCTCTCCATAAGAAATACATAGAGGCAGATCTAAAAATCAACGTACAGTGTAAACCGTAAAAGATAGCTACTTTAAATTTTTACAGTTTATGGTCTTGGTGTGTGCTCAGAAAGTATTTTTCTAAATTCCATCTGTGAGGAGTAGAAACAGTCCCCCAAATGTTCATGGAGGCCGATCTAAAAATCAACGTACAGCGTAAACCGTAAAAGATAGCTACTTGAAATTTGTACAGTACCCTTATTTTATAGTCTTATTGCGTGCTAAGAAAGGATTTTTTGAAATTCCTTTACTGAGGGGTAGAAACAGCCTCCAAACATTCCATTTTTTTCTCATAAGAATAACATTAGCACTAATTTAATGTAATAATTTATTTAAAACAACTGATATACAAAAACATAAACATGACACAAATTTGTTACATGTGTGATTAATTATTGTATTATTTTTGATTTGTTGACAAATTAGTTTAATTTAAATTGTTTTTAGTTGTATGTTAATAATTCTTTCTGAAGTTATCAGGGTGGCTACTTACCGGAAATTTCGGGAAAACCTGGAATTATGCTTGAATTTTACGGCGCCTTGAAAAAAACCTGGAAGTATGCTTGAATTTCGGTAACCATCGGGAATTCTCATCGAGCGAGACGAGAGTAATCCGGTGACGTCAGTAACGTTCGGACTTCATCTCTCCAGTTAAACTCAAGCGATAAGTTCGGGAAACCTCGTCAATCTTCGTATGATGAGACACGATTCGACTCGGCACATTGATATGTTCAAAATAATACACATGGAATAGTTTGACAAAACGGTTGCAACTGAAACAGTTTTGACGTCAAAACAGTTGAATGAAGCTGTTGCAGACTATCATAGCTTCACCTACCGCATTTTCTGAGACACGCAAATCAATCCAATGTCAAGTGTCGCCTCTTAGATTTGTTGACATTCTGTTGCAACTTACGCTGCAGGTTAAAGTTGCGACTAAACTTTGGGAGTTTTCGTTTTTTTCTATTGATATCCGATGACGCTCACTATTGCTGTCTGTTCTGCAGCTATTTGCAAAATTAATTTGAAACGTTTTGGTGCTGAATTATTGTTTCAATGAAGCTGTTGCGTTCTTTTTAAATAACGAAAATACATCGACAACAGGCTGGGCGAGGATGGGCTGATGCATTTGTTTTGTTTACGTTTATCATTACCGGCAACAACAGATGGGCAACAAGAAGAGATAATGTGAACGGTAATTTTTCACCAGCAAAGAGCGTGTTTTGTTAATTAAACCTTCCAGTTTATTTATTCAGTTATTATCAATAAAATGCAGAATTACTTAAACAATTTATTGGATAAAAACATTAATATAAAGTTCATTGGATGTTGTTTTAAGTGTGGAACGTTTTGTGTTGTAGTTTATTGATTTAAAGGTCCTAGGCCTACTAACTCTAAAATCGTAAATTTTTTTAAAGTGTTTTAGTTTTGTGTGAATTATTATTTATTAAAACCAACAAGGCTATTATTCAGTTTCTTGCCACCAAACAAAATTTGAAAACTATCTGAAATGGGTCAATAAGTGACTACAATTTCGTGAGAATTTTTTATTCTGCGGAAATCGTTTTTACCGAACAATTCGAAAAAGCTAATGTCACATTTTTTAGTATTTTTGATTTATTTCCGTTAATTTAAATTATATTATAATCATATTTTTTTATTTTGATGTGTTGTTTTTGCGCTAAATACGAATTTGAAAACTATTTTGGGTATTTATGCAGTTTCTTGCCATCAAACAAAGTTGGAACATTTTGCTTGAAATGGGTCTAGAAGTGGCTGTATTTTCACGAGATATGCTTTTTATTCCGCAAAAATAACGTATTTTACCGGAAAATTCGAAAAAACCAATGTCACAACTTTTAGTATTTTTGTCATATTTCTGTTAATTTAAATTGTATTTTAACCCTCCTGTTTATTGCCGATGCGTCGGCAATTCAGTACGTCTCGTAAATGTTTATTGCCGATGCGTCGGCAACTGTGCAGTCCATTGTTACATATGATATTCTGGCATTATCGTTCTGCCAATAATACTCTATGTGGTATCAATCGAAACAGGAGATGATACCGAATAATCGATAGTCGAGTATGATTGATTACACACATCGAGAGAATTGTGATTTGTTTACAAATAGCTGTAACAGTCAGTGAAGGAGATCGGCCATCTTGACTCGCCGGTGTTTACGTGTGTACATAGTTTTGTTTTTTGTCCTTTCCAATTTTTGCTGAGCAAAACATTTGTATATATTGTATATATTTTTAAAGTTTACTAAATTTTGAACAAGATGGCTATCCTGGATTTGTTTGTTTGTGTTATTTTATTTCCATGGTAACAGTGAAAACTTTTCTAAAACAACGAAAAAAAAATGTTTTCTTCAGTTTTGGATGCACAAAATTTTTCAAAATGAAGGTATGTACATAAAACAAATTGTAAAATATTCAGTGTAATATAACAAATAAAATGATATATAATAGTATGTATTTATAATAATAAATATATTTTATATTATTTTTCAAACAAATGTCTGGAAATCAAGCTAAATCCGCCCAACATTTTCAGGATACATAGTGAACACTAGGAGGGTTAATCATCTTTTTACTTTGATGTGTTTTTTTGCGCTGAATACAAATTTGAAAACTTGGTCTATTTCAAATATTTCTCGAGATATAACGGAAAACTACGAGGGTCGTCCAGAAAGTAAAGAACGTTTTGGTGTAGGTCAATAAAAACAAAAGATACGAGGATGAACATTTATTTACAACTATTTATAACCCTACTCTATTTTTCAATAAAATCACTGGAACCGTCAAGGCACTTGTTGTAGCGTGACACCAATTTTCTAATACCGACGTTATACTCTTCTGCCGCCAAGGAATGAAGCCACGTTTTTACTCCTTCTTTGAGATCATCGTCGTCCAAAAAGTTTTTCCCGCCTAAAAACACTTTCAACTTTGGAAACAAGTGATGGTCACTCGGAGCCAGATCCGGACTATACGGAGGATGTCCAAAGATTTGCCATTTGAAAGATTGAAGTTCTGCTTGGGTTCGTGCACTGCAATGAGGCCGAGCATTGTCGTGGATCAGCACCACCTTCGACGACAGCATTCCGCGTCGTTTGCACTATTTCGTGCAAAAGCGACCTTGAAATTTGTGGAAAAAATGCCAGTAGACCGCTCAAAGTGAAACGCCGGTTTTCGTGAGTCTGTGCAAACTAATTTTTAAGTTAGGCTACTTGTGAGTATTAATGACCCACTACTAGAGGGTGACGATGTAGAAGGAATGTTTAAGATTTTTCATGAAAATTTAACATTTTATGTAAATAAAAATACAAGCTTTACTGTGGTTAATATAAAATTTCATAAAGCAAAACAAACTAGCCCAAAGTTCCAAAGAATTAAAAAAAGAAATAAATTGTATAAAATTCTAAAGAAAAGGCCGTATGACGGTCCTTTTCGGGACTATTATATGCGTTTCAAAAGAAAATTAACTGCTGACTTAGATCTCCAAAAAAACCAATATTACAAAAGTCTTTTTCTAAACTGTGGTAAAAATCCTGCTGAGAAATGGCGTCTGATTAATAACATTATGGGGAATAAATCTGAAATCATTGATAAAATAACTCTTAATAATGGACAGGTAGTTCAGGATGCTAAGAAAATTGCTAATGAGTTCAATCGTTACTTTTTAAGTAGTTCCACCTTGAATGATAGTATAAAAACTTCAGTAAATGACCTAAACCTTTTAACTGTACCCCATACAATTTTTATCCAACCAACAAATGTTTATGAAGTAATAAATATTGTTAAATATATGGCAAATAAAAAGTCATCCAGCTTTGATAGCTTTAATGTATTGTTTTTGAAGCAAATTATAGATGTCATTGCTGATCCTCTTGTTAAGATAATTAATTTAAGTTTTGAGAGGGGGATATTTCCTTCTATTTTAAAAACAAACATTGTTGTTCCTGTACATAAACATGGCAGATATGATTTAGTTGAGCACTTCAGGCCAATTACTCTAACTTCAGTTTTTTCTAAATTATTTGAAAAGTTGATGCGTAGCAGAGTTTTAAATTACTTTGAAATTAATAAATCTCTTTCTGATAGACAATTTGGTTTCAAAAAAGGTAAAAGTACTGAGGATGCAGTCAGGGATTTTATGACTAGTGTTTACAATAATTTAAATTGTAATAGAAAAGTATCAGGACTGTTCATTGATTTCAAAAAAGCCTCCGACTTGGTCAGACATGACCTGCTGTTGGCGAAGCTGGAAGCTGCTGGGATTCGTGGTGTGGCTGCCGACTGGTTTAGGTCCTTTTTAAATGGTAGAAGACAACAAGTTAAAGTAAAAAATTGTTTAAGCGATGAAAGCTGCAATAGTATTGGGATCCCGCAGGGATCGGTACTGTCAGCTGATCTGTTCTCTTTATTTATAAATGATCTTTTAGGGCAACCTTTTTATGGACAAATAACAGCTTTTGCGGATGACGTAGCTTTTTTTTATTCATTTGATAGTTGGGAAGAAATTAAAACCTCCATTGAACATGATTTATTTTTGTTGAGGACATGGTGTAACAGCAATGCAATGACCGTCAATGTTTCAAAGACTAAAATTCTAAATTTTGATTCATTTGGCTTTTCTTTTGACTATAATTATAAATATCATTCATTTTCATGCTTAGACGTAGACCACTGCAATTGTGAAAAAATCGAGCAAGTAGACGAAATAAAATATTTGGGGATTTGGCTGGATAGTAAAGTGAATTGGAAAGTTCATATAAGTAATCTTCATGCAGAGTTAAGAAAATCTATTAGAACATTTTATTTTCTGAGGAATATATGCGATGCTTCCTTTTTAAGGACGTTATATTTTGCACTTGTAGATTCTCGTTTGCGATACGGAATCGAGTTTTGGGGTGGAACTCATGATTAATTATTAAATAAGATTTTTGTTACACAAAAGTATTTTATTCGTATAATGTTATTTAGTAAACTAAAAGATCACACTGAACAACTATTTAAACAACTTAAAATATTACCAGTAAAAAATCTGTTTATTTTCAAAGTTCTTTAAATGTTTTACAAGATGAGTGGTAACACTGGTACAGTCAATTTATTCTATCAAACAAGAAGTAGAACGCAGCAACATTTTATCAGACCTCGGGTCAATAAAGTATTTTTCTCTAAAACATTTTTGTTTTTAGGCCCAAAGTGTTTCAACTTGTTGCCACAAGAAATTAAACAATTAAACAAGTTTAATTTATTTTCAAAAATGCTAAAAAAGTGGTTAATTGATATTACAGATATCAGCACACTTACATCTATAGTTTGTTAATTTACTTTGCAATAAAACTTATAATGTATGTATATATATATATATATATATATATATATATATATATATGTGTGTGTGTGTGTGTACTTTTAATAGGTTATTTAAGTAGGTTACTTTTGTATTATTTTACACACGCTTCACAGTGGACGCTTCAGTGAAGTGTATTTATAAGAAGACTCACCTAAGAGTGACTTTATTTTATCTATTATTTGTATTATAGCTACCAGTTACTGGATGTTGGTAGTTATTTATTTTTTCCAAGAAAATATTGTTTTGTTCACATTGTACATAATTGCGGAAATAAACGATTTATTATTATTATTATTAATGGAAAAATGCACTGAGGTATTATACGTATACACATACAGTGGTATGACCCACCCGCCCACCCCTACATGTACAGTGGTATGACCCACCCGCCCACCCATACACGTACAGTGGTATGGAATTTTTCTTGAATTTTTTTGTCAACTTTCGCTGTCAACTCGTCAGTAACGAGTGACGGCCTTCCACTTCGTTCCTCGTCGTGCACACTAGTTCTGCCTTAATTAAATTGAATGCACCATTTTCTCACCGATGACTCATTCATCGCATTGTCACCGTACACTGCCTTAATTTGCCTATAAATTTCTATGGGTCGAACATGCTGCGCATTCAGGAACCGAATCACACTACGGACTTCACACTTGGCGGGATTTTCAAATGGCGCCGCCATTTTGAACTTCCACAAGAGACGCAAACGTGACCTCACGGCACCGCTACACAGCTCAAACTGAAGCGGGAGGTTTGGACTAAAGAATAAGCCCACTCCCGTGGTGGTGGGGGAACTGCGCCGTCTGTGATGCGCAATCGTTCTTTACTTTTTGGACTACCCTTCTACTTTCGCGGCGAATCGCCATTACGCGATCATTATATACAACTATTAATCACAAAAACTGAATTCACCTACTATATTCCCGCCAGAGGGATGGCCGGCAGGCTGTCACGGAGGCCAAACACTCGAATTTAACGCAAATTACGAATTTTTGTTGAGAAAATAGACAATTAGGATAAATTAGGTTGCCAGTAAAAAATGCATTTTTGAGCTGAAAAAATAATTTTACTACAAAACCAGTTATATATTTGTTTTCAGCATAAAAACATGAGAAATAAAAAAAATATGTCAAAAAATACCGATTTTTAAAAAGTTTGTTTTTTCACTATCAGATAAAAAACAGATTTTTCGATTTTCTGTTAAAAAAGAGTTTTCTGCGGATGAAATCAACCTCCTCAAAAAAAACTCACATTTCACCACTTTTTCAACAAGAAATTGTATTTTCAGAGGTGACAAGAAATTGCATAGTTACCAAAACATGTAAAATGAAAAAAACCTCTTCAAAAATTCACATTTCAATATTTTTTCAACAAGAAATTGAATTTTCAGAGGTGAAAAGAAATTGCATGGTTACCAAAACATGTAAATTGAAAAAAAAGTTGTCAAAAAATAAAGATTTTTAAAAATGTGGGTTTTTTCACATGCTTATCAGATAAAAAACTAGTTTTGTTTTCAACTCATCGTGTTATTGATATAACAGTAATTAATTAAGTTGGGCCTATCGCAAGGCTTATTAGTAAAAATTGTATTAAAGTAAGTTAGGCATATCACTAGATTTTGAGCCTACTTATCAATGAAATAAAAAATCTTAGGTAACTGCTAATTAAACCAAGGATACATATGCAATAATTCAATTTCTTTATGGCCTACAAGATTATTGACGTGCCTAGCTATAAAACGTGCTTTTTTATGTATTGTACTATAATGAGTGATTATGTCGATTCAGAAATATTTTCCTCCGTAAGTGCGCCTTGAATTTTGTTTGAAAACTCTTGGAAAAAACCTTGAATTGTGCTTGAATTTTTTTTATATGATTGAGTAGCCACCCTAAGTTATTTGTAATTGAAGTTAACGTGTACATATTTATTCCCTGAAAGAGATGTTTCATCATTTTTATTTTTATGTGGAACATCTGAATAGAATATATACAGTACTAAATTAAGAATAATGGCTTTGTGAAAATATTGACTCCAAAAAATGAGACAGCTGTAGAATTAATAATATTTTACTAAACTCTTTTCAAGCAAAGTTGAAAAACTATTGATTATAAGTAGATGATGCTGTACACTTTCCAACTAAATTTTGCATACTATCTTTCCACCATATAAAAATTCGTAAATGTGCATGCCTAATATGATAGTAAATTGTTGTATTGCAAATTTATAACTTGAATTAAAAGTAATAATATTAGTTTAACTTATATGTTTTTTTAAACCTATGTGAAAATCTTCATTTTGGTGTTGTTTTTCTGAATAAATTTTGATTAATGTGTTACCTTCAATCGGCCAGTGATCTTGTAAATCCTCTTGGATTACGTATTTTGACTTGTGTTTTCATAAATCCTTAATAAATATATGATTTTCAGTGTTTTTTAAAAAAAATTGCAACACCATCAAGAATAAATTAAAAAATGTTTTAAGTTTATTAAGGATCAGATGATGGCATAAAAGCCGAAACGCATAATCCAAGAGGATTTACAGGATCGCTGGCAGATTGAAAGTAATCAACCTATGTGAAAAAACATATTATCACATACTCTTAACAATTATTATAATTTACGCTTTTTGTATAAATGATAAAAAAAGGCAAAATAAATAGGCATATCTTCTGCTTCTTACACAACTTTTTAGCCTAAGTTCATAAACTAAAATAAAATGCTTCTATGTGTACAAATTTAAAAATTATAAATATAAAATATTTTGTGTACAATTTGAACGTTTGCAGGCGAAGCCGCAGTGGGGATGCTAGTAGTAGTAATAAATGTTAATAATAATGTGTGATATATATAATTTATTTGTCATTTTTATTTCAAATCATGGGTTGCTTTAAAAAAAAAAAACACCTTGTATATATTTTTCTTAATCAAAATAAAATATAAGCTAAACATTAATTTAAAGTTAAAAAATAAAAATTCAGCCAATCCGTGTAAAAAGTGAATTTGAGTAAAAAATGTTTTTAATGAAAACTAAGTAATATTGGCATTTTTGATTATGGTATTAATTGCACTAAATAAATACCAAGTATTGTTTTTCAATCCAAAGTTTTAAGTGCTTTTTTAGACATGTAAAGTTGCTTGACAGACAAACTGTAGTCATTGCTGTAGGCTTGACTAAGTTGGTAATGTTTTTATGAATGTACTACTGTTGGTGTGTTGATCAAAGCTAGCTGTTTTCAAAGATCATGTAATTGTTAAGCTCTTCCTAAAACATGAATATCCAGGTAAGAGTCATTTCTACTTTATTTCCTTTTGAAAACATAGGTCAGATGTAACATCCGTTACACTAAAACATTAAAAAGTTATTATTTTTACTCAAAAGTTTTATCAAAATAAGTTAAACTCTCCAGAAGTAAGGTTTATATAAATGTGCTTCTATTCAAATTTTAGTTTGTTTAGTTGATTAACATAATCAGTTTTTTAGAGAGTTAAAAATGTGTAACATCCGTTACGTAACAGATGTTACAAGGCACAAGTTGATTTTTCTCTTTCTGTTTATCAAGATTTTGACTAACATATGGCTAACCTGATATTATAAAGCTGAATTTATAGTTTATGCCAATTATTTATGCACTGTTTGAAGACAATTTAAACAACAAACCTGGCTTATTTGTCATATTTTTCTTTTTTAAGTCTTCCCTAAATTCAACGTTTTAATAAACCATTATTTATAACTAATAGTATTAGACCTATCAAGAATTGTTTCAATTAGCCTAGGACTACCTTGTGCCTAATAATGCTTCTTTAAAGTTTTATTTTGGCCATTGGAAGACAATATACGCTTGTTTACTCAAAACTACATTGTAATTGTTTGAATATTTAATGATTCTACTATATTAATAAATATAGATCCTGTATTATCTTGTATATAATCTATTTGGGAACATTGCCTAATAAAGTGATTTATAGTTTGTTGAAAATTTATCTTTTAACTGCAGGCCAAGGATACATTTTTATGGCAAGCGCACTAATTCACTCTTGTAGCTTTTCATACGTTGTTGATGAGCTTAAAAGTGTTAATCTTAGACACATATTAAACACTGAGGTACAACTTAAACTATTGTTTTCAAATAAAACCTATCATAAAAATCAAAGTAAATTGATGTTCAGTTGTTACAGAAGGTATCAGAAAATCTTAACAAGTTTTAAAAACAGGATGAAAAAGTGTGCTATTTCAAGAACAAACTTAAGAGAAGTAGAAAGAGTATTGTATACAAAAAGACAGTGCCAAAAATAAAGAAAATAGGAAAAAATAAAAGAAAAATGTCAGAGGGAGAAAAGTTAAAGGCAAGAAAAGAAATTTAGTTTTAGAGTTAATGCCTGGCAGACAAGGAAAAACATCACTACAGCTTGCTCCGACAGTAGGTCTAGCTACCCTCGAAAAAGTGCTTGGCTCATACAAGAAGAAAAATACTCTCCCCAAGGCTGTCTCTAAAGTTAGAAAAGCACTGCCATTTATTCCTAAGAAACAAAAAGCAGTTAGTTGTCAACTGATTACAGAATATTTGAGCAAAGATTTGTTTACTGTTAAAACTACAACACCTAGGAATAAAATTTGTGAAGACACTAAAGAACAAATACAGTCATACAATGGCATGAGAGTGATCAAGTGAGCTGGCAAGCCCCAGGAAAACAGATTTATGTAAAAGTGTTTGGTATAGAAATGAAGAAAGAAAAAAAAAACAGAAGAGGTATACGGCAATGAATATTGATGAAGCGAGAGCATTATTTTGTTGTTAGCACTTTTTAATGCTATCTACTGTAAACAATATTTTAAATGCATAAATACAATGAAATGAGTATTCATTTGCTGTATTCAATCATTGTTAGTGTTTGGATTGCAATTTAAAGTACTTTTCGTAAAGGTTAAAAAAATGTAACATCCGTTACAAATGTGTGTGTAACATCCGTTACAGAGCATATTATTTTTTTTAAAGTTGTTATCTAATATTTGTCAATTTTATTAGTGAATATGATAAAGAGACTTATAAGGATGATATTTTAAAAGACATTCTAGAATAACTGCCTTTTTGTTAAATGTTCATGACTGCATGCAGTGGGTTCACAATCGTGTAACGTCCGTTACACTCTAAGATTAATTATTGTACTTAAACTATTTAGGTTTACGTAACCAAACTTGCCTTACTGATTAACACAACCTCTTTTACTATCTTAATGATGAAAAAATAGCTGTATGTGCATAAGAAGACAGAAAAAATAATGAATTTTGAGTTAAAAAGTAACATCCGTTATATACGGATTGGCTGAATTGTGTTTTGGAAAATATTTTTTCTTTCAATTTTATCTATTTCCAAATATAATTAATTTTGGTCTATTAGTATAAATAATTTAATTCCCTACATGAAAACACAATTAGTTCGGCCAAATTACAGTTGATTTTTTCTTTGCAATAAAAAACAAAAATGTCGAAAACAGCATTTTTGTATTTTTGCTACACAACCAACCTATTCGTCTGGTACCTATAGACACTTTAATAGTTTTTTACAATGTCATCGTCAATCTCTTCTTAACTTTCTTCTAAAATTCTGTCTATTGCACTTTTTATTTTGAAAGTTGCAACATATGTCATGATTGCAAATATAAAACCCATTTTAAGATCTTTAACCCCTAATCAACATTTTAGTGGGTTTTATTTTATTCAAATTCCTTTGGCCAAGTAATGCAAATTTAAAGAGGTAGGCCTAAATTTTAAAAAGTTAAAAGATGTAAGAGTTTCATATATTATTGTCAGAAACAATATTTTGGTAAAAATGTATTGTTTTCAAAAAGCCTTTATAACAGCCTACAAGTCTCAATTTTTATAATTTTTCCAATTTATTTGTAATGATGACCTTAACACTGAGTACTGGTCCTAAACGGAAGCCATTTGAAGAATGCTGGCCATTTTTGGTACTTAGCTTTAAAACCATTAAACATAGAAAAGTTCTACTTAAATGTCTGGATTCTATTTTTCTCCTTTTTATCAGTATAATATTAAAAATAACATTTTTTTAATCTCATCAGTTTTTTTTATATTAGTGTTTTAGAAAAAAGGGAAAAAATCAAACCAAGGGCAAATGAGCATACAAAATAATTTTGAACAATAATTTTATTGTCCTATTCATACAAAAATAAGTACTAATAAAATACTTTTTATTTATATGCTCTATTTACACTTTGAAATAGAGTCTACTCCCTAAACGATGGTTCTGAAACGTGCAAACAATAGCAGTGCAGTCTAGCAATTACAGCTCAATTGTTCTTGCAAGAAACAGTACAGTGTGGGCATTGTAACGGTAACACAGCTCACTAACATCACTAGAGACCATTTAGAGCACCATACTCCGTATTAATACTCAATAGGCTATTTAACAAAATTAAAACATCGATCCCGTAAAACTACAGGATCCGTGTTCTTTGGATACTCCATAAAAATACGGGATCCGCAGTCAAAGTGTTAATTCTAATATGATAAAACAGCAAAACTTATTTATTGAAAAAAACTTAAAATAAACAACAAAAATATCTAATGAGTTAATGCAGTATGGTCTAAGGGATATATTGAATAGAAAAATGTAGTTAAAACAACAATAATGCATCAATGGGTTTTATGATAAAATTAAGGGCCTAGAAATAAATATCAATACTTCACACAAACGTGCAAAAGTCTGAACAATTCCTTTTCTTTCTAGTAGGGGTGTGCGGGTAGTGATTTTTGAGTTCGAGTCGAGTAGTTGGAATTTTTCGAGTATCGAGTATTTTCGAGCTAGTATTTACAGAAGAATTTCCTGTTCACCCAAGACAACTGTAAAAGGCAGACACCATCCTAAGCCTATGTTAAGTTTTGCCAGATTCGTAAAATATACATCTAAACTGAACACAATAATTTTGATTTGTTGTTTGTTACTGTAACATTTGATAAATAAAACTTGTTACTTCCTGCCTTCCTACATTTTATGTGGCATTGTTTTGTTTAACCTTTTTTCATAGTTAATATAATGTAAGAAAGTATATTATTAATTGAAACAACGTAGATTATAAAGATTTAATCTGTTCACTCATATCACAGATTAGATTTTCTATGCAAGTCAGTTATACTGTTTCACAGCCAGCCGATATGTTTATCTGGTGGTTCAGTTCAAAGTGTACTGCGAAAACGTAGCTTTTGGCAAAAACCGAATCAAATTAAACTGGTGCTAAAATTCAGGCGTCATGGCCAAATGCAGTCATTTGCTTTCAGAAATGCTTCCTCTCTACAAAAAATTGATTGTGTACACACCAAGAAGAGTGGATTTGTATTCTGTGGGTATTTAATTTAGTAATAACAAGGTTACAACTAACCGGAAATAAGCTTTGAATTATATAATTAAATTTGAAAATCTGGATGAGAAAGACTGTAGTTCAATCGATTGATAATAATAACTAAGCAGGTTTACTAAAAATAAATTTTAAAGTCACTTAGAATGAATTAGGTATTGAATTATGATCGGTAATGAAATGTGTGCAACTTGAAACTACTTCGATACATGAAGCTACACTGAACAAGAGGTAAATAATTATTTCATAACGAGAAATTCATGAAAACCTGGTGTAATCGAATGAAAACCATAGACGTAAACCGCTAATATAATAGGTCTAGCTGATATTAGCAACGAGATGCAGTCTGAAATATCAACTAGTGATACAGTGAAGATTTTTGGCAGCTAAATTTTAAACTTATGAATAAAAAAACGAGATGTTTGATAAGGCTTCGGGTCAGTAAAAATTATTTTCCGAATCTCTAAATTCGTCATTTTTTATTTAGAAAAGGTCTTCCAATATGTTTCTCCCTCACTTGGGTTGATTTGTGATTGTTTTACAGTTTACATCGACGTGAACAGGGAACCATTCAGTGAGTTTACGAATCAAAGTTATCACACTTTACCTTTTACTCCAACTGTGTTATTGTCTAACCTTGTCAGAAAACCGTTTAACAATTTGACAGGAAAAAATATTGTATGCGCAAATATTACATACAGTTTTGGCGATCTAAGGTGTTTTCGGAATAATAATTAATAGACGTTCGCTACGGATATATATATATATATTTGTTATTTGCCGGAAAATAAATCAAAATGTTGTGTCACACGCTGCTAGAACGCCATTACCATATTTTATAAGATAAGGGATGGTATTTTCTTACGTCAAATCATTGGATGATTCCCTGTTATACGATAATTTCAGTTCCG
The DNA here is from genome assembly GCA_035578905.1 of Stictocephala bisonia. Lineage (NCBI taxonomy): Eukaryota > Metazoa > Arthropoda > Insecta > Hemiptera > Membracidae > Stictocephala > Stictocephala bisonia. Next base: position 658,348 of record JAQJVL010000165.1, on the reverse strand, counting down.
AAAAGGAGCTGAACGGTTCCTTGCATGTACGTATACTACAACCGAGATGAACTTTCACCTAGAAAAGATGGGAAGTTCGATTCTTAGGATGTAAAGTGATCCGTTCTCGGGACCCTTTGATTGAACGGTATTATTGATATGAACGAAAATATGCATAATTTCCACAGCGTACAGACCATTAGATTTGTGAGGGAGACAAAGGTAGTTGGACATTTGCCATCATTACGTGAAAATTACCATGTAATGATGGCAAATGTCCAACTACCTTTGTCTCCCTCATATGATACTCCATCATTAACAAATTTCAAAAACATTAGATTTGTATCAGTTACAGTCTGTTGAGCATCTTAAACCGGATCTCTCGTTCCCTTTCTTGGGTCATAAAGACACTAACCAGCACTTCCTATTCTGGTCCTATGACTGTCGTCGTATACTACCTATTCTTAGGCGTATTGTTAAGTTCATAATTACGCATACCAAACTGTTAACGTATGATTAAGGGTAAAATAAAACACAAGGAAGCACACACGTTTTATTCATAACTTATAAAACTGTTTACTCTTAAAACTACATTAATAAGGAATAAGTAAATTTTATTCCACAATAAAAAATCAATTACAAAATAACAATTTTCAAACTTGGAATAACTTGTCATCGTGTCAAGTACAGATGACAAGTACAAAATAAGTAAACATAAAAACTTGACAGTCTAAAATTAGCTTGTAAAACTTAGTGGCCCAATGCAGTGTCATTACATTATAGGGGCCTACTAACAAAGAGGAGAAACAGGAATTAAACTTTTACTATGAGATTAAAAAAAACAAATGATAAAGAGAAATGTTTCAAATTTAAATATAAATCTGACTTATTGAACAAATTGAATGATTTATAAACATAGAGGCAGATTTATTACAACTATGTAACAAATTAAGAGATTTATAAGCATGGAAACAAATTTATTGTCATATCATAAGTAAATCATCTTTATCAAGAAGCCATAGTTTTTATTTTATTTGAAATAAGTTGACATTTTTGACATGCTTTAATTCTTCGGGTAATTTATTAAATATATGTGGACCTAGAAATAAAAATGTTTTTCGATAAATTATTTGTTTACCTTGGGTTTGATAAAAGTAAACTTTAAAGCAGCTTGGGTATAAAATTGAAATTGCTTATTTCGTCCTTTCCACTTCGAATTAAAAATGTCTTAAGCTTTTTAAAAATGAAAGTGTATTTTAACGGAAGTATTTTGAAAAAACGAAAGAGTGGCAAGGAAGGTTCACGCTTAGATTTTAGTGAAATGATTCTAATAACGTGTTTTTGTGCGATTTCTAGTGGATTTATAACATTGTTGCTGGCTGCACCCTAGAGCTATATAACATACACTAAACGTGGGTGAATTAAAACAAAAGAAAGCATACACATCAAATCGTCTGATAGAAGGTTTCTTAAAAAATATAATGTTCTTATGCTTTTGCATAATTGACATATGTGTTGTTTCCATGAAACATTTTCATTCAACTTTATGCCAAAATATTTATACTAGCTGAACCCGGCGGACGTTGTCTCACCTTTCATTTTTCATTGACATACCAAAATAAAGCAATAAAAAGAATTATAGAAAAAATCCATTATTTATTAAATGAGTGCAAGAGGGTAAACAATAGTTTTGGTCTTCTTATATGGTGTATAAACAGTCATATGTTTTTTGTAAACAATTCAGATTCTCCATTTGAATAACATGGGATCTTTAGGAGCCCGTGGGGCGGGACCCTGTGGACGGATCTGCATCAAACTTCACAGAAACCATCTCGGGAGTATACAGGACAACATCCTAAAGTTTCATGGTGATCGGTTGGATGGTTTGGCAGCGCATAAACTTCAAACATATATATATATATATATATATATATATATATATATATATATATATACAAACATTCTGTTTTATAAATATAGATGAGTAACTTGCTTAATATGAGGACAATTACAAGTAATGTTTACTGCGAGATTACAATTAATATGAATCTTAAATGGGTTTTCAAAAAGGTGTGGCTTTAATCAAAGTTAATAACATTAGTTTTTTCTTCATTTATTATCATTCTGTTGATTCTACACCATGACGTAATCAACAGACCATGTTTCCTGACCCTGGTTTATATTTTCCCAATTAATAAACCAGTTTCGCTCAACATACTGAAGTGAAATGTCATCTGCAAAAGCTGTTATTTTTCCTGCAAAGGGTACATTCATTAACCCTAGGAGTGTTGATCATAATTTTGTGTACTGTCGCCAAATTTTCAGTGATTTGTAATAGTTTTTTTAAAAATTCGCTGTATATTTATTATTAGCATTAGAAAGATGAAACTTGTATCATTTTTATTAGTAATAAATTAATTTTAATTATTGGTAATGGAAAATTTTTTTAAATTTTTAAAAAGTTTTTAAATTTAATGTTATTTATAAAGTTTTTATAAAAATAAATTTGATAAGTAGATTGACGGTCATTTATGTATATAAAATTATGATATTAGAAAAAAACTGAGATATACAAGTTGTGCAGAATTTCATTCTGAACAAAAAAAACATATAATTATATGGGCAAACATTTATACAACATATATTTATGAAGTAACAATAAATATGTTGCCTAGCAACGAATATGCCAACTTTAGCATGCAACAAAGAATTATTTCTGCCATTGTGCCTCATCTGACAGTCATAGAGCAAAACCAAAGACATGTAAACAAACACTGAATCACGGCCTTTCAAATGATATACAGGGTGAGTCTCTACTGACACCATTAAATTTACCTGTTTGTTGTACTCACAAAAAGGAACAAAAAAGTCCCTATTAACCTGTGTCCGATTCTCAACCGTTTGGCTGTAAGGGCTCATATTGTGTGTTTTTAAAATTACTTGACATTAACTCACTGATCGCGCTACAAAAACCAAAGCAAAACACCTACTAGATTTTTATTACTACCATTGAAAAGATCGTTAAATTTTCTATAAATGTCAATCATTTTGCAAGCAAAGACCCCATATCAGCACATAAATGTAGTTTAATTTAATGTAAAGTTAAGTAGAAAACTTCTTTCACTAATAAGCTTGGAATAGATGTATAATTTAATTGGGCTGAATATCATGACACCAAAAATAACACCTAAAATATTTCATAAAACATGGTTTATTCGGTTGCATTTAACTACCAAACTCAACCTGTGCCTGTTTTTTGTTTTGCATGTAACTTCCATAATGAGCTGATTGGACTATTATTTGAAATCCGCTGTTACACTTTTATTATTATTCTGTACCTGAAATCAGCTGTTGTAATAATTACCCCATTTTGAACAATAGTTACTCATATTAGTCTGTGAAAACACAAATCATCTTCTTTGGACAATTTGGAAATATTTATTTTTACTTTTATACTTAAGCATAATTAGCTTAAAATTAGTGAGTGTATTAGCATTTGTTCTATTGTGTCACAGAGAATACATTCGTTGATATCCAGAGAGAAGAATTCTTGATGTAAGAAAATTTGTAAGGGTTCATAATTTTCTGTGTGAAACTGGTAGATTTCCTGTCAATGACCGCTCCGTTGGTAACATCATACAAGATGTTGGTTTAGAGGAAGCTGTACTTGCCCAGGTCAAAAGAGATCCAAGAACAAGTACAAGAAGAATTGCTACTGAATGTGTAGTAAGTCAGTCGTTTGTGTCGAGACTCTTGCGTAAAAATCAAATACACCCAAACCACTTTACTCGTGTCCAGACAATTAAACCCAGAGACCCTCCTCTGACACGTTAATTTTGTCAATGGGTTTTACAGCACGATAATGCAGATTTTCTTAAAACAATCTTGTGGACAGACAAATCTACATTTACATGAGATGGTGTTTTTAACTACTACAATGAACACTTTTATGACACTGAAAACCCACACCTTTGTCGTGAATCACGGAGCCAAACTAGGTTTAAGTTAAACGTGTGGGTTGGACTGATAGGGGACAAGCTGATAGGTCTCTACCTTGATCTCCCTACATCATTAACTGGAATTCAATACCTTCAATTTCTAAATAATATCCTACCAGACCTTCTCGAAGACTTGCCGTTGGAATTGCGTCGGCGCATTATTTTCCAGACAGATGGAGCACCACCACACTTCAACGTGTGCTGTTGATTGGCCACCACGGTCCCCTGAAATCAACCCTATTGATTACTACGTCTGGGGTTCTTTGAAGTAAGAAGTGTACAGAAGTGCAGTGTACAAACAGCCGAAGAACTGAGAATTCGAATCGTGAGGGCTGTTAGACGCCTTAGAAATGAAATCAATCTAAAGGCAAGTGTAAGGGAGTTGAGGATCCGAGTCTGTACCTGCATAAGGGAAAATGGTTGACATATTGAACACTTATTAAAGTAGTTTTTGTTATAATAAAGCATGATTATCTAAATATTACAGTTATTATGTTTATTATTACGTAAAAACTGAAAGTTTGTTTGTTAAATGCAACCGAATAAACCATGTTTTATGAAATATTTTAGGTGTTATTTTTGGTTTCATGATATTCAACCCAATTAAATTATACATCTATTCCAAGCTTATTAGTGAGAGAAGTTTTCTACTTAACTTTACATTAAATTAAACTACATTTATGTGCTGATATGGGGTCTTTGCTTGCAAAATGATTGACATTTATAGAAAATTTAACGATCTTTTCAATGGTAGTAATAAAAATCTAGTAGGTGTTTTGCTTTGGTTTTTGTAGCGCGATCAGTGAGTTAATGTCAAGTAATTTTAAAAACACACAATATGAGCCCTTACAGCCAAACGGTTGAGAATCGGACACAGGTTAATAGGGACTTTTTTGTTCCTTTTTGTGAGTACAACAAACAGGTAAATTTAATGGTGTCAGTAGAGACTCACCCTGTATATTTGAGACGACTTTGACTTTTTTTCCCGACTGTGAGCGACATTAATCGAGTGAGCGCACATCGCCTCAAATTGAGGCGGTAACAGTTCACAAAAAAACCGATCGCCTCAATTTGAGGCGATCAACACTCCTAGGGTTAATAAATATTAAAAACAGTGTAGCTGATAATACTGAGCCCTGGGGAACACCCATTAAAATTGTTTTTGAATTAATAAGGTAATTAAGAATTTTAGCTCGTTGCATTCTACCAATTAAGAAGCTTTTAAACCAACTTAATGCAGGTCCTCTAATTCTAGCAAGTTCCAACTTGTCTAATATTATTTCAAAATCTACGAGGTCGAAAGCTTTAGAAAAATCAATAAACAATCCTGAAGACTCGAAATTTTCATTAATGCCGTTAAGTATTCCTTCCATGAAGGTTGTTAAAGCTGTCTCTGTACTCTTGCCCTTAGTAAAACCAAACTGATTCGATGAAAAAAAATTGCTTTTATTTAAAAATAATAGTAATCTAGATTTCATGCACCTCTAAAAATGTTTAGATATTACGGACAACAGAGCAATTGGTCTATGGTTCTGTACCAGTTCACAGTCACCTTTTTTAAAAATCAGAACAATTATAGTTTGTTTCAATTTAGAAGGAAATTTACCAGTTGAAAAACAATAAAAGCTAAGACATTTGAAATAATAGATTAAACATGCTTTATTAATTGCACTGATACATTATCTATACCAGTGGTTTTTTTTTTATTTTTGTAAGATTTAATTATATTTGAAATTTCAAACTCAGTGACAGGGTTGAGAAACATTGATGTAGATGTAAATATGATATTTCGTGAAATACAACTACTCGATTGAACTTCGAGTAGTTTCGGAAGCTTCGAGCCGAGTTGGAGTAGTAAAATACTCGAAGTTTCGAGTACTCGCATACCGCTTACTTTTTAGACATTGTCAATGTTATAACATAACCTAAACAATCACGACTAAACAAAACAATAATATAGCCTATAGACAAATAATTGCGAACAAAACGATCTGCTGTTTACCAAACTATTCACAATGTAATTGCATAACAAAATATACATAAATAAGGATAAATCCAGAAAAAAAAAAAAATATATATATATATATATATATTGTTTATGGTTACAAGCGATCAACTGAATGACTGACATTACAATATTTGATTGCTAAATTCGTCAAGTAGAGAAGCTGCGCAGCAGACAAAACAGCTATCACGTAATCTGATGTTGAAAATATACGCTTAATATAAATTAAAAACCGTATTTTATCTATAATTCAACAGCTGTTTTTTTTAATATCAAACATTAAACAACGTTCCTTTGTATTATTATCAACAGACAGGGGCTATCTTGTCGCCACAAGAGTCGACATGACAATCCAGGGTGATGCGCAGGTAGCCTCTAACCAGGTCCCAACCATAAGAGAAGTGATTGGTTAACGAAATCACTTCATACAATTACAAAATTTTCTTATCTTAATATATATTTTGAAATATGACTGTCATAGCAGAACGATTCTGTGATGGTATGAATAGGTCACTTAAAGACGTCACGAAGGGGTTCTTTGATAGTAGGCCAAAGATTTAAGAACTTTTAAACCTATACACACAACTTGCTATGGGGGAAGGATTTCTATATTTACAAAACCAAATGTTTAGAAGATTTTAATAGCTGTCATTAAATTTTATGTTCTAATCTTTATTGACGTAAAATGATACAAGGAGAGGGCATATGCAATAAGTCCAATAACTCGTGCCACTACAAAAAGGAATAAAATAAAAAATCTGTCAGTCTCTCATTTTCTAGCTGATAAGAAAAGTGCCAATAGCATTAACATTTTATCTTTTTATTATTTGTTTTATGTCTAATGCCAGCGTTTAGAATGCTTATCTTAGTTATGTTTGCTAATACCAAATATATCATTTTTGACCATGTTCCCCCATAACCTAACCTCAAATTTAATGTAACTTGATGTCTGTATTTCTAAATAATAGAGTTTATACAAACGGAATTTAGCAATTATAACTGCCTCCCCTCCCCCCAAGTGTCCAGTACAACTTTTATATACTTTTTCGATATTTGTCTTTTAAATTAGACACCTTCAAGCTGAGCTTTCGCTTATTTGTTTACTTTGGCCAGTGAACTGTTTGGCCTTATTTTTAGTAGTTTTCCTTTCATAGAAATTTTGAAATTTGATCTACAGCATTTTAGTTTTGTAAATTGTAGGCCTACATACAACCCTTAAAATGTATGCATGCTGAAATACAACAATATTTGAAAAAAAAAAAAAAAAACACTTTCTATGAACACTATCTACTCTCTATATTCAATCTACTCTCTATATTCACTTTATGTATATATTTTTCATATTTCATATTTAGTTGACTCTGCTGTCAATTAAACATATTTAACAAGTTTTTTACTGTGTTGATAAAATATCATAAAAATTAAATTAATAGTGTTTTTACCTTAAAAACAGATGCATTGGGCCTGGGTGTAAATGGTGTGGTGTGTTTACATGATAACAGTAATATAAAACCTTCATGTAAAAGTGGTTTTTGAATATTGTTTACAGGATAAAGATAGTGACGATGAATACAGCCCTGCAAAGAAGGCCAAGGGAAAACCCAAGGGAAAGGGCAAGGGAAGGAAGAAGAAGAAGGGAAGTGACTCAGACTCTGACGAGGATTGGGCAAAAAACAAAAAGACAAAGAAAGCTGGAGGCGGGGTAAGAATCTTGAAGAAAAGAAGTAGAAATGTTTAACATGAAGTTGAAAACAAAGATGCATGTAATAGAAAATTTCATATAACAATTATTTAATTGGATGTCTACATCAAGTTTATATTACTTAAACCCCATAGCTACTTGACAACCTTTATAATTATTTTTGGAAATTGTTCATTTTGCTCATCATGTATTTTGAGTGTTCAAATCAGAACTTATTGGCACACTGCTTTTTGATTGGAAACATATTTATTAGTATATCAGTTCATAAGCACGTTCGAAAGGCTTAGTGTAGGCCTACTGACCCGTGATTATAGCTGGCAGTCTAGCACTCCACTAATACTAGGTAGTATTCTATGTGTTTTCAATAGCGTTGTCTTACAAAATTAAGAAAGTTGGCATTTTACACCCTAAGGCCAGTTGGCATTTTACACACATAGCGTTTTTGAACGATCAGATTATTTACCTATGATACCATAACAGCAGTGGCACGAAGGAGTTTGTGAGGAGTTGTACACTGAACCGAAGAATTAATGATTATTTTATTTAACACTGTCTAGCTGGTCGGACGACCACTCCCAATAAATTGAGCGTTGTCGTTAGCTGTTTTTTGTTGTGTTCATCTGCTATCTGCAACTTCTGTGGTGTACATTAATTTGTGTAATTAATACAAAAAGACAGAAATGCAATGAGGTATGCATAACATGAAGTTTGTCTTTAATTTATAAATGATTTTGGCGAATTTGAATACACTAAAAGAATTTATTCTGTAATTTCCTACAGGTTTCCATATGTAAACACCATTTGGTTATGTTAAACTATGTTTGGTTTTGTTTTATTAAGATATTTATGTTAGGTCAGAATAGGTTATGTTGGATTTCCTTAGGTTAGAGTAGGTTAGATTAGATTGTGTTCCAAATTCATCTCTTCATTGATTTATTGATGTATGTTTGTAATTGTATATAACCAAAGAGCTTTCTATCCTTTTCAAACTAATGAAATTTGCTTCTTTTATAATGTGTGAATCACCTGGACACAGTTCTATCTGCTAAATAAAAAAACAGCTGTTTCTTGATGACGCCATTGTTTCAGAAAATTTGACGATATGTGTGCAAGTGCTGCTTTTCTATGCTTGGCATCATTGGTAAATAATCTGATTTGTTAAAAAACACCATGTGTGTCTACAGCCTCGTTTGTGAGCTAAATTTGTAATTCTAATCTATTGCAAACAACTAAATTTACCAACATTCACTTTTTAACAAATACTGTATTTCATCCCCATGTGGACTGAAAGAGCCTCCTGACTCCGTTCATCCAGTCTAATGACTATAAAAAACCTCTCATACAGACGGGCTACAGAGCTGAGCGTCTGGTATGGGCTTTCGCATTAGGGATGGGTGGGTTCCTAAAGTTTCTCAGGTCTACAGGTCCTTGACAAAAGAACATGAATCGAGAACCAGTAGAAAAATGTGGGAATTTGGTTTTCAGAAAATGTAAAGGGGGAGATAGCTTTGATATCAGGAATGTCTCAAGTTGAAAGGTGCTGATAAATAGAACAATCAAACAACAATATCTAGTTACAAGATAAACAAACTACGTCCAGATTTCGCCACAAGATAAACAGAATTCCACTTTCCTCAAAGACAGTGAATTAATCCCATTCAGTTGTTTTTGTTGATGAGTCCAGTTGTCCTTTACACTTAAGCCCCCACCATGGGCCGGGTGAATAAATAAGGTGTATAAAGAAGAGTAGTGCAAGAATTTACTCTCAAATACTGCATTGCAAGTATTTATACCCCAAGTAAACTGATATGAATAAAATCTATCATTTACTCGACACTGTATACTTTCGAGGGTATACTATTTACTTGCGAGGCAAACAAGTTCTCTAAAACACAAGTAAATACTTGCAGTGCCATACTTACTACACACAGTTTTTATGTTTTATATTTTTATTTTCTTTTTTTATAATTTTTATTTAATTTTGTACAAAATTATAAAGGAAATAGGATACAATTCAACATCAAAATTATGAATGTATGCCTACATAGAGGATCCATTTAAAAATGTTTTCTAAAGGCTATTACAGATTTGTGTTCTTTTCTCTTGTCCACGGCATTAATCCTCATTTCATTTCGAAATTTTCTTGTATATTTTCCTCAACTACATTCAAATTATTTTCGATTACGTCTTTTACCTCCATTCCACTTTTTAGTCATTCCAAGTGTTTTGCTATGTTGTGAAGTACAGCACAGCTTACTACCAATTTTGGAAGTTTTTCACAGCAATTCTTACTGGGCTAGATAATATGGGGAAACGACGTTTCAACCGGCCAAAAACTCATTCAACTATTACTCTTTCTTGAGAATGGTTAAATTTAAAATTCCACTCGAGTATTTCTTGCTTCATCAAAAGGAGTAAGTAGCCAAGGAGTAATTCCATAGCCGCCATCGCCAAGGAGGCAAACGTCACCATCTGCGCACCACATCTTGGACATTACTCATCCGCCAAATCCTACTGTCGTGTACACTCGCTGGCCATTGAGCATCAACATTTGTAATCATCTCATTAGCATCACAAGTCATTCAGACGTTTATTGAAGTTTTGTCTTTTCTGTTTACGTATTCATCACCAAAATTCGCAGGTTTCATTATATGCACATGGGTACAATCAATAGTACTTGGAATGCGGAATTTTGAATTCTAATCAGCCTTGGCCTGATCCATATCTTCTATAGAATGTGGAATTTAAATATAATCCTATGACTTTGTCTTTATCTTGACTAATATACTGGAAAATGTTTTGCAGACAGTACTTCTTTCCACCCCAAGATCAATAGCAATACCACCTTAATATTCTTGATCACTGACATATTTGAGAAAAATTTCCATTTTTTCCGTGCTCCTAATCCTTTGCCCTGGGTATCAGTGTTTTTATCAAGAAAACAGGGTGTAAAAAAATCCACACTTTCATTCTCAAACCGTAATAGCCTTTTTGCTAGATCGGGACTAATATTTAGCCAGCCTCTGTAGTGCTCGACACCACACAGGTTATGATATGCAAGCATCATAATGTGCAAGTTTAACTGATAAGCATGGGGTCAGGCAAACTTGAGGCAATACAAGTATTTACTTGCCACTGAGTTATTGAGATTATTCACTTCAACTATAGAACTTACTACGAGTTTTTGGAATTGCAAGCATTTACTCGCCTGACTTGTTATTATTCAACCGGCATCTTATCATGAATATGTCTTAATACTTCCTGCCTGATAAAAATACCTGATGGCAACATTCAATTGTGTTTACAACTCATCTCACATTCTGAATATAATTATTATGCTTCTAGTTTTATTGTGAGTATTAGACGAATTAAAAGGTTTTTATAGTGAGTTTAACCCTAGAATGGCAAGCATTTGTAAATTTTACGTCGCACCCCAAATAAATTGCCAAAACTACATCACTTTGACTCGCTTGTCCAGCTAGGTAATCCTCCCTCCAATATGCTCACGGTCAGCCTCCTATTGAACTATCTACTTTCCAATATAAAAGGATAGTCATAGAAAATATAAATGCTTGCTAATAACGCAATGTTTATTTAACTTTTTTTAGATGAGTTAACGAATGCTCTTTTGAAATCTTTATAACAAATTTTTAATACATATATGTTCTTGGAGCTTTCGATTTTTTTAGGTGCTGTGGATAAAATCACTACTTTCTGGCTTAAAAATTATTTTGTTGTAATGTTATTTATTAGACTTGTCGAGCATTTTCTATTATTTAAAAATAAAATAAACTAAAATTACTTAAAACAAGAACTGTAATACTGTTTTAAGTAAAATAAACAATTAAATTAGGATGTTAGTTTTTTTCTCAATCCCTTGCAAGAGATTAAAAAATCAACAAAAACATTGTTATATTTACGAATGGTTACAGATAGTGTGATACTTAATAAGCTTGCTATTCTAGTGTTAAGATAATAGAGTTTATTTAGAAATATTCTTAATAATGTAAAACATTACATTACAAACTAAAGCTAACAAATTGAATAGAAGAATACATTTTTAACCCTAGCTGTACCATCTGGTTTTACCTGCAATACACACCAGATATGTGTCACTTTGTAAGTCTTGGGATTATTTTTTTTCACCTATTAATAAATATCAAACTATATGTTGTTATATATCATTATTTTCAGAATTTAACGAGGAATAAAAATAAAATAACATCAAATTTTTTTAACTTTTTAAAAATTAAAAAAAATTAAAGACAAAAATTGCAAGTTTTGAAATTTTTTTTCATTTTACCCCTGAAATGTGATAATAAAAAAATGTTTACATGGTAACCGATATGTTTTTTCTATAGAACAGTTTATCTACTTCAAAAATACGTATAATATGATAATAATAATGATACAATAATCTTGAACTATTAGAAAAACGACTTGCAAGCAGTAAACACAAACAATAACACAAATCAGCTGACGAAAAATACTGTTGATGTTGTAGCAAAGAAAAAAAATAGCTGCTTCACTCAAATTGTTGTCATAGAGTACCAAATTAAAGTATGCTTCTTTCTGCACATTTTGAGTACTATTACAACCGTTTCATACCAATAGATGACTCAGTAACGGCAAATTACGAAAGGCATGCACATTGACGTCAGAGGCGTCGACGGTATAGGCAAGCAGGTGCCGATCGACGCCCGAGACGTCGTTGGTACTGGTAGGGTTAATATTATGTATTCTGTCAGCATTAAACAGCATGACTCTGATCATTTTCATTTTAAAATTGTTACAATGTATTTAAATTATTTTTCTTTTTAAAAGATTGTAAGGGATTAATGTTTAAATAGCATTGGCTTAATTAACATTTACTGGCCCAAAAATAGTGTATTATTTGTTTAGTTTGAAATAAAATGTATAATTTCTAAAAACATCTATGGTATTATTAATTATATTATCATTTGTTGTTGTTGTTTATCATTGATCTACTATAAGTACATTGACCTATTAAACTAAGCTCTGATCATTTCAGTCAACTGTGTTGTCATTTGTGTTTCGATAAGTTTTATTACTTAATCAGACCTAAAATGACAATTTATTTTATTAATTTTTTCTAGGCTTATAAGTCTTTTAATTTCCTCATGGAAAATTTAAATTAAATACTTGGTTGTAGTGTACTAATTTGAGTATTACACTCTATTTAGAAAAATTATACAATTTAAAAAACTTTTCTTTTTTACCTTTGTAGAGAAATAGAAAATATTATATCCTGAAAATAAATAAAGTCTTACCAATTCTCTAGTTTTTGGTAATATGTCATTTTGTAGATTTTTAGAGATATTATGCTTCATATAGGAGAGATCCCCTAAATAGTAGGCACTGTTTTTACTTCCTGAATCCACATTACTGTTCTTGTCGAATCACTGGCATAAAGGGATTAGACAGTTTTCTTAGGCATACTTAGAACTGAGAAACAATTTCTGTAGAGAACCAAATTCAGAAAGTAGAGTTCAGTAAGGTTTTGAACGGAACTATAAAAAAATAGAATTGACTCCACTTATTCTAATTATTAGGTTTCTCTCCTGAAGTATAATACAATTTATTTTTTGTAGTCACATGATTCAATCAGCCTTTATACAGGGTGTCCCATAAGTAAAGTGCCAAACTCTGGGAAAAGGTTATATGGGTCAAAATAAAGAGAAAAAGAAGAATAATTTTTTTTCCAAAAACGCTTTGTTTACCAGATATCCGCCATTTTTAATTTTTTACAAAATAATTTTTATCTTTAAATTTGTCCAACCGATCTTTATAAAACTCGGTAAGTATGTTAAAATAACAGAGACCTACTGTAGAAAAAAATTCAACTTTGTCCAATTTAAAATTTCAAAATGGTGGCCATTTTAAACTTTTAAACCAAAATGGCGGAAAAACGGTAAAGAATACAAAAATTCACTATGAACAATTGTTTTTAGACAATTTTATTTCTAATCTGTCAACACCAAAAACATGACAATCGGACAAAAAATAACCGAGATACATTGAAATGTGTGTTAAGAGGTAGCAACAAATCCATTTGTTGTAAATAGCCCCAATCAGCTGATTAAAATAAACTGATGAAAAAACATGTTGTTGTTGAGTTGTATTGTTGCATTGTTGTTATCATTGTTTTGTTTACTTCAAACGTCATTAATGTGATCAGGTTAGGTTGAAATTCTGTTTGTTCAAATGCCGAACCATAGTTATTCTAATCTTGAGCTAACTGATATTCATTTTATTTATGGCTTAGCTAATTGGAATTCGCGTGAGGCATGCCGCCTTTACGCAGAAAGGTTTCCCAACCGATGAATTCCATGTAGGAAAGTGTTTGTAAATGTGCACAGGAATTTGAGGGAACGAGGAACACTAAAATTTACTGAGAAGACTGGACGGGCTGTTTCTGTACAGACATTAAATAATCAAGAAATAGTTTTGACGGCCATGGAAGAAGACCCAAGTACTAGTGTTAGAAGAATATCGCTTGAACATGGTATTACGAAAAGTTCAGTGTGGCGGATTCTACATAATCAGCAGTTGTATCCTTACCATATCCAAAGGGTGCAATGCCTAACTGATAGGGACTTTCCACCCCATATTAACATATGTCAATGGTTCTTGCAACAGATCACATTACTTCCTCTGTTTCTCTCCAACATTTTATTTACCGATGAGGCTGGGTTCTCTAGAGAAGGTATTTTTAATTATCATAATAATCACTCCTGGGCCGATGAAAACCCTCATGAAATATCACAAAGAAGGCATTTTGTGCATCACATGTTTGGATAGGCATCACATGTTTGGATAGGCATTGTTGGGGACAATCTCATAGGGCCATTGTTTTTACCCAACCGACTTAGTGGTGTGTCTTAAATTTTTTAACACAAGATCTTCCCGAACTGCTAGAAAACTTACCCCTTTATTTGAGAAACAATATGTGGTTTATGCAAGACGGTGCACCACCACACTTTTCATTGGATGTAAGGCGACATTTAAATTAAGTGTTTGGAAACAAATGGATAGGGCGGGGGGGCCCATCCCATGGCCTGCCAGGTCTCCTGACATTAATCCCCTGGATTTTTTTTGTATGGGGCTATTTAAAATCTTTTCTGTACCATACCCCTGTTGACAATATTGAGTACTTAAGGGAACGAATTGTAGCAGGTTGCGAGGTGATAAGACTTTTGCCTGGGGTATTAGAAAGAATGAGGGTGTCTATGACAAAGAGGTTGAATTGTGTCATAGAAATGAATGGAGGACACATGGAACATTTGTTGTAATTGATAACTTTTAAAAAGCTATCTTGTGTTAAGATTTTATTTTGTGTTTAATTAGTTTTCTCATTTTTTTAATACCATGATGTGTTGTCACTCAATAATGGTTTCAATGTATCTCGGTTATTTTTTGTCCGATTGTCATGTTTTTGGTGTTGACAGATTAGAAATAAAATTGTCTAAAAACAATTGTTCATAGTGAATTTTTGTATTCTTTACCGTTTTTCCGCCATTTTGGTTTAAAAGTTTAAAATGGCCACCATTTTGAAATTTTAAATTGGACAAAGTTGAATTTTTTTCTACAGTAGGTCTCTGTTATTTTAACATACTTACAGAGTTTTATAAAGATCGGTTGGACAAATTTAAAGATAAAAATTATTTTGTAAAAAATTAAAAATGGCGGATATCTGGTAAACAAAGCGTTTTTGGAAAAAAAATTATTCTTCTTTTTCTCTTTATTTTGACCCATATAACCTTTTCCCAGAGTTTGGCACTTTACTTATGGGACACCCTGTATAAAACAATATCTTATATATTTGTTTTCTATTTAAAAGAAAATAATATCTCTTATCTGTTTTTCTAGTTATTGAATATACCTCTTATATGTTTTTCTAGTTATTGAATATACCTCTTATCTGTTTTTCTAGTTATTGAATATACCTCTTATCTACCTCCACTACACATCTAGCACTCTTGTTTTTGTAGTTTAACTCAAAAATACACCTTCTTTTATTTCAGTCAAACTCGGCACAATTGGTTAGGCTTACCTTTTTTGTTGATTTGAGAAAGAATCTTAACCAAGTGCACCAAGATGTCAGCAGCTACCATGGTTAGACATTAATGGATTTAACATTTATTGGAAAAAATAGTAGTATGACAATAAATTTTATATGACATAGGAATTCTCTATAGTTGTTGTAATTAAAAACCTTTCTTATTAATCGATAACAGTGCTGTATGTAAATATCCTAAACTGGTGAGTGACTTGTGCGCAGCTTGTTTGTTTTGAGATTATTTAAATAAAAGAGAAAAAAGTCCAGTATTAATAAGTTTGTAACCTGGCAAGGCATTGAATCACTTTGTATGTTGTAATGATGATATATCATGTATAATTACAATCTAAGTTTGAACTAGGTTAGTAACTTGTTTGTTTTTAGGGAAAACGTGGAGGTGGAGGCTATACAAAAGTATGTACCCTCACACCTGAACTTGCCGCTGTTGTGGGACAAGATACCATGGCTCGTCACGAAGTAGTTAAGAAAGTTTGGTCTATCATCAAAGAGAAGAATCTTTATGTAAGTTTATGAAGTATGAGATTTGTAGTGACTTAATTGTTAGCTTAGTTACTGATTTAACTTAACCTATTTAAGAGTGGTGAAATTGATCCCAAATGAGGATCTTCGTCATATAACGTTGGCTCCCATATGAGGACATTCATCATGTGACGTTTTATCAATACATCCAATTCTGCAAATTTAACATGGCATATTTATTTATTTAATTGGATTTGACTATGTTAGTAATACAAAATATACATAATGCGCTTTGTATCAGTAACAATTTAAAACCTGTAAGCGGCCGTAATTTGGCGTACTCAAGTGGCAAAGAAGGAACCGGTTATGTCAAGGCAATGCATGTCCTGCCATTTTTATGTAGTAGTTGGTGTCCTCTTAATCTTACCAGACCTCTTACTAAAGTCGTGTACTGTGTAATTACTACTATCTATTGGTTATAGTAGTGTTGTAGTTTTATTTTATTAGTTTTTTAGCTGAACTTATTTCCTTTAATCCCAAGGGGGGACATAGGGCTGCAACGAAAAACCTCCACCAGACTCTGTTCTGCGCTAAACACTTAATCTCTCCCCAGGTCTTCTCTTCTTCTTGAATATCTCTTTCCACTGTCCTTCGCCATGTCTGTCTGGGTCTTCCCTTTACTTTGCGGGTTCCAGTTTAGTCTACTTATGAGCTGAACAGTATAGTGTTATTTTAGTTCTTTGTTCAATGTGTGAAGTATCCCTGCTATGTATATTTCTTTGCTTTAAAAAAATCTGGCGATGTAGTACAATTTTTAATTTGTAATTTACATTGAAACAAGTATTTTTATGAATAGTTTACAGTTTTTAAAAAGAAATCAATTGTTATTTTCATATTCCTTTAAGATTGAAATGGCTCACTTCTCTCCAACAACATTTAAAGTAATATGACGTGTGCACTTGTGCCATCAGGTTAAACGGATCTTTTTTTCAATTGTGTTTTAATACCTCACAAAAGTACAAGGTCTGTCCAAAAAGTATCCGACCTTGACGTCTGGCATGAATATGAGCTGCTACTCGGCGGCAACAGCGATCTGGTCCCTTCAAAGAATTCCCCTCCACAAGCTATTACCTTATGCCAACGCTCCTCCCATTACTGGAAACACTCCTTAAATTCATTTTTAGAAATGGCTAACAGATCCTTTGTCACATTTTGTATTATTTCTTCAACATCGTCAAACCTCTTTCCTTTCAAAAGAATTTTTAACTTCAGAAATAGCCAGAAGTCACAAGGAGTTATGTCAGGGCTGTAAGGAGGCTGTCGTAGTTGTTTAATGTGTGATTGACCAAAAAATGCTGAATAAGATTCGAGGAATAATCTGGCGTGTAAATCGAACATGAACCGAAACACTGTTAATTTTTAAATCTTTGTGTAAAATGTTACAAACTGACGATTTTGGTATTCCTAAATCGTTTTCCAGTTCTCGGACAGTCAATCGACGTTTTTTTTTAATTGCTGCACTAACACGTTCAAAATGTTCAGGGTTTCTAGCTGTTATAGGTCTGCCAGATCGCTCATTACTCTCCACTGATATGCGGCCATTTTTAAGCCGCCTAATCACTCTTAAATTTGTGTATCGATCAGATTCTTCACCATAAACATTTCGTATCATGGCAATCGTCTATAATGCTCAACGGCCAAGTTTTTTGGCAAAATTTAATGCAGATGCGTTGCTCAACACGTTAAGTCATAGTGAAATGCGACATGCACGCATGGCAGCACTATACGGAACAGAGCGCTGTAACTCACTGAGCGACCAGAGTGGGTTCAATGAAGGAGAAGGGCAAGGAATAGTGTCCCCCCTGCCCTCCAATAACTGTTTTGAGCCAGATGGTCACGCTGCGGCCGACTACTGTTTAGCGGTCGGATACTTTTTGGACAGACCTTGTACTTAAGGAGTGAGTTAGTTTGTGTAAAGAATGTTGTGTGACATCTCATTTTAAAGGTTTATTAACTAGGGACTGTTGTAAAAAACGTTATTCAAACCCCAATGGGCAGAATAATCAGAAACATAAATATGTTTGTTATTTACAGTTATTTAGTAGTACTAATGGCACTTTCTTTTAGAAACTAAATAGAAATAAGTTTATTTATTTCAGAGTATTTTTGAATGTAAGAGAATCACTGATTTTTTTTAGGGATGGACGAGAGGAGATTTTTAGGTTCGGGAGGGAAACGAGAGGGAAATTAATTTCCTCCCAAATTTCGGGAGGGAAATTAATTTCCTCCCAAATTTAATTTTAAGAAATTTTCGGAGGGAATTTTTCCCAGCTTATCATACATTAATTTCCAAACTTAGTAGATAAAACAAATAAACTAAATCATTTTATAGTAATAATAATTATTTGGTACGTGATCTAGTAGGAAATTCAACCATTAATGTTAAGGCACATTTATGTACTCCTTATTTTATTAAATCTTTTTTATTTTTTGCCTGCTATCCACAAAACAGAAAAAAATCAAACAGGTTTAGACTAAACAATAACAGATTACACACTTAATAAACAAAGCAATCTTATTTGATATAACTGAATTAAAATTGTAACAAGCGAAATAAAAGAATGGTAGTTACATATTACATGCCAATTTTAATTAAAATCATCATAAAAACTAGACATGGATGAATTCTTCAATTAATTAACTGAACTACATTATAACTAGGAACTGAAGTTGCACACAGAGCCAGCATCTTGGCAGTCCCTTCCTTATTCCCCCCCCCCAAATCCTCACGGATAAACTTAGTAATTATTACTGCACGTGTATTGACTATTGTAGAGATGTGCATTTGTTTTAATTCTAATAATAACTGCCTCTGTAGTCATAAGAAAGCAACCTCTATTTCTTCTCTGTGATTGTCAACTAATCACACAGACGGTCGATCTGGTTTATCTAGTAGTTCCGATCACGGTAGCGAAGCTTTTGGGCAAAAGCTGGATCAAGTGATTCTACGATTCAGTTATTTATACAACATTTACAAAACAACAAGTATAGTTGCAAAGAAAACTCAGAAACGTATTAAACTGCAAGTTTGTAATAAATTATAATTCTAGAAGACCTTTTCACAAAGATTACACTTACGGTGATATTGACCCACCCATACACGTACGGCGATATTGACTCAATACCACTGTACGTGTATGATGGGTCGGGCGGGTCAATACCACTGTACATGTATGGGTGGGTGGTTGGGTCAGTACCACTGTACATGTATGAGTGAGTGGGTGGGTCAGTACCACTGTACATGTATGGGTGAGTGGGTGGGACAATACCACTGTACATGTATGGGTGGGCGGTTGGGTCAATACCACTGTATGTGTATGGGTGGGCGGGTGGGTCAATACCACTGCACTGTATACCACTTAGATAACACAAGACTTGTACCTCTCCTCCGCTTCAATCACAGCTAATCGAACCAGACAGAGAATCGGGAGCATTGTAAATTAAAACCCACCCATACATCATCGCCAAACACAGTCGATTGCTTTCAAAATTGTCGCTTTTCAACAAAAAATTGATTTTGTATACGCCATAAAAAGTGGATCTGTAGTTATTTTATTCAGTAATATAATAATGGTTATAATAAACCGGAAATAAGCTGTGAAATATAATCAAATTTGTAAATCTAGATGCCAAAATACTGGTAGTTTAATGGATCGATAGTAATAATTTAATAATTGTGCACCTAAATATAAATTTAAAAGTCGCTTACAATCAATTATTTTTAATAAATTATGATAGGTAATAATGAATGTGTGCAACTCGAAACTACTTCGATACATAGAAAGATAATCTTTTCATCACGAGGAATTTCTGACGTATTGGAGTGACAACGGTTTACGTAATCGGCAAATGTATGCCTAGCCAGACGAGATGCAATCTGAAATATCAGCTAAATGCCAACTGGCAACTGGTGATACAAAGTAGATTTGTGCAGCTAAATTATAAATTTATGAAATATACACAAGAAGTATGATAAAGTTTCGATTCAATAAAAATTATGTTCCTTATTGCTAAATCCGTTCGTTTTATAATCAGAAGAGATTTGGATTGAATTGTTTTGCATTTAACATCGGCGTAGTAGTAACAATCATGATCAGGGAACCGTTCACTGAGTTTACAAATCAAAATTATCATATTGTAATAAATTTTACACACCATCTGTGTTACTTTCTAATCTAGTCAGGAAACCGATCGACAGTTTGACAGAAGAAAATATTGTATCCCTGCAAATGTTACATGCATATTTGGCGATCTAGTGTTCACAAACAAATTATTAATTGACATTCGCTATGGATATATCTACTTATTTTTTATTCAATTGAAAATAAATAAATATTGTTACGTCGCACGATACTTGAACGCCATCACGATATTTTATATGATATGATACGATATTTTCTTCTGTCAAATCAATGAATGATTCCCTACTCAGAGTAAACACCAAAACGGAACGCCATCACGATATTTTACATGATATGATATTTTCTTCTGTCAAATCATTGAATGATTCCCTACTCAGAGTAAACACCAAAACGGATCACAATCACCTCACGGGAAATATACGATAATTTCAATTCGGAAACGAGCAGAACGGTTCATTGTATGTACATGAGAGAAATGGACTTTTACCATGGGAAGGAAGATTTGTTGTTTTGTTGGACAGTAAAGTGACCTGTTCTCGGGAGCAGTTTGATTGAATGATTTTACGTTACTGACACACACAAACATTGGAATATAGGCCCACTCAGTTTTCGTTCATTATCATTTGGGTTTCGGTCAACAGTTCTGTCCTACTAGATTTGTTTAGTTGGATCATAGATCTCGGTAACTTGTTCGACTTTAATAGTTTTTTTTTTTTTTTAGCATCGTGATCCGGATATCTCGTTCACTTAGATGAGCCTTGTCAAATGAACGGGTCGTGAGAACGTTACATCTACGTTCGACCCCAACTGTCGACTCCGACTGTCAGTCGTCAGTCACTACGTAACTTCACTGCCACACTATAAGCAATAAATTACATTCCACGGTAATCGAGACACAAGCCTATCATAATTTTATTAACCTTTCATTTTAATTTATATTGATTGAAAAAATCCGAACTTGACCATGAATGTCGATTATAACCGTGTTGTTGAGATCGAACTATTTAGTTGGTTACATCTTAGAAAAACTCGAATGGAATTCCTGATCGTAATAAAATTTCCTTCTCGCAGGACGAGAATTATAAATTCCTGGGGAATTCCCGAAATTTCGAGACCCGTCCATCCCTAATTTTTTTTTGTTTTTAAGAAATCATTATACTTATGATAAATGAAAACATCCTTATGCTAACATATTGCGTATCCATTAACAAGTCATTTAAGAAGCAAAATTAGTCTCATTTTAAGTTTCATGTATCCTGATGGTTTTAAAATCATGTAAAATTTGAGGAAGTAATCATTTTGAGGAATTTCGAAAGTTACAACATTTGTCTTGATTGCAAGTATAAAACCTATCTTAAAGATCTTTAACCCCCTTGTCAGTATATTAGAGATATAGGACATCAGCAAACTTACCTTAAAAGACAAGTTCACTAACATCAGAGTAGTAGTCACAAACACAAAATAGACACAATCTCACAAAATTTCAACACCACAGGCATTTTCTCAAAGTGAGTAGAGAGAGAGAGACACTGAAATTTAAGAAAATGCCTGTGGTGTTGAAAATTTGTGAGATTGTGTCTATTTTGTGTTTTTGACTACTACTCTGATACAGAACTTGTCTTTTAAGGTAAGTTGCTGATGTCCTATCTCTCTAATATACTAATGTATTGTTGCATGAAATAAAATAAAATAAAAATAAAAAATACTAATTCCTGGCCTAGTGCCCTTTAACCTAACCTATAACCCCCTTATCAACATTTTAGTGGGACATTGTTTACATGATTCTTATTCCTTTGTCAGATTATACAAATTTATAGAGGTAAATTAAAAAAAAAGATTATTTCATTGATTATAGTCAGAAACAATATGTTGATAAAAATGATTTGTTATCAAGTAGCCTCATATCAGCCTATATGTCTCAATTTTCATAATTTTTCCAATTTATTTTAAGTAAAAACCTTTATTCTGATATATCTAATATAGTAATATAAGACAAATATTGGAGTAGCCTTGATAAGCACTGGCAATTGCTGACCAATCCGCTTGATTCAATCTAGTTGGTGAGTACTAGGTTTGACCCATTATGTAATCCCAACTACTAGGTGCTTTTTGGTGCTTCGCAAGCCTTTTTTGTAAAAAATCATAAAAAAATAATATGCTCCAAATGTAAATTTTATCATATCATTTTTCTTCTCAAGAACTGTACACTCACATACTACCATAAAATTCACATAACAAATTAGTAAATAATTAATTTCAAGAAAATAATTGAAAATATTATACGTAAATTATAACAACCCTCCTTAGGAGCAGTAAACATTTTTGTAAATAATTTCAAGATGGTCAAGTTGTTTATTATTTAGTGCACTATAATAATATGTTGTTACATTTTAGATAAACTACTAGGGGTTTATTTATGTTTTGTTTACATAAAATACAAAAATTAAAAAATGTGCAAAGTTACAATATAATAATTGTAGGTAATCAAATAGTACATGTAAAAATACATATATAAAAAAATACCATTGAATAGACAAGAAAAATTTGTTTATGAAAAATAGTCATATTTTACCCAAAAACAAATTTTTATATATTTAGTTTATTGGAGAAAATAAAAATGGTACCACGGAAACTAAAATTTCTGTAAAAAAATTACATATCAATAAAAAGATAAGGGGTATGTATAGTTTTTTGCTACCTGTACTTTATTAGTACAATCTATTACAATAAAATGTAAAATATGTGAAAATATTCCAAAAATTATAAAACTTATAACACCATAAGTCAGCGTGTGCTTATTATTATATAAACAGCACTTGAAAAAATTTGCACATTATAATCATAATAAAAACTAAAATAATTTTTAGGATTTTTTTTCAGGAACTAGAACTTGATACAAAACATATTTCTGAATATAAATATAAAATAATTTTTAGATTTCGCCCAAAAATAAAAGTTTTTACATAATTTAATAACATACTGTGCCCTAATGTGGTTGCGTAAATGAAATATAACCATTATTTTGAGTGAACAGAAATAGTACACCGTTTTTTTTTTTTTACATTAACATTTTAGAATATTATGAATATACTAAGTATTAGTATTATTGTACGTGTAGGGGCGGGCCTCGTTTTAAACATAGGTTCATTTTTTTGACTGAGTTTTTATAAAATGATACGTAAATATATTTATGAAAGTCAAATACCTTATGAAATATGTAGATTAAAGAAAAGAAGTTTAATATCCATACAATAACAGAGAGTAACTAGTAAAATTCAGTAAAGGTATTACACCTTGTTTTGTTAGAATGTTGCTAATTTGTCTGATATTTTGAGTTCGAGCCGAGTAGTT
Source organism: Stictocephala bisonia (assembly GCA_035578905.1). Lineage (NCBI taxonomy): Eukaryota > Metazoa > Arthropoda > Insecta > Hemiptera > Membracidae > Stictocephala > Stictocephala bisonia. The sequence goes on along the minus strand of JAQJVL010000165.1, from coordinate 634,551 downwards.
GGCTACTAATCTAATACCTTATCTGAGAATACTTTGTTTGCTCAATTCAGATAAAAAATAAATATTAAGACTAGTACCTCTATAACAATATGTCAAATCACATCTGAAATTAAAAACATAAAATCTTAGAACTACAATATAAAATGAAATATTTCACTCACTCTTAATTCTGCATCCCAGGTTCCAATCTCCAAGAACTTATGTTTACAATATTTTTATACTTTATAAGTACTTGAAAAAATAAAATATGTTTCAAGTTATGTGAAAGGGCTAGGCTGGGCCTAGCCTAAAATGTGCAGAGAATGACCAAATTTATTAGTGGATGCTACAATTCATTCATAATATGAATGAATTTCGTGAATGATTAATTTTAATAAGCTGTTTATGACAATTACATATAAAATTATTTACTGAAAACACAGATTCGAATGAAGTAAACAACACGAGTACACAATGGCGATGTATTGCCACCGGCTGGTCTTGTTTATATTGCAATAAATGACTTATTTTTATGACAACTTTTTACAACAGCATGTAACGCACCGCACCCAGTAGTTGAAAAAGCATGCAAACAAGGGTATACAAATACAAAAACATTTTTGGTAAAACACCCAAAGCACCTACAAAATTGCAATTTGTTTTGTTGGTTAGAATATTTCATTCTCTGCAGACCGATAGTGGGCACGCCTGATTCTGACAACTGATTATTTTACAGTTATGCAACAAACATCAGCCATTTTTCCCACTCCCGACCTCCGCCAGCCAGGATTAGAGTGGGAGTTTCATGATGCACGTTTAATTTTATCTCCTACGTTTATAAAATTGCATACAAAAATTATTAAAAAATTAAATGTATAGAACAGAACATTATGTGTCGCTCTTGCTTGATGATAAACATATGTTTTATTGATTTTTAATAAAATAGCACACGATCGCACATATTTTTGAAAGCCTGATCTCACAATCACAATTTAGGGTTAAACAAAAGCAGAATGTTCTAAACTGTTCATGGATTGGAAAAAGATATCAGTCAAAAATTGCTTAACAGATATTTTTCAGCAAACAAAACAACATTGATCCTCTTAACTTCATCCAAGTCAGACGCAGCTTTTTTTAAAAGTATATCTCTTCCGACTATGCCATAAAGTAAAAGAATATGGCATTGCAAGGTAGATTCTTTGTTGTGATTAAAACTTGCATTCTGTGGCTTTGAACCTGGCCACAGTGCAATAGCTTGACCATTAGTACGTTTAAACACTGCAGTTTGGTGATTATATTCATTATTTAGAGCTGTTGATATTAGGTATCACTTAATTTTTAAATGTTGTAGTTAAATATAATGATAAAAGTATATGACTTTTTTATTTTACAGGACCCAAAGAACAAGCAGTTTGCTATATGCAATGATGAACTGTTAAAAGTATTTGGTAAGTACAAATAACTTCTTGCTTTTAACCGTTTAAGTATTAAGTTTAGTGCTTTGAGGCTTATATATAGTTAGGAATGCCAGTCGTGATCCAGGAGGAACTTTTAAACTATCAAACAATCAATTGATATGAATTCCAAAATAAAATGAACATTAGGACTACTGATATTAAAAAAAATACATTTTTGAAAAAAATTGGTATTTATAGTGAATAACAAATGTTATTCGATTTCCTTTAACTATGTTTACTTGGTGCTTATTGATTTGTTTATTTATTTTAAGATTACCTATACAGTAGTCCCTCATTAATCCGACACAATTCAGACCAGGTATGTGTTGGATTAGTGAAAAAGCCGGATTACTGGAGTTCAATTGTAAAACATGCTTAAATTACATAATAGAATGTATATTGTAATTAAAAAAGTCAATT